>JADLZN010005807.1:0-210319 GCA_018155175.1 Sinocyclocheilus anophthalmus
TTTTGCTCTCCGTATATTTAAATACAAGAAACAACATTCACGTCACATTTGAAGAACAACCTTATTTGTTGTCTTTAACACGTATGAACATATAAGATTGGAAATGTATTTTCTTGCCTCTGAAATACATTTTGAAATATATTTTAGTATATGTAGGTTGAAACTAAATATATTTTCAATTTTAAAAATGTTTTATTGAGCTTCACTGTTTACAACATTTATTTAGCATATTTAAAAAATATATTTTTATATAAAAAGCGGTGTTAATTTCAAACCGGAAGGCAAAAATTGCCCAAATTAAAGTAGGTAAAACTGTCTTTCATCATTTGCGCCACATTTATATCTGATTATATCTATTAAAAAAAAAGTCTTCATGACCCTTTCTAATTTCTAACTAGTCACTATCAGTTTAGATGTGCTGCAAATGTTTAGGACATTTCTCTGTCTCCGTTCTGTTTTCTGTATAAGCCAAGAGAAACTCAGATGATGACAAACCTCAGATACTTGCAAAACTCAGATACTACAAAACGCACTTTAGATTTAAAAGACACATCATGTGGGTTCCCAGGTTAAACTTTCTCACTTTCAGAGTTTAATTTTCCTCGAACCCACAGCTGAGCTCAATTTAGAGATATCAACAACTCAAATATTTAAAAATGTCTTCGTTAATAAGCCATGAACCAAACCAATCAGCTATGAGGAGACTCACAACATTATTAACTTTGATTTGAAGCAAAAGGGTTTTCAAAAATCAGACAAAAAGACAAAAGTTTAATATACTTAATGGGTTTAATGAGGGAAAGAACTACAATCCCATAAAGCACTGCGAATGCCGTTGACCACAAACAAAGAGATTATAAACTATTAACAATCAGTTTCTCTATGTAGAAAATGACTGGAATTTTTATGGAACCTGATTTATGCACTCTAAATTGGTGTGAATAAATATAAAGAAACATTCATGACTGTTTCTTCCATTCAGAGTTGTACACACTGCACCCTGTGCTGTTATGGCCAGAAATATCCCATTTAACATAATATCACATATGATTGTTTCGGTGTGCAGCTCAGTACTAATTTGGAAGGCTGTGGCATTTATGTGGGATCAGCGTTTAAGCATAGACTCATATTTTTATATTGAAAATGAGGGAGAAGGGAGAAGCTGTCTGGTCAAACTCAGGCATGTTCCCGCATTTAGATCAGCGCCCTTCCGAGGAGGGTTTCATTGCATATAGGCCAGATAGGCGTATTAGGGCGAGTTGGGTTTCCAAAGTCTGTAGACAGACAAAATGGTTTAAATATGGAGCTTCTCGCCACATTTCTCCACAGAGAGGAGGATTTTATTGTTGTGGTTATTCTACCGAAGTTTTCATTTCCATTTCAAGCCTCCGTGTGCATGTGTGAAGTTTATTTAGTTCCAGTAGTGAGGTTGTTATTACTCCTATGATGGTCGGGTGGAAGTTCTTTCTGTCCAGACGCTTTTCCCAGCCTGTGGCATGAGTGAGTCAACCAGGGATCTTTCTGAGCATCCATAAATAAGCAGATTAACATGTTTCCCAGTCGTAGCCACTGTCCTCAAACCTGTCTGGTATGTTCTGGCCTTTCTGTTTTGCACATTCTTCCTCAATTTACAGAGAGCAAGTCTCCATTGGGAGCCATTGGAAATGCTAAGTATATGCATAAAAATGGAGCAGGGATTCTGTTTTCTGGATGCCGGGGTTTCAGGCAGCAACAGCAATTGTGGGACAGTTGAATGAGTCAACTTTCCAATTCCACTCTTCCATACCCCCCATACAAAACCATGCACACACACACACACACACACAGCTCCTCCCATCTTCTCTTTGTTTGTCAGAAAATAAGTCTAACAAGAGGGTGTGTGCATGGCCATGGGGTCGTTTCTATTTTTAGTGTCAGTAAGTCGCATTGAGTCAGCCCTGAGTTTGAGGTCGGGGGTTCAGTGTTTTTGATCATAATTATAACTCAGAAACTCTGTACACACAGCTACCAATTCAAGAGCAAAATATACAATGTGTGTTTGGAGCAGTTTTGTCATCTTGACATTTTACAAGCCTATCCTGCATTTTGTTTCACTACTGTGCATTTAACTGTATAGATACTACAAGTTTGGAAAATACACAGAGCACACAAATCTAACTATTCGGGTTTTGTTAGGTGGAATGATGCAAAGTTTGTCTAAAGTATCATTTTTTTAGTGCAGGATAAATGTTAATGCACGCAAAACCTTACCATTATGAATGTTAGCATGCGACTATTCTCATAAAATCACTTACTTACAGAAATTGCTTGTGCATAAAATTCATCTTGAGTCCAATTTTCCATTAATTGAAGTTAATTTGATCTTGTCGTCAATATCAAGTCCAGCGGAAATACCTCAGTGACATTAATAAGAAACTGTCTCTGTATCCCCTCTTCACAAAGACCCTTTTCTGCAGTTTAGCTCGGGATGGGTGAAGTTCAAATGTGCTGCACTTAAAGATTCCTTTCAACTCTGTGGGTCAGTCAGACCTGTTGGCGTGAGTGTAAACTTCACTCTGAAATGTCCACATGAAGGCCTTGTGTCATTAAAGGCTTCCTGCCGCTTTTGCATGTACCTTTCAATTAACTGCCACCTCAAACAAAGACACATGTACATGGGGCCAAACAATGGCTTCTCTTGTGTTAGCGAAGCCTGAGGTGAAATTCCACTGTGGGTTAATTTGTGTTAACTTAGAAAGACCTCAGCAGAGCATAGAGGACACTTTAAGTGCACAACATTTGTGTCGTTCATGTGAATGGCATGCTGTTCTTGGAAAGACTTCAAAAAAAAAAATCATTTATACATGATTAAACTCAATAGAAATGTAGTGTTAAGTATATATTTTTGTGTTGGTTGTCTTTGTCAGCTTGGACAAAGTTCATCATTTGGAAATACATACTAAACTATAACAAAATTGCACCCATACTAAAATAAATACATGCATGTAGTGCATTAAAAACAGAATGCAGACATGACGTGTATACTTCTCTTGCAAACATTTTAAAGTGCAAACAGCATGTTAGCATGTTGAAAGAGTATAGTGCATGTGTTTGTTGTCTTTTGTCAGTATATGAACAAAGCTCATGACTTGGAAATACATAAAGCTCAATCTCTAACAACGCTGCAACACCTTACTAATTTGAATGCAAATACAGAATGAAATACAGCATACAAGCATATTGGGATGGCTGAGGAGAATATTTGTGTTGGTTGTTTTTGTCAACATGGAAAAAGTCCATCACTTACAGACACTCAGACTCCAACTATAGCAATGCTGCAACCCTTCACTGGAGAAAATGCATGCACACGATGTATTAAAACAGCATGAAAATTATTGCAAAGCATGAAGAGTAGGGTGCATTTATTGTTGTTTTTGTCAAAGCTCATTTCTTAGAAATACATAAAGATCAAACCATTTTGATACTGTAACCCGTATTAGATTAAATGCATGCATGCGCTGCATGAAAAACAGCATGCAAGCTTATTGAGATGACTGAAGAGTAAATGTAGGGGCCCCCTACACACAATTTACTACTAGGGGGGTTGGTTGTTTATGACAACACGGACGAAGTTCATCATTTACAAACACACAAACACTTCTACAGAAGTTTTATCAACTATAGCAATGCTACAACCCACCGGAGAAAATGCATATATTCAATACATTAAAAGCAGCATGCAAATTTATTGCAAGATGTAAAGAGTATAGTGCATGTATTGTTGTCTTTGTCGGTATGAACAAAGATGGGATAACTGCAGAGTGTTTTGTGGATGTGTGTGTGTGGGTGAATGGGTTGGTTGGTTGGTTGTTTTTGACAACATGGACAAAGTCCATCACTTACAAACACTCAGAAGCTCATAAAGCTCAAACTATAGCAATGCTGCAACACATTACTAATTGTGATGCATGCAGGCAATGCATGAAATACAACATGCAAGCTTATTAGGATGTCTGAGGAGCATATTGTGTGTGTGTGCGCACGTGTGTGTTGTTGGTGTTTGGTATGTTTTTACAGCATTAATGTTCGTTACTGTAGCTTTTGTGATGCTGAAGAGTACATGCATCCTTTGTGTTTGTCTTTGTCACAGCATGGATAAGAATCACCACTGGACAGCTCAACGATAGCAATGCTCAACCCCTTGCAATAAAATGCAGGCACTGCATGATAAACAGCATGCAGGATTATTACCCAGCGTGAAGAGTGTATTGTGTTAGTTTTCTTTGTCAGCATTAATAAAGCCTATCACTTGGAAATACTTAAAAGCTCAAATTATACTGCTGCCTCATACTGAATATTTAAGACAGAGTTAAGTGTGAAGTAATAAAAGGCAATTAAATTACCAGTAGAAAATGCTGCCATGTCGTGCTTGTTAAGACTTTGAATAAAATTTCCACCAGGAGAGAGATTTTGCTCTTGATCTCCCCACTGTAAAGAACTTTAAACAGAACACAATATTTTTTTCTTGCCCATAACATTAAATGAGACCACCCATAATCCAGGGTTTGTTTAATTGTTACCATGATATTGCTCTCTGATTCACACATGTTGCACAAAATGTTGCTGACTGTAATATACTGTATAGGTCTGTTCTTTAAAATAAAAAGCTCTGTCAGATATGGTTGTGCCAGATTTTACACTTAAGATGTCTTGTCTGAGTCAGTGCATGCAATTCTGGATGATATCCGATTTAATTTATTATCTTATAAATGTCTCAGCAAGATGTCATTTCCCTCTGTGAAAGTGATCTAGAAAAAGATCTTTTAAACTCCACATCTTACGCACCACATGTTCTTCTGATGCATCACTGGTGTCTTCACTGCAGATGGTCTGACACTTCAAACAACAGTAAAGGCTGAGTCTATTGAGTTCTGGAGGAGATCATGACTCATATGAAGAATGGGCAGCGCTCGTAGTCAGACGTATGCCGAGCAGCAGCAGCTCTCTCTCAAAGCTAAGATATCAGATGTGCAGACTTACAATAACGCACTCTCATTGATGTCAGAGTAAAAGAAAAAAAGGTTACAGCTGGCCAGATTCAGTCAGAAGCACTGACACCACAGTGAATGGAAAGAGAGAACAAAATTAAAACTGCCACATCTCGGTTTTATAATATGCTTTAAAAATACATTTTATAAAGCAGAAATTTCTGGATGTGATCCACCTGTGTATCTAACTGTTGCTGAGAACAGAGACACTCTTATAGATAGATAGCCTAGAAGATAGATAGATAGATATAGCTAGATAGATAGATAGGATAGCTAGATAATATTTTTTAATTTGTCACTGACCCGGAATACTAGAGTAATATTATACGACTTATAATGGTTTTTTTATTTAATAAAGACTGGTATCATGGGATCACTGACTATGGGTCCCTATGTATAAGTGTGCGGGTTGAAGGACTTGTTTGGTTACAGTTTCGGCTAAACTGAGGTAGGGGGCTTAAACAAATCTAAATTAGTGGCAAGATGCACGCAAAGCTAAGTCCCACCGTCCAGCTTGCACACTGCTTTAAAAAAGAGCCCCCCCCCCCTCTGTTGCTCTCTCAATCAAGGCCCCAAACGTTTTCGGGCCAATTCAGCAAAACCACAGGAGGGGCGAGAGAATCCGTCTTGGGTTTTTTACATCCATTACAGAATCAAGAAGCCCCTTATTTGATCTACAAGGCCACCACTGCCTGAGATATAAATATAGCCTTGTTGTGCTAAAAATACTCCGGCAGGCCTTTCTATTAATAGCCCTGCAGTCTGAACTAAATACTGTCAGCAACTTTAAATAAGCAAGGGCTTCTGCCAAGTGAAAGAAAAGGCTCTCTGTTTCTGTTACCACCCACACCCACCCCCCCCCCCCCCCCCACTTGCGACTCCCAGTCACCGTCTCGTTCAGCAAATAAGTCTTTAAGAAAGCCACTGCTGGGTTCTGCCCGTGTGCTGTCAGTGTGACTCCTCTATAGGCCAGCAACGTGCCACTTTTTCCCAGCAGTCTGGAAGAACACACAGCGAGCTATTGTCTTGTCAGCTGCAGTGCCAGTGTGTCCGTTAACAGCACGTATCTTAAAGCTCACTCCACTACCCTGTTCCACCCCCCCCCCCCTGACTGCAGGTGAAACAAGTGCACGCAGGCCCTTAAACGCAACTCACCAGTCGCCCAGCTGATTCCTGCAGACCTTAGAGAACCTCAAGATGGTTTTCGTGAAAGCAGCACCAGATTACTGTTCAAAGATGTGGCATGTGTAACCTTTTTTTATTTTTATTTACAGCACATTTCATACACAATGGTAACTAAAATTGCTTTACATAAAAGGAAGTAAAATAAACATAAGCACAACCAGATGTATAAAATAACCATAAAAGTAATACTAAAAAAAAAAAATGTATTGATTAATACAAAGTACTAACATTTCGCTTTTTACATCATTCTTTTTTTTAGCTTTCCATTTCTTAATTAATACTTAAGCATAATCATATAATGCTTATTATTAACCCCTTTCGTTATATCTATATAATCATCATTATAAAGTTTTAGAAATTATGCCTAATAATATAATATATAGGCTATGTAAAAATGTCCATATGGATCAATCACCAATATGCATAAATCATTTTGTTATCATGCCAACCAATAATCATAAATCCTACCTTTGCATATTCAGTAAGTCTCTTATCTTAAAAAATAAACCGACAAATGCTGCTCCAAACATCATGAATTCTGTTTAAAATTCTTAACTTTTTAAACATTTATGTATTTTTAAAATTTTTTTTTATTTTTTTATTCCTACATTGTTATGATTATGTATTATTATATTATTAATTCTTTATTTTTTTTCAATTATGTTTTTTCCAGGAGTTTAATGTTTCACTACGTTATTTCTCTTTACTTGAATGGTCACACACCAGTGCCATTAATCAAATATAAATTTTTAGAACTCATATAATTTCCCTCAAATATATACAATATATCCTTTGTAAATAAAAATAAATATTAATATATAATATAATATAATATATAATATAATATATATATATTATATATATATATAGTATATATACAGTGGGGCAAAAAGTGTTTAGTCAGCCACCAATTGTTCAAGTTCTCCCACTTAAAAAGATGATATTTCATCATAGGTATACCTCAACTATGAGAAACAAAATGAGAAAAAAATCCAGAAAATCACATTGTAAGTTTTTTTTAAAGAATTAATTGGTAAATTCCTTCGGTAAAATAAGTATTTGGTCACCTACAAACAAGCAAGATTTTCTGGCTCTCACAGACCTGTAACTTCTTCTTTAAGAGGCTCCTCTGTCCTCCACTGGTTACCTGGATTAATGGCATCTGTTTGAACTCGTTATCAGTATAAAAGACACCTGTCCACAACCTCAAACATTCACACTCCAAACTCCACCATGGCCAAGACCAAAGAACTGTCAAAGAACACCAGAAACAAAATTGTAGACATGCACCAGGCTGGGAAGACTGAATCTGCAATAGGTAAGCAGCTTGGTTTGAAGAAATCAACTGTGGGAGCAATTATTAGAAAATGGAAGACATACAAGACCCTCGATCTGGGGCTCCACGCAAGATCTCACCCCGTGGGGTCAAAATGATCACAAGAACTGTGAGCAAAAATCCCAGAACCACACGGGGGGACCTAGTGAATGACCTGCAGAGAGCTGGGACCAAAGTAACAAAGGCTACCATCAGTAACACACTGCGCCGCCAGGGACTCAAATCCTGCAGTGCCAGATGTGTCCCTCTGCTTAAGCCAGTACATGTCCAGGCTTGTCTGAAGTTTGCTAGAGAGCATTTTGGATGATCCAGAAGAGGATTGGGATAATGTCATATGGTCAGATGAAACCAATTTAGAACTTTTTGGTAAAAACTCAACTGTCGTGTTTGGAGGAGAAAGAATGCTGAGTTGCATCCAAAGAACACCATACCTACTGTGAAGCATGGGGGTGGAAACATCATGCTTTGGGGCTGTTTTTCTGCAAAGGGACCAGGACGACTGATCCGTGTAAACGAAAGAATGAATGGGGCCATGTATCGTGAGATTTTGAGTGAAAACCTCCTTCCATCAGCAAGGGCATTGAAGAAGAAACGTGGCTGGGTCTTTCAGCATGACAATGACCCAAACCCACTGCCCCGGGCAACGAAGGAGTGGCTTCGTAAGAAGATTTCAAGGTCCTGGAGTGGCCTAGCTAGTCTCCAGATCTCAACCCCATAGAATATCTTTGGAGGGAGTTGAAAATCCGTTTTGCCCAGCGACAGACCCAAAACAATACTGCTCTAGAGGAGATCTGCATGGAGGAATTGGCCAAAATACCAGCAAAAGTGTGTGAAAATCTTGTGAAGACTTATAGAAAACGTTTGACCTCTGTCATTACTAACAAATGGTATATAACAAAGTATTGAGATGAATTTTTGTTATTGACCAAATACTTATTTGCCACCATAATTTGCAAATAAATTCTTTAAAAATCTACAATGTGATTTCTGGATTTTTTTTCTCATTTTGTCTCTCATAGTTGAGGTAATCCTATGATGAAAATTACAGGCCTCTCATATCTTTTTAAGTGGGAGAACTTGCAACAATTGGTGGCTGACTAAATACATTTTTTCCCCACTGTATATATATATAAATATATATATATAATATCCCTGTTCTTTGTAAGCTGGCGAGCCATACAGCCCCTCTCTCTAAAAACACTGTCAACATCTGCTGTAACCTAGTAATTGGTAGCTTTAATTAAGCATGAGCAATGTGTTTATAGTGGTGAGATAAAATGCTGATTAAAGACTTACAGCACAGTGCAATGAAAATGAGAGCATTCACAATCAATGGTTTTACTGTCTGTTTAATACAGGATGGGTCATAAACTTGGCCAGAGTCACGTCTTGGCTGCTCATTTGGGTGGGGGTGGAAAGAAGCACTGCTGCCAGCCTGACTGTACCTGAGGACCTCAGAGACCAGAGTCGAACAGAAACAGACTGGGTGGCACAGTCATTACATCGCACACACAGATCAAGGCTTTATGGGAAGGGAACATTTCAGCAGGGCCCCAGAGTTTCTGCCTATGAGTGCTTTTAAAAATACCGAACTGCGCTTTCTTTTTAGAGTCAGTTTGTGTAGGTGTATCTATTCCTCTACACTTCTGTCTGGTCAAGCTTTTGAAAATAATTTAGAGATGGGATTTGTAGTAACACAAACATATGTCTTATAACCAAGTACTATATTTTCATATATATATATCTATAATATACTAGTATATATATGCTATTAGAAATGCGGGATTCACAGTCTCCCACTGCAAGTGATATAGTGATATCATAGCATGGACGGACAAAAATAAATGTCAAAATAGATGTGCATTAATGCTAGAGCATCCTCACTAATTTCAGAAGCAGCCTGCTGGAACCGGTCCTAATGTGTCTACACAAATGCTGATTCTGAAAAAATGATTTCCTGATAATATCCTATCCTGAGAAATGGAATGTAATGACAATAAACTAAATGTGCATCATAGTCCACACGTTTAGAATCGTTAGAGAGCATGTCATCAGGACTCTTTTCTCATCTCATTCCGGACTCTTTCCCATGATCACGATCAGACAGAATAAAAAAACAGCATGATTCATTCTAGTAGCTGGTGGGAAACGGCTCGCGCGCTCATGCTGCACATCTATGGAAACACAGTTTCCGCATTCCTCACATACCGGCGGCAGACTCAGCCGGTGAGCGGCTAGGAGATGCTCTAGCCAAACAAACATGTATAGTGTGATGCTTGAACCACTGAGAATTTGGTTTAAATGGTTATATTTCGCGCTGGTGTTGAGCAGAATTGACAAACTCGGCGCGTTCCAGATTTGCCCTTAAATGGTCAATGACGTTTCCGGGGTTCCACTGCGTAATCAGAAACGGGCTACGTCAGACGCACAGTCCGCTCAGGGAATGCCCTGAAAATAGTCCATGTCTTTCATCTCAGAGGAGACTCAATTTGGAAACTCTGATTCCTCATTTCTATTATTATCCCTTGATAACAAGTCTATCTTTAATAATTAATATCGAGTTCACTTTGGCAGTGGCAGTAAAATACTAGCATTTGTTGCTTTAGATTAACAGTAATGCTCAAAGAGTATCACAACAACTTGTATCCGATTCAGAATAAATATTATAGTGATCTAAATACCAGAGTTTTGTTGTTTTGCTTGTAGAAGCTCACTGTTTGTTTTACAAGCAACTGTTAGCACACGCAGCTCTTAACCTTTCTAGAGTCCACAACGCTGACCTGAACAGCAACTGGATGGATCTGGAAAAACAAAGCTCACAATGAAGTGTGCCAGAGTTTTACCGAAGGGTGGTGGTAGCTTAATAGTTAAAGCTTTGCCCTAGTAACCCAGACCAAGCTGTGACAGGATGACAGGAAGCATAAACTAGCATCACCATTTTGCCCTCGAGGAAAACACGATCCCAGTCTGCCCAGTGGGACTGCTGTTGTAAAAGGTAGCCTACGGTCACAAATGATCTGCTACACAACAGTTGCAGATTGCTATACATACCTGTGATAAGATATCTGTAATATAACCCTAGATCACTTACTGAAAAGCTATTTAATATGGATCGTGTTGTCAGATCCTTTTCTGGAAGTTATGCAAGCCCTGCACAATCTGTGCAGGGCTTGCCAAAGTAGACAAAACTCGACATGAATTGCTTGTGAAGTCTGCATTCCTGTCAGTATGGTGTCGTAATTAACTGTGTATCGGTAAGGATATGACGCTGATTCCAGGACAAGAGGATATTAAGACTATCCTTTGGCAAACGGTGTGATTTGGTTGTACTTCACTTAGAGCTTTCTTAACATTTCCCCTGAATGCATCCACACCCCAGTGGGGCAATTCCCTTTCACTTATTGCCATAGAGTCCAGGCTAAATTTGGCAAGACTTTTCAGGGGAGTTCACCAGGAAATGTTGTCATTCTGACCAAGTGAATATTGTTTGGAGACTGTAGTGTCACTCATAAGATGCACCCCCCTCCCAAAAGCAAAACATCAGACAGAGGTGTACAATTCAAAGTCAATAATTTATTGAAAACAATATTGCATTTGACAAGAGTAGCAATGCATATATTACTCGATATAAATTACATTATTTCATAGCATGTATTTTTCAATAACTCCGCGTTCATGTTGTCCTTCTCAGTGCAGTCTAACAGAAGCGATTGCAGTTCATTTGTAGCTTGGCATCAATGCTACTGCAGTTCATAGTTAGGCTACTAAAGTCCGGGATATACACAGATCATCCACTCGTCCCGCAGTCAGTGATAGTGACGCACACTCGTTGCTTTCAACCCACACTGCACATATGAAGCCGGCGGCGACCGCGCGCCCAAGCCGCCTGCGCGCAAGTTTTCCGGCAGCTTGCGCCGACAGGCAGCGTTTCACAGTTCATGTTCCCACAACTTGCTCCTCCGGTAACCCAAAACGCCCACTTTTTTCCCCAACGGAGGACACGACAGGCTGGAGGGGCAGGGCGGAATGTACCGGTTCCAAGAGCTCCACTTTCTCTCTCACAGCCCCTTCGCATGACGCAGCAGTCAACGGCGGCTGGTGCCGAGCCCTTTTGCTTTCATTCGCAAAGAATGACTCTTCCATTCTTCATTGCATCAATAGCCTCGCAACTCGTTCAGCGTTCTTGCAGGGACAGATATGGAATCCATTGGTTTTTGCAACGGCTCTCTTCACAGTAGTTGCCCACGTCCTTCAGTGCCTGGCATTTGAGTGGTTGGCATTGAGGGTTCTGTGAAAATGCATGAAATGCAACGTAAGTCGATGTCATAAGATATTAACTGATTTAACTCTGAATGAACGTTGCATATGATAACGCAGCTTGCGAATTCAAGTCTACTTACAGTGACTAGGATGCAGTGGAAATCCCTTGGCTCGCTGTTATCCACGGTTGGCTCGCCGAGCACCTGTGCGAGGCGTCTCAGTCCAGACACCCGCAGGATGTTGATGTCGTTGTCGCAGCAGAACGCCTGAAGGAGCGTGAAGTGAATCTGCAGCGCAATATCGTCCTGGTCCTCTTCATCGGTGGCCAGAACGCACAGTACGACACAATCTGGGTCTCTGTAGATCAAATGAATTACATTTAGTCTCCTGTTTGTTAGAATAAAACAGTATGGTTACATGTGTAAAAATCAGACATAGGTATATACTTACACATTCATCAGTTTTGCAGACTCATAAACGCCGACTGTAAGACAGTCCTGTCTCTGTGCTGCTACCAGCAGCTCTTCCAATGCTTGGCTCACGGTGTCCATTCTGTAAAAACATGCAGACTATGGTAAGCGACAATCGGGTAGTTCTCTATACACTAAGATACCCATTGAGGAGAGTCGCATTGAATATGGATGCATGCATGCAATGAAGAACTTACTTTTTATCAGTAATATTGCATCCAACGACTTCTTCCAGGGTCATTTTGATTCAAATAATAGTAATCCACAAGTCTCCGGAAGAGCTCGGAAATATTCAAATCCAGTCAAAGTGTGCTGCCAAAAGTATAATCCAAGTATCGTTTGGCGTTGTAGTATCCCTTTGCTCGTTTCGCTGTCTGAGAAGTTGCTTCTGCCGACTTCTAGCGAAACCCTCGCCTATATATATATATACCGCTTTCGAGTGGGCGCGGCCTTGCAAACCGCTCGTCTTTCTCATTGGTTAGAAATGTTCCTCAAGCGTCTCGCTCTCGCTTTGCCATTGGTGGTGAGGGAAACTCCTGCTTAGACACCACGTGGGCTGATTCGGGGAATCAATGCCCAAACAGAGAGTACAACGTGCACTTTAATAGCTATCAACTTGTTTGTACCGAGTACGATGGAATTTCCTTATGGAAACGATGGCCTTTCCCTGTTGCTTTTGATGTGCATGTTGCAGTTATATCTGAAACCTTTGCATCATGTACAAAACTTAATGAAGCTCAGTTTTCATTTATACTCGGGGTCGAATCGCAAGTGTAGCACATATATGGGAAAGGAATGGTTGAACGTATCGTATTTTTCTCAGATGTGTATAATATTTCACATCCTGAAATTGCACGAGCCGGTTGATCGAAACTCCCTTGCATGATAAGGACTCGTGACTCCCAATTCTCATCCTGATGCAAGTAGTGTGCACAGTTAGAGACGAACATGATGCATTCACATGGATGGCATTTGTCTTTGCAGAAGTCACTGTTTTGTTTGTCTGCTGCAGAGGCTCTAGAAGGCAGAGATTCTGTCTCCTTGTTACCTGAAACTTTCATCACCCAGGCTGTTCCAGTTCCACCGGCTAATTATAGATGGCACAGTCACAGGATCAGAGCTGTTGATGTTGTCATGGGACCTTGTTGTGCTGGGGTTACGAAACCCGTCACTGGGGTCAGCAGCTTAAAGGGCACTTAATTGCTTGATTGATTTACTTTCCTCAATAGAAATGCCTTCAGAGTCAATTCTGTCATAATATTATCACATTGTGGTTATGTCCGTGCAACAACACTTTCAGACATGGTTTGCACATTTAAGTGCACTTGTGTGTTTCAAATGAATCTGAAATTACTTTTCAAATCAGTCAAAATAATCTATAACCTAAATCAATTGAACTTAATGGAATCCATTCACAGTTCCAATGCGCCACCTGCTGTTAAATGCTTATAGCGCAATAAATCATCTGTTAACTCTCTGGAAAACAACTTGAAATCAGAAATGTACTGTAATTTTGTCATAAGCTGAATTATGCCATAAATTGTAATTGTAAAGAAATTTTGTTTAAAAATTTAAAAGTGACGAAGAGTTCTACAATGAGGTTGAAGCCAAGCATTTCAGCAAATAGCAGAACCAACGATATCAATGAGTGCCACCTACTGGTGATGATATGTCATGACAATTTCATTGTAAAATGGCTTATCAGTCCAGTTGCAGGGTAAATTGTTTATGAACTCAAGTCTTCTATTAGTGGAACTTTTCTGTCCCCTACGGGGATAGTACGCAAATGCTTAAAAAAAACAACAAATGTAGTTAAAAAAATTATAATGACTTCACTTTTTATTATATATAAATACTTTTTGGTAGCATTGCCTGCCCTAACTAGTCAAAATGTTAGAATTTGATCTCAGAAAGAGTTCTTTTGAAAATTTTTAAGTGCATTGATTGCTTGCTAACTTCTGGTTGTACAAATCGCGAAGATGGTTCTGTGCGGTGTTATTAAATTTATCAGCAATAGCTTTTATTCCGGTCACACCGAGTCGCTTACATGTACAAAGGCAACAGTTACTGTAATTATAATCTGCTTAAGCACACATTATCCTGAGTGTGGTCCTTATTGGCTGTGAAGAGTGTTATATAATTAGCAGCAGGACTTCAGACTACCTTCATCGTGCTCTCTACAGCATGCCATAGGCTACGTGAGGAAAAACTAAACACAAGGGATGTTAACCGTTCTAATATACAGGAAGCCTAGTAGGGGGTGTAGTCCTGCACTACCGTCTCATGGATCCCCTGTGGTACCTATTCATTTGGAATACACGTTGCACTTAATCTTGACACCTCGTCCCTCACAGTACACACACAAGTCGGGTTCAAGGTGGGTTTGCATAAAGTCTACATGCAGGGTCTCCAAATGGGTCGAAAAGTAACTAACATACCCATTAAACATTTAGTAAGGTCGTGGGAACAGAGTCTACGTGTAATTGAGTGATTAATAGAAGTTAAGTGTAAATAATACGGCTGGGTGTATTATGATGGGTGTATTTTGGTGGTTAAGACAAACAAACTTTTTTTATTATTACTTATGCTTCCTAACAGCGCTTTGCCTTCAGTGCGCATGTGCATATGTACTATCAAATAGCCTTGTAGAATGTTCATAAAATCGAAAATGTGTTTAAGAAAAAACTTTTTTTTCCTTATGCATTTATCCTCGGTCGTTTCACAGCAAGCGTGTCATACGTCGCCCAGTAGACCTCTTTTATAATTGTGACGTAAGGACGTATAAATCAGTATTCTGAAAAGAATCACCTGTCTTCAGGTGATGTGAGTGAAGTGACATGTGGCCAAGTATGATTACCCATACTAGGGGTTCGTCGCGACTCTGCATTAACCATCATAAGTATGTGTACACACACACACACAAACAACCCACACACACACACAACCACACACACACACACACACACACACACACACAAACACACACACACACACACACACCACACACCCCCACACAACACACACACACACCCACACAACACACACACACACACACACACAGAGCAGTGGGCAGCCATTTATGCTGCAGCACCTGGGGGTTAGGTGCCTTGCTCAAGGGCACCTCAGTCATGGTATTGAAGGTGGAAGAGAGGGCTGTACATTCACTCCCCCCACCTACAATTCCTGCCGGACCGGAGACTCAAACTCGCAACTTTTGGGTTACGAGTCCGACTCTCTAACCATTAGGCCACGACTTCCCACTTCCCATGTGTGGCGGTATACCGGGAAACATACAGGGAAGACGCCAGGTAGGATGTTTACAACACAGTTTAACTAACTAGCCTACCTACTAATTACATTTTTAACGTCAAATAGACGTCAGTCTTTGTCAGTGTTATAAAAAATAATCTGTCAACAGTATGTCCTCACCCGGTTTTACTGACGTCTTCCATTGTGAAGACACTCAGCAATCGAAGGAGCCGTTCTCATACACTGATGATGGGCTAAATGATAGTTTGGACGGGTAAGTTAATGGATAAGTTTGAGATGTTTTTGAAAATATATGACAAAACTGTTTTTCAGGAGTTCAACTGAGTTGACCGATGTTTTTGAGGAGGAATTCTGTGATGGTGAACTCTGGATTGTAAGAGTTCACCATCTTGGATCAAATAACCATCATCTTCATCTGATTTGAAGTGTCACAATGAAATAAACTTTTTAAAAAGTTTTACAGATTGTACTTGAATTTAGTCAACAAAAAAAATATTGTTAAAATACCAACCTGCTGTGCACATTTTATATATATACACACACACACACACGCATACATGCATGTATAGAGCTGGGTAGATTACTTACAAATTGTAATCTGTTACTGATTCCAAATTACATGACAAATTGTAGTTAGTAACGTAATCCATTACATTACACATTTTAGGTAATGTAATCAGACTACTTTTTTGATTACTTTTGGATTAATTTTGACCAAACTCATTTATCACATTGATGTAAATAGGATAATCTTGTACCTTAATGATGTAAAAATACAAAGAGCAAGAAATTATATTCCATTAATTGTAATTATCAACATGAAGTGCATTAAACATTATATTACATCAAGGTTTTCCAAACTGGGGTTCGTAAAGGAACTGCAGGGGATTCATGAATGAAATGCTAACAATTGATTAAATCATTTAAAAAAAACAATAAAAATAAAACACAAATAATGGTATTTGTGACCATTAACCAACGTCAGAGAAATGTGAACATGCAAATATTTATTTTAAAATCTTAAATATTTAAATATATAAGATGAAAGATGCTCAACTGACAAAAAGTTTGGGAATGTCTGCATTACATGTAAAAAATGAATTACGTGAATTTGTGCATTTGTGCATTTTAATGTGTTTGAAAGACAAAAAGCCTTCCAAAGACACAGTAATAAATAACCTATTGAGTGATAATTCAAATAAAAATTAACGTGTTCATCAGTAGTTGATGCAATGTTGAAATGCAGAGAAAAAAAACCCCCAAACCCATGTTTTGTCAATCCAGAGGTCAAATGGCTGTGTCTCACAAAACTGGACTTTCTGAGTGTATATAAGCGGCAGGCTATTTTAGAAAGGAAAATGTCAAAGATGAAAAAGAGGAATTAGGAGAATTGATAAATTATGAGTAATTTATTGCTATTGTGTGAATATGTAATCATGTAATAAAAAGAATTTAAAAAATCAGTAAAGTAACTAGTCTGATTATGAGTATTTTAAATGTAATTTACTATACTCAATATATATATATTATATATATATATCATATATTGTTTTTTTCTTAGTTATGTACTTAGTGTTTTATGTTCGATCTTTGTGTAATGTTACTTGCATATTTAGTGTATCTAGCGTTGTGTGTGTATGGACATTATACATACAGTATATGTGTGTCTTATATGTGTGTGTGGGGTGTTGTGAAGGTTATGCAAATTGATGGTTGATTTCTTACCAGTTATGGTATATAGTAATGAACTTGCCATTTGCCAGTGTTTTTAAAAAATTTTTTTCTTATAGTTAACATTAAAATATTCCTTTGTGTGTGCTTTGATTCGTGTTTTCATAGATTAAAGATCTCACGCGTGACTGGCGCACCACACTGGTGGCTGCAAGAACTTCTCCGCAGCTGGAAGTGAATGAGATGGAAACCAAGGTGCGACGAAGGACTCCAGTACCTGATTGGCTCATGTGCATTCCCACAAGCAAGCTACTTCTATCCTGGAACTTCCTGGACTGTGTTGGCCCAGTCAAAGATGAGGTAAACGGGTCACTGGGTGTGGACCAGCTAGGCATCATGAAAGCCGCAATGCGGGTGTTTTCTCCCTATGGCACCTTTTCATCTCTCCGCATTCTGTGGCGAGGAAAAGAGATCCCTACGGAGTTGAAATGCTATACTCAGAAACACCTTGAACTGGGACGCAAAGTGTGTGCTGTGGTGGAGTATGAGTATCTGGAGGGTGCACGCAAGGCCTACGAAGCCCTGAAGGCGGAAGAGCAGCAGCAGAGAGGAAGGGGCATTTGTGTGGTCCTGCTGGGTAGCCGTGGAACTCGTAAGCCAGGATGGAGCCAAAGCCTAGTGGAGGAAGAGTCTGAAGAAGGTATTGACAATGAGAATTTAAAAAAGTCAAAGAGAAAGTCCAGGCGCTTCCTTTATTCTCTGGAGGATTCGGCTGTTTGCAGCTCTTCAGAGTCTGATTTTGCCCCTCCCTCGCCCCGGCCTAACCGCAGGGTCTCCCGCCCTCAGGCCCTCTATGGCAGCCCCCTCGCCATCCCGCGGATATCGACTTTCTGCTCTGACCCTTACAGGAATCCCCTTGGCAGTCCTGTAGGAAGCCACCTCCTGCCTCGCAAGCTTTTTCCTTGCAGTCATGTGACCTCTCCTCTGGCTACCCATCCTTTCAGCAGCTTAACCACTGTAGCTGGTACATCCTCCTTCAGCAGGTACAAGGGTGAGCTCTCCCCAGAAGACTTGGGCTTCAACGGCAGCCCTTGGGTCCAGAGATGTAAAAATGCCGCCCAGGTCATTCAGCCTGAGATGGGCGGCTCTGTGTCACCCAATCAGATAATGAGGTATTTAAGTGTCCTGGTTGTGCGCCAGCCTGTCGGCCCTGATGGCACCAAAGGGTTTCATAACTGCATTGGTAGAGGGAAGAGTCATACTGACTCCACTAAAGATGTATTAAAAAGTCTCTTTCCCCACTGAGTCTGTATGAGGGCAGTGCAACAGAAGCGCTTTTAATGCAACATAACTACTATTTTTATCTGTCCTATTAATGAAAATGGAAAAAGTCTAATTAAATATTGAAATAAAGATGAATTTGTACTCCGATTTTCCTGAATTTAATGTATTGTTTAATATTAGGATTTGAGTTATGTCCTGCATATCCACCTTTTTCCTAACAAGCCTACTGCATTATAGATTATAGGAGGTACTTCCGGTTTGGGGAAACACTGAAACCATTTCAAATCGTAACATTGTTGTACAAATATTCTGTTTACAGACAACAACGTTATCAAAACAAACCCTGTTTGCACAGATCAGCTTAAAATGCTGTTATGCATTCTAGGTCAGTAATTGGCAATGAAACTTTGTAAAGAAACACTTTGCAAACATGTAATACGCATCACTTTTTTCACAAATTGATGTTTTTGTCGTTTACACACAGACAATAGCTGTATCGTTTTAAACTTTGAAACACGTTTCCAAAAATGGCATAGTCGTGTAACTGAATGGCCAAAATGCATACGTTTTTGGCTTTAGTTGGAAATAATATTGCTAAGTCTACAATATATTCCATGAATAATTTACTGTAGTGTACTAAGGGGGCATTTACACAACACCATTCTCAACAAAAAACGGAAAACTTCATTTACACAACAACGGGTCCTGAAATCACAAACTTTTGGAAACGGGTTTCAAAGTGCAAATGAAAATGATACAGTTGTCGTTTCTGTGTAACTACTAAAACAAATTTGTGAAAATAGTGACGTCATGTAAGTGCATATCATGTGTTAGGTCTATAAGTGTGTGACATCGCCAACTACTGGTCTAGCATGCATAATACAGCGCTTTTAGTTATTTTCATGGATCCGTGTGAATGGGGATCATTTTGACAATGTTGTCGTCTGTATGGGAAACTTTTCAAAAAAAGGAAAAACTTTTCAGTTTTTAGTGGGCTATATGGTGTGTGGACCATTTGCTCTTTGATTAATGCGTACAGATGGCAAGACTACCAAAACGATCCCTGTTCACACAGATCCACGAAAACAACTAAAAACGCTGTATTATCCATGCAGGGCCAGTAGTTGGCGATGTCCCTTTATAAAGAAACAGTAAGGTTTTTTATCTTTTTCTACCCAGATGCTTTAAAATGTAATCGTCTCCCTTTTCCACTTCTCATTCCCATTAGCAGTGTTTACTGGAATGTTTCAATAGCATCTGTCAAAATTACAGAAATCACTCTGAAATATGATCAAGGGCGTATAGTAATGAACATTTTATAAGCAATGTATGTTACATAATAAAGGCAATATATTTACTACAGTGTATTACATGTCTAATCTTGAAATAAGCCAGATTAGGGTAATTCATGCCTGTTGTAGTAATTGTGTAGTTCTTTTACAATTTTTGTATAATTTCCTTTTAAGTGATTCCAGGGTTGAAGCGGTGATTAAAGTAACATCTTGTACCCAGTTTTGAAAATGGATAGTGGACATTATTAAACAGTGAACTATGCGGCAGGGAAACAGATTACTCCCCTAATGTCGCCACAACTAAGCATCAGGAAGAAGTACACAATTTGATATTTAGCACTGAAGATACAAAAATAAATTTGGAGTTTTCAGAATAATAACTCCAGTGAACAACGTAACCATGGGTCTTTGTAGGCACGCTTTACGTTTCTGTAGAGAAAAAGTTAGCAAACACACGTCTGTACAGGGCACTAGCAAGACAAAATGACATGCCCAATATGTAAAGTCCATGCTCGCAGGTCAGAACACAGGTAACTCTTAAAGGAAACACGCACTATTATGAAAATAGGTCTTGTTCCAATCCCTTAGAGTTAAAACAGTGGGTTTTATCGTTTCGAATACATTCAGCTGTTCTCCGGGTCTGGCGGTAGCACTTTTTTAGCTTAGCTTAGCATAGATCATTGATTCTGATTAGACCGTTAGCATCTCGCTAAAAAATGACTAAAGAGTTTCTATATTTTTCATATTTAAAACTAGACTCTTCTGTAGTTACATCGTGTACAAAGACCGACGGAAAATTAAAAGCTGAGATTTTCTAGGCTGATATGGCTAGGAACAATACTCTCATTCCGGCATAATAATCAAAGAACTTTGCTGCCGTACCGCACTGTGAAATACGTCCCCAGATAGGTAAAACTTCCAATAAGCCTATTTCAGGCAATGCGTAAATATCATGGCTGCTGACCATGGACGGCAGCAAAGAATCCTGATTCTAATCAGAAACTAATCAGTTCAATGATCTATGCTAGCTACAGCTCAAAAGTGATACACCAACCCAGAGTATCGGGAGAACGGATTCGAAAACGGTTTAAACTCAACTGTTAACTCTAAGGGAGTGGACAATGAGCAGTATTTTCAATAAATAGGGCGTATTTAAAACAACACTGAAAAATATTGTGTACCATCACATCTTTACAGGACAACACGCTTGTACATGAATAATGCCCAATCATCGGTACATCATTCAACTACAGTATGGGCTACCCTCCATCTGGCTTCACAGCTTGACTCTAAATAACTATGGCAAAATATCGACAGGCTTGCATAGACTTGATTTGATAGGGCGAATAAACGGTCAAAAACAACTAATTAATTTAGTGAAAGGCCTATACACCATATATATATTATATATATATATATAAATACTAATTATTAAATGGGTACTGGCATCACATTAGAACTGAAATAACAGTGAGGACAGCTGTTTTACGTGTACATGTAAAAATGTAACATGCTTCATATTCAGCAAACAAAAACAAGTGCTTTTACACTCTTTTTACGATTTCTCAACCATGAGCCAGTAGATGTGTAGGCAACAGCTTTAGCTTACTTGGATTTGCTCTGGTGAAGCTCTATTTTAAGTGCTAACTGTTTAATCAAGTGAGGCTCTCAGGGAACAACTTCACTGCAGAGATCATTTAATTACATACAATGCACCTTAAATTACAGCGTACGATTGGTGTCACACTGACTGTCACTAACAGCAGCCTTGAGCTTCAGCGCCTCGCTCAACAGCACAATCTCAAAAACTCCTGTTTTGTGGATTACTCCCATGATTGACTTCTGAGTTTCCAGCACAAAACTTTAATATGAAGTAACTTCAGGGGAGGAAAATACTTTCACGGTTGTTGAGGAACGTTCTACGTTAGCATTGGTAAGACAACAGCTAACATGACATATCAATGAACAATATATTTTTACAGCATTTATTAATGTTAATTTCAAATAGTATAAATTAACATGAACAATAGTATATTCGTAAATAAACATGATATTAATAAATACTGTAAAAACAATGTTCCTTTTCCTTATTTTACCGAATGCATTAACAAACCTAATTGTAAAGTATTATTTTTCAAATTAAAATTTGTTCAAAAGAACTCACGTGTGCAAAGGGATAGTTCACCCAACCCAAAATTTAAGACATATTTAAGCAGTTTTAAAATATATATATTTTTAAAAGCCCCCAACGTTAGGGCTCGATTGATTTCCTGTATGTATTGTGTTTCTGAGGAAAAAGTACACACTTTAGATATTTAGCACTGAAGAATAACAAAATAATTTATTAGAATTTTTCTGAATAAATAATTCCATCGAACAAGCAACCATGAGTCTTTTAGGCACTGTTTTACTTTGTAACAACAAAATGTAACAATTAAAAATCACTTATATTCCACATATGTATGTATGACTTCCCTTCTTCCGTGGAACACAAAATGTGTGTTTTTTTTTTTCATCCATTGGATCCAAACATTGTTCAAAGTGTCCGCTGTGTTATACAGAAGAAAGTAATAGAGGTTTGGAACCCTGTCAAGACATGAGGCTGAGTAAAAGACAAGATTTAAAATGTGGGGTAAACCATTCCTTTAAATATGCTTTCCAGCATAGGTATGCAAAATATTGTGTTGCATTTTAATATGGGAGTTTGAGGCCAAGGGTCATTTGTACATTGTCAATGACTGCTGAAATTGTTCACCGAGAGGCATTAACAAAACAGCAAGCATGCAACATCAGAGTATATTGCATCTTCAAAACATTTTCCCAGATGCTCTTTGTAAAACAGGACTGGATAAAAAACCAAGCAGGTGGACTGCCTGTAACAGATCATTTCAATGTAAACTTTAAAAACGTTCTTCTCTAATATTCATGTAATGCAATAAATCCATAAGGTATAAACAGCTGCGTAATAATTGTTCAGTCTAGCCTCTTGACGACTTTAATGAGAATGTGTAAAATGCGGTGAGTTCCTAAACACAGTTAACCAACCCATATAAAACAACTTTATCTTTAAACTCGAACTTGCTCTAAAAAACCCTTTTTTTGGTGCCCTTTTGTGCAGTAATGAGAAGAACTGAAGCGGTCTGAGGGACAAATCTACAGGTGCATCTCAATAAATTAGCATGTCATGGAAAAGTTAATTTATTTTTACCTATTTGTCTAATTCTCCTCACTCTCGCTCCTCTAATTGTGAAACGTAGTGTATTCAACACTTCAATGCATCACAGACTGAATTTTTTTCAAGGTCGGCTTGGGTGTTTGTCTTCTTGTTAATTGGTTAAGTTTGGGCTCACATCTGGTCTAACAAAACCTGCGACACCAAGTGCCATCGTCAACACCTTACGAATACTTCACCAACCATAAACCCAACCTTTTTTAGTGAATGTTGTCTTCTGAAAGAGGATTTCAGTTTAACTGTACTATCGTACTCATACTTTTGTAGTGTCTCCGTCTAACTTTCGCTTTTATTTACCTGCCTACAATTCTGAGCGGGGCAGGGAGGTGGAACAGGCGTTTGGTTGGCACTGCTGAGGTGGGATAGACGCCCCAATTTTCTTTGACAGTGCCGTCAAGACTCTCTGCATTTTTGTTGGTCTCTTGTTTCATCATATTTTCCCTCTTGACCAATAGCCGCCCCATAGATCTCTAGGGGGGGCGGGCTGGTGAGTTTGCTGCCATCACGCACACCAACCCATGGTCTTTAACCCACTTTTGGTGCTTTGGGCAGTGTGGCAGGTGCCAATCCTGCTCGGAAATGAATCACATCTTCCACAGCTGGGCCAGCTCAGAAGGCAACATGAATTCTCCAAAATTGTCTATGGGACACCGGGGGCAGTGACCGTTGGTTCTCAAAAAGACACATGGACCAACACCACACATGACATTGCACCCCAAATCATCCGACTGTGGCAACTTAACAACTGGACTTAAGCGCTTGGCTATGGCTTCTCCACGCCTATCCTCCAGACTCTTTAGGACCTTGGTCTTTTCCAATGCTCTCAATCTGAAAAAGAGCTTTGGACCACTGGGGCAACATGCCAGTCTTCTTCTCCTTAGCCCAGGAAGACCCTCTGACGTTGTCCTGTGGTCAGGAGTACTTAACACAGAGAATCGACACTGTATCCAACCGTGACACGCTGTTGTGGTTGGCGCGTGAGGCCTTGACCCCACCGCGTCCTTTCCTTGTGACGGTTCACTCAAATTCTGAATCGATTTTGCTTTTGACCTCCCCTCAATACTGCTGTTTTCTCGGTTGGTTGTGCATCTTTTTCCTTTCACTCAACTTTCTGTTAACTTGCTTGGATACAGCGTTCTGTGAACAGCCATCTTCTTTGGCATTGAATGTTTGTGGTTTATCCTCCTTGTGAAGGGTGTCAATGGTTGTTTTCTGGACAACTGTCAGATCAGCTGTCTTCCCCATGATTGTGTATCCTAGTGAACCAAACTGAGATACCATTTGAAGGCTCAGAAACCTTTGCAGGTGTTTTGAATTGATTAGCTGATTGCATGTCACTATATTCTAATTTGTTGAGATAGTGAATTGGTTTGGTTTTGTTAAATGTGAGCCAAAATCATCACAATTAAAAGCACCAAGACTTAACTACTTCAGTCTGTGTGCATTGAATTGTGATTACTACACGAGTTGTTACAATTTGATTGAATTTACTGAAAATCATTAACTTTTTTTCCATACATTCTAATTTATATATGAAGAAGGCACCTGGTATAGATCGTTGCATCTGCATACAATTTGCGCATAGTTTAGCCAGATTGACCCAGTCATTCATCTCTTTCCAGTAAATCACATTCACACATCCGCCTACACTTTTACCCTGCTATGGATACAATGTATTTTTAACCAACATCGATCAATTGTAACTGCAAAAGCACAGCAGGCTGCGAAACCTGAGATGAGGATCAGTTGAATTGAAAGCGCCCTCATACTGTGGTCCCAACACAACCCCAGCTAATCCTGAGCGGCTGAGTCGTCCTCCGCTGAGAGAAGTCTTTGTGGGTGGAGAGGCGCCTGGGGCTGCAGTTGACTCTCCCGTCCAGTGAAAGAGCTGTTGGTCGTGCGGGCTTCCCGTTCTTCATCTCTCTCTGCCTCGGCCATCTGGCATCATTCTGTCCAGAATGGACGGCTTTTTGCAAATGCTGTCCAGCAACTACATCGGTTTGTTGTAACTGTGCCGCTATATATCTTTTTCCCTTAATCGTTGGTTGAGTTATGGATGGTTCTCTGATTGACAATCGTCTCGGGAGGCAAGAAAATCTCTCTACATGAAAACAGAGAAAAAATGTCCTTTTTCAGCAAATACCCTTATTAATTAACGCTGCATTTAAGCACCAAGCAGAACCGCGCTTTCAGGCAGTCATAACATTCATTTGTAGGCCAATCTGGACGGCTAATTCACCCTCAGGAAATTGCAAATATTTTTTTAGAGTGGCAGGTGGTGATTTATTAAAGGGATCATTCACCACAAAATGTAAATTCTGTCATCATTTATCCAACCTGGAACAGTTCTTTCTTCTGTCAAACGTAAAGATAATTTGAAAAGTGTTGGTAACCAAACAGTTGCTATCTTCCATTGCCTATTATGGAAATTAATTCCATACAATTTGGAACAACGTGGGGGTGAGTAAAATATGTTTCAGTTTGGGTGAACTGTCCCTTTAAATTCTCTGGTTAATATTACTTGAAGAGATTTTCATGTTTTGTTCTGCAAAATAAACTATACAGCCATACTTCAAATATGAACATTGAAGCTGATGTGTTTTTTGTTTTAAAACAGTTGCTATATCAGGACTATAACGGCGGTTTGATATGTCTATTAAGTAAAATTCATGTCTTTTTAAAATTAATGTTTGAGGTATGACTGAAAAATTCAGCACGCTAAAGTTTCCAATTCTAACCACAGACCTTGTCACATAACATAAAAAATAACATAGCAAACCCATGGAACCAAAAACCCATGCCACGGAATTGGTATCCTGAAAATGAAAATTTGCTGAAAATGTACTCATTTTCAGCTGAAAGTCAGGAAAGGACAAAAGAATGTTGCTATTCTCTTCGTCGCGTTGGCCTTTCAGATCCTTTGTAGACGGCGTTGAGATTTCTCCACCCACTTAAACTACGAGGGATGCCCTACCATAATTAAGGTGACTGGAACTGGAAGAAAATAAATGTTTACAGCCTCTTTCAGTGCAAAGGTACTCTCCTTCTTACTTTATTTAAAGACTTGAATGAGACTCCAGTTAAAATGTTTTGATTTATAAATTTATAAAGAAGGCAATAATACAATTTTTTCTTCTTCTTTGCATTAAAAAAGGGAGGTACTCTTCTCCTTATTCTGCTTAAAGACTTGAATGTGACTGAAACTCCAGTCCAAATGTTTTGATTTGTAAATTTATAAAAGAGGCAATAATACAATTATATTTTTCTTTGCATTCAAAAGGGATTGCAGTTCTCATCCCGGTACACACTTGTTGCAATCGTTTAAGATTTGCTATCATTTTTTATAGGAATTTTCTGGGTTAAGCTCTGTGTTTTCTATAGGTTTTTGTTTTATGTCTTTATCTATTGTTTCTCTTAATTACGTAACATTGTTAAGAGGAAAGCCATTTTTTTGTACTTGAAGCGCTTTAATGCAGATTTTTGTTTCCTACAAGAGTGCCATTCTGATATTCAAGATGTAAATTTTTGGAGGTCGCAATGGGGACTAGATTTATGGTTATCTCACGGCACTACTCATTCTGCTGGGGTTTGTATCTTGAAAAATGGATTTAAAGGGAAAATATTAAGTTCTGAGTGTGATACGTCTGGACATTACATTTTACTTGCCCTTAAAATTTTAAATTCAACCTGTATTATTATTATTAATGTTTATGGTTTCAACTTACAAAGAGGGAGGTGGGATTTAGTGACTTCTTTTGTAGATCGATTAAAATGCTTTATACTAATTGCAATAGCTCTATCAAACTTAGCAGCGGTACCTCTCCCAGATTTACTCTGAATCGGGGAGTCAGGCAGGGATGCCCAATCACTCCATATCTGTTTCTAATAGCTACCAAACTTCTAAATTTGCATATCAGAGAAAGTCCTTTAAAAGGAATAACTGTTGATGACACTGAAGTGGTAATAAGTCAGTTAGCTGATGACACCTTTTTGTTTTTGAAGGATGCCTCTCAGGTTGTGGTAGCATTAGAGTCTCTTAAGCCCTTTTCTAAAGCCTCAGGTCTTCGCCTTAACATTAACAAATGTGAGTTACTCCCAGTTGGGAATTGTTTGGAATCCTTAATATGTAATATTCCTGTAAGAGAGAGTGTTATTTATTTGGGAGTTAAAATAATTAAAGACGATAAAATTAGATGCCCTTCCAATTTTCTTCCGATTTGAAAAGACACGTAAGTTGTTGAATCATTGGTTGCAAAGAGATTCATCACTCAAAGGCAGAGTTCTGCTCATTAAAGCAGAAGGTATCTCTCGATTATCATATGCTGCTCAATCGATCTCGGTTTGGAATAATGTGGAGGGTTTCGTTGCCGATAATATTTTAAAAAGATTTTCCTTCTCTTATGAACATGTGATTTTGGGTTATTATCAAGGATCGCTCTTTAAAGGATGTTGGTTTTATCATCAATTTTATGTAAAGTTCACATTCATAAATGCAAGTTTACAAAAGGCAAACCTCTTTTTATGGTGCTTGGAAAAGAGATTAAAATGTTTGTAGATGTGATGTCAAAATCTAAAAATAGTAAAGCAACTAAAACAATTAATATATGTTCCACCTTTAACATTTTCACATAATATAAAAAAAAAAACAATAATAATAATAAACAATGGTGCTGACCTGCAAAGTATATTTTCTGTATTAAAATTTGCTTTGTAATATCCTATGGAAATGTAAATACATGTATTTGTCTGTAAACTGATGCTTATGTACCCTCTTTTTTTCCCCTTTCCTTTTCTTTTTCCTTCTTGTTGAGGCATGTTATATAGTGAGATATGGCACTGTACATGCTACTTGTTGACAAATAAAGATTATAAAAAATAAAAATTCTAATTTGTGAATTTCAAATGCAAAAGGAATTGCGATTCCATTTGAGTTTTGGCAGGTCACATGCGCGACGCAGCGAGAGTGAAAAAGCAGACCTGGTAATTAATATTGCTATTTAATATGACAGGCTCATAACTCCTAAGACATGGGAAATACAGTTGCTTTTTCATTTGAAATGTGGCAGTCACTGTGCGTTCGCGAAAGCGAAAATGCAAACGCTAATGCAGGATTTGCAATTGCATTTGGATTATGTCACAGTTTATGCGTCCACATATGGAAAACGCAATTGAAAATACAATTTGCAAATTCCTTTTGAAAATAGTCCGGAATATCCTTCACCCGCCTGGCATTTCTCGCACATGCAAAAAGAGCAACAATATGTAGGCCTAAGTGCTGGGACAAGTCCCGGTTAGTCTAATGCAGTACACGTAACAAGTTATTTATTTATTTTTTCATCATAATAAAAAGAAAACAAGCCCCGCCCCCTCACAACATTAGCAGCTCTTGTTCTGATTGGTTAACGGCGGTCTGTTTTGCTTTTTAAACAGTCAAGAGCTGTCATAGTTACGGGAGGGGTTTCTAGACCACCGTGATATCTGTTAGGTATCTGCTACATTTTACTTCAGGGATATTTTTATGCAAAAGTCGCCTACAGCAGCTTAGTTGAGCTTTATGACTTAGCAAACGCATGGTTTTGATGTCAGGTAATAAAATATTAGGCATCTACAGAAGGACACGATTGTGTTACAGCAGTAAATATATTCTTTGCCCTACTTGTCCTTGGCCTCCGTGATTTCTCGCGTGGCAGCTCTCAGTTGCTCGTCTTTGCGGATGAGACTCTCGGCCTGCTCCCGCACGGTTTTCTCCGCGTCCTCCAGCCTCTGCTCCAGGTCTGAGACCCGCCTGTGCAGCGCTGCCAGGTGCGCGTTCGCCTCTCTGATCTGCACCGGCGACGGGGACGACATGTCCAGGAGGATGCGGAAGACAAAAGCACCGGTCCGGTAAGCTCTCTCTCTCTCTCTCTCTCTCTCTCTCTCTCTCTCTCATCCACGATAACGCCGCGCTGCTGGGCTGATCATCTTGTGTGGGTCGTGTCGGATGAGTCCAGGCTGAGAGATGCTGGACTCGCTCTCAATCTCAGCATGCGTGATGCTACAGCTGCAGTCTTCTTCTTCAGTGAACCTTCGCGACTGTAATGCAGTAACTACAGTCGGCAGTGCGCGTTTAAATGCAGCGCGGAGGTTTATGACATTGTGCTTTATAAGCAGGTGTCGCAGATTGTGCTTGTTTTCCAGCCAGGCTGACGTGTCATCTGCACCAACTTCTTAGCAACCTGTAGCTGCTGACCCGGAAATTATATTTAGAGCCACTGGCCAATCAGGATAGCCGAAACAGAGAAACAGCAGTGATTACAAACTGCACTTTCCTCCAAACAAACTTGGATGCTTCTTTTGGGCCTGTACATTTATTTTGATTAGAGTGCACCGTGTGTAGTTTTTGTCCCATGTGGTGTGTGTGGGTGACGATAGCCCGTTATTTATTTATTTTTTTGTTTGTTTGTTTTTAATGTAGCTCAGTCATTCTTGAGAAGTGGGACAAAACAGGGTGCAAAATTGGAAAAATCAAACCTTGTACTCATACAAAAATGAAACTGCATTTATGTATCTTATATGTACTAAGCTACTGAGCTATGCTTTGATACAACCTCCCAACTTTTCTCTTTTTTAACAAAATGTGCTTTTTTTTTACCTTGGACTGTGTAATATAATCTCAACTTTATCTTTAACAAGCATTCAAGATGTTTTTAACATTTCAAAACACATTCTCGTGTTAGCAGACAGATAACACTTTCACATGTGACCAACAATTCCACAACAAATATAAAATATTATAATGAATTATTATCAAAATATTCAACTGACGGAGGAGACGAAAACCTGAATTTGTAATCATTTTAACTATCAAATACATTGAATCAGTCAATTATTAAAACAAACAGGGAGTATGTTATTGTTTATAAAGCTTTTATTCAAGAGTCACATTGAAGTATTTTGATATATCATTGGAACACAAGATCTTATGGTGGTGACATCTGACGGTGTTGACAAATTTGGCATTTCTTTCACAAAGTCAATGGAGTTCATGTAGTAGCCATTTTTTTTTTTCTGTTGATGCTAGATGCTAATGTAACCTGCTTCAGGAGAATACAATTATTTAAATATTTCAAATAATTTCCTCAGAATTTGGAAGATGGTGTTGACATATCATGACTGTGACACAGGAAATATTAACATTAGGATTTAAAATATAAAACTTAGCAGAGCCTGTCTGACACTGATGTACTCTGCAGAGGTGAACTGTGGCAAGGGGGTCCTTTAGAGTGACAGCTGCCCCTGATATTCCCTGGTTTTATTACATTTGATTGAATGTCTGACGGTGTTGACAAAAAGTGGGGACGCAACTTTAAAATCTTATGAACCATGCATGTGTCATTAAAAAACAACCTTTGCTTTGAGATAGGGATTTTGTTTTAAAGGGTTCATATGATGCTGCTAAAAGAACATTATTTTATTATTTGGTGTAATGCAATGTGTTTAATGCGGTTTAAAGTTAAAAAAACACATTTTCCACATACTGTACATTATTGTTTCTCTTCTATGCCCCGGCTTTCTGAAACGCATTGATTTTTTACAAAGCTCATCGGTATGAAAAAGCGAGGTGTGCTGTGATTGGCCAACTATCCAGTGCGTTGTGATTGGCCGAATTCTCAAGCGTGTGTGACGGAAATGTTACGCGCCCCTTACCATACTGTGATGCCTTGTCCGCCAGCGACGAGACAAAAACCTTAAAACCCATTATAAACGAGGCATTTTTTTGCATCCAGTGGGTACATAATTACGAATTAGAATGACTTATACTGTCTTTTTACACGATGCGTTGCATTGCATCGTGCCGCATAAACATAAAACTATATCGCATTTGTGATTGGAGAAATGACAAACAACAAGTGCTGCTTTACACTGCTCAAAACTCGTGTTTGAATTATCAGTGGCCACGAAAAACACAGCGGCCTAGCGTGAGGGAAGCCCCGGCTTACCGTGCGCTGAGGCCGGGATACAGTGAGCTAAGGCGGGCTGAACTCCGCTTTGTCCACGGTGAAAGTTGATGTATTTCCTCAGCGACCAGCATTGATCAGCTCTAGGCATGACGAAGCGGTTTGTCCTCTTTTGGAAGACCAAACAAGTAGTTTCGCTTTCACATCGAATCACACAGTGCCTTCATGACATGGCGGCGGCAGCAATACTACAGTGAGATTAAAAGTTACGCCTTCTTTCTTTGCGGAACATTTTGGCGGCGTTATGCAATCTTCCCACATAGTGATGTAGACAAGTGGGGGCGTGTTAGAACGAGACGTTTAAGGTAGGCGTGGCCGACTCTGAAATTTTATAAAGAATATCTCTTTGGATTTTGGACTTTAGTCTTTGCAACTTTACAAATCTTCTTTTTTGCACCAAGAGCTTGTAACACTCCGAAGAGAAAGGAGAAATTGAAATTGCATCATATGACCCCTTTAAGTGTTGCTTTTGATAAAACAAGATATTTTTCATCATTAAAAAAAACATTTCTATCCATTTTATTGCATATGAATGATTGAACCCTTCTCTGTGGACACACTGTTTTAGACGTAGTGAGAGGACATTAACAAACACAGATTAGGTATAATAATGAGAAAATTAAATTGAAGGTGATAATTATGTTAAATACATTCTATTATGAATCCCTCATGAATTTAAAATTGAAAAATATTTTTAATTTTTAAACCTAATAGCATTACCTTGCTTGGACTTTTTTGTCCGCATTCTCAGATTACTGAGGCTACTGATCATCCTAACTGACGTTTTATAATATACCCGTTTTATTTTGTAAAACTTTTTTTTTTTAAGAAAAAAAAGTCCATTGCTGAATATTTTATTAGGCTACTTTTACATAGGCTATCACTTTTCTCATCAAAATAAAAACAAGTCTTTAATGGGGTAGTTAGTTTTAGGTTCTTTTACTTTTTTTTCAGGGTGAATCTTTCAGAAAACGTTATAAGTTGTTACAGCTGAATGGCAAAATGAAGCCAGCAATTTGAACTTGTTTGTGCTTAGGTAATATCTGTATTTACACATATATATGCTGTCTGGTCGATGTCAAGAGATTGTGCATGAGCAGTTCTAATTTTAGGTCACTGAATCTAGTATAGTTTTTATATTAATATAATATATATATAATATATATATATAGATTATATATATATATATATAATTATTTTATTATTATATTTTATATAATCTAATCATAATTACATATAATTTAGTAAAAGGGCCTTTGTTAGTCTTTTATCATTTTCATTATTTATTTTTATTAGTTTTTTTCTTTCCGTTGAAGTTATTTTAATTTTAGTTTTATTTAATTTTAGTAGAATGAAAAAATAATGAACATTTGAAAAAATTAGTTTAAGGTTTTATTTTATATTACATTTTTTTACTTTTTTTTTTGTGGTTTTAATTTTAGTTAACTTTAATATATAACTTAATATGTAACTTTAGTGTTTTCCACACCATGGCAACGGTGTGGACAAGACTAGATCCACAACAGCATTAGAAGACAGAGGTGATAAGAAGAAACTATCGAGATAAATATATACAGCAGAATTAGTTGCAATAATGATTGCATTACATGGGCTAGAAGATGTTAGACCAGAGAGATTTGTAATGTTCAGTGCTCTATGGCAACGCGTGTAACAGTATTAATCAAATCAGACCATTAGAGTAAGGCATTTTAAATTCTAGGGGGGTATATTATAAAAGAAAAAAGAAGTCAAGGTAACATATCGAATGATGTCGCCATCTCTAATCTGTGGTGGGTGCCGCCGTGTAGCTTTGTGGGCCTGGCCAGTACAGCCTCTTGCCACGTTACCAGACTCATTTACCCATATGCCTTTGCCTGGGACTCGATTTCACGATTTCTCACCTGGGTCTTGTTAACCGGAAGGAGGGCATCGTTCCTCAATCACCCTGATTTAAGACCGGATTCTCTGGCAATGGGCACGCTCATGGGTTTTAGTATTGTTAGGGCCCTAGGGGCCTGGTTGGGCGTTTCCGTGTGGGCCTTTCCGTTGCCTGCCGGCCGGTGTTGAGTACCTGACGGGGTTTAAGGTCGTGGGGCTGGAGGTTGGGCGCCCGACTGGCTGGGCGGAGGCTTCTGGTGTCTCCCTGAGGAGACGGTTTTCTGTGGGGACCCTCCTTGTGCCACCTGCAATAAAGCCTGTAGTGATCCACTGCAATGGTCCGCCCCATGTTACAGAAGACTGGCCAACACCAGGACCCACAAGCTGTATCGATGGTGCAGCTAATCATAAGCCACAAAGGAAATCCTGGCCTCACAATGGCCCGCACTAGCGAGAGTACACTTGGTCGGGAATTTCGTTCTTGGTCGTAACTGGGTTGAACTGGAAGATCCGTTGGAAGACTTGTACGTTTGGCTTAAATATCCTTTTACATATACATGGTATCATGGGCCGACGCGTTGGAAATCCAAGCGACGCACAGTGGGAATACATAAACAGGCTTCTTAAGAGGCAAACCGACACAGGAAGTGCGTAAAATATCAAGATGTGAGGTCCTTTTGGTATACAAATAGATAGCAAAAAAGCTACAAGAAAAAGGAAGCAGGAAAAGAAAAGAGTAGAAGCATAGGTTTTAGATAGTTCGGATTTAGGGAAGATCTTTCGATCATTCAGGCCCCACTGATATAATAATTGACTTTAGAACAGTACACCGGACTAGAATACACAGGTTGGGCTAAGTGGTGTAATCCACGCCTATCACGAGTAGGGCTCGGAAGAAAACGGGAACACCTGAAACAAACGAGCGTTGGAGAGGGGGAGGGAGCGGTGACTAAGTCAGCCGTCGGGTGCCACGGAGCTGGCCAACCATGGTCATCAGCAAGCACACGCGGGGTGATGCCCTTAACAGTTATCATTCCCCCTGCCAGAGTCTGGTACCGCTCACCTTGCCCATGTTGAACCGCAGTCGATGCCAAGTGGCCGAGACTGTCACCAGTGGGAGATTTTCTGCTAGGTTGCCAAGCAGCGGGACAGACACAATCCGGCCAAAAACGCTGCCGGGGTACAAGCACGATGCTCAGCACCGAGACCTGTTCCCCGGTACTCAGTGCGCCCCGGTAAGGGCAGCGCCATTTCTATGTGGTTGGCCACACACACAGGAATACCACCGCAAGTTGCCCCGGTGGCAGCCATCCGCGCAGAACCAATCCCGAGGCGAGTTTGTCTGTGCATTCCGTCGAATCGTCACGAAAGAAGCCCGCTCCGGTCCTTGAGCTCCACTCCAATTCCCATCGTAACATAAGGGGCCCTAAAATTGTGCCGTCCCCTCTTTCCAATTGACTCTAATGAGTAGAAGCTCCTCCCGATAGTAGGCGGTTTGTGCACGCAGAACATCCCGAAACGGCGGCGTCTGCTCCAGCCCTCAAATGCATTTTCTGCTGCAGAAACTTCCAAGGCAACGGTCTGCCTTTGAACTCTAGCCCGTCAGGCCAAAAAAAAGCAGCCAAAGAGTCCCCTGTAACCCGTCTGTATTGGTCCCTGTCAAGTGGGACCATAAGAGGGGCTGTTCATGTAACTCTCAGTGCTGCCCAGGGCGGGCCCTGCCAAGGAGGCCAATGAACTCGTCTTCTTTAAATTCCTATTACGGTGCACAAAGGGGGCGAGGAAGGCATCGTTAACCTCTCTATGCTCATTCCGTCCAGCCTGATCCCCGTAGGGTGTCCTGTGCGCCATCAGCTGGCCACCCTGTGTCAGGCTGCTGGGGACCGCCGTGGGTATCTTCAAGAGGAAAGAGAAAAAAAGAAAACTAAAGGGAGCAAACGGACACAGAAAACGGCGAACTACGAATACAAGCAGACACTGCGGACTGATGTATGGACAAAAGAAAACCGTGCAATATACCGACCGGTGCGGACATCATGACAAGTGAAACAGACTGAACTACGGAACCAAAGGTCATGGGTGGGCATCTGCTGTGGGGGGAAAGGGGTGGAAAATAAAAACCGTCTACTCAAGGCCGCGGGGGTGAAAAGAGGGGGAAATAACACATGAAAAATTAGGGCGGCCGGACAGTCGGCCTGCGGTGTGTTGGGGGAACGTACACTGCGCCGAGACCGTGGAATCTTCGAGAGAATGGGAAGGTCCCTAGAAAAGCGGAATACAATGCTTTGAACTGGTAAGGATGGTACTACTCAAAAACCACCAGAATAAGGTGGAGGTGTGGAGGCGGCAGGTGAAACAAAGGTGACATCCTTAACATCGAAAAAAAAAGGAGTGGATATGAGAAGCCCCAAGAAGTTCGCACGGGGGAGAGACGGGAAAAAGAAAAAGGGGGGCAAAAAAAAAAAAAAAAAAAAAAAAAAGAAAGAGGGAGAAAAAACGAAAAAGAGAAGAAATAAAAAAAAAAAAAAATAAGGGAAGAAAAGCGACAAAAAGTGCCCCCCGCGAAATCTTGACGTACAAGAAAAAAAAAAAAAAAAAAAAAAGAAAAAAAAAAGAAAGAAGGGCAGAAAAGAGAAGAAAAAAAATCCCATCTTCTCTGCTGTGGTGGTCATCTGCTCCACCATGGGGATCTTCTGTCCTGTCTGCTCTGCCCTGGTGGTCTTCTGCCGGCTCCTCCCTGGCACTCTACTCTGTTTTGACTTCCTGCTCCACCTGCTCTGCCCTGGTACCCTGCTCCGCCAACTCTGCCTTAGTCTCCAGGTCTTCCACCACTGCATGGACCTGGCCCTCCATCCCTCCCCCTGATTAAACACATTGTGCCATGTTGTGCAACTGAAATCCTCGCGGCGTGAGGAATGACCATCGAAAACCGAAGATAAACTATGAGGGTAAATTTGCTCTTCTCAAACAGTGTCTCTTCCGCGGCTCGGTACACTTTCAACTCGTTTTTTTTTTTGTCTCGAGCAAGACTGTACGACATTCACATTACATGTTTTGACTGATTTTTACGTAGAAAGAGCGACAGCACACTGCACTAAAAAAAAAGATCATTCATGTTTTTTTTATAACCGCTGGCCAAATTCAAAAAACAAAACTAAATCTTTGAGAGCAAGGGGGTCCCCTGATGTTTCGGGGGCCCTACGCAGCTTGCGGATTTTGCGGTGTGCGTGAAGGGAAAAAAAAAAACAGATCGTGGGGAGCGTCTGTTCCAAGGAAGCTCAACAGCGGGGGAATAAATTGGAAAGCACATAAAACAAGAAAAGTGGGGCCAGAAGGAGTGAAAACAGGTGAATGCGTTGCTGGACCAAGCGGTCGACCCAGACTTAAACACCCCATTATGAAAATCTGTGGAATTGCAAGACTTGCAAGTCCACAATGGCCGAAAAAAAAAAAAAAAAAAAAAAAACCCCGAATCAACATTTACTGAACTTGAGCAGTTCTGCAAAGAAGAGTGGGCAAATATGGTAAAGTCTAGATGTGCAAAGTTTAGTAGAGACGAGGTACATATCCCAAGATACGCTAGCGGTAGATGCTGAAAAAATATATTTAAAAAGAGACAACAGGTGGGAGTCAAAAAACAAATACTGACGCACAGTATGTGATGTGGTGTCAATTAGCTGGATACCAGCTCAAGAATCAGTGGAAATGAAATAACAGGTATCAAGTATGACAAAAAGAAAAATGCAAACACCTAAAAGGATATCGCTAATGAGGTAAGTGTTCCCATTACGGGGAATAGGGGGAGAACAAATGACACAATACAAAACTTCCTATACATCCCATTTTCAAAAATCGTACAAAAAGAGTACATCGCATAAAAAATGGGATATCGCTGATACAGGAAGATTTTATCATAAAATTACTTCATCAGTCAAAGGAATATACAATTTTGGAAGATGTAGGAAAGAAGAGGGGATTTGAACAAGATTACAAATTAGACACACAGGACTAAATGCATCACTATACATAATACAGGTCAATATGCCTTTTGTGGGGTAATTGTAGAAGAAAATATAGAGAATCAAAATGATAGAGAACTTTAAAGGTAACGTTAACAGAAAAAAAAACATAGATGAACACAAGCTGTTCCCATCAAAATGCAGCAATGTGTGAACCCGAAATAAAAGACTGAAATAAAAGTGTAATTATCACCCATGTAAGAAACTAAACGGTAGGTGGCGGAATACGCCAATATTCCAAAGAAGAAGAAGAAGAACTCTCGCGATAATCCAGTCGCGACCTTGATGCAGAAATGGGCTACTGGGATCTAGAAGAGGGCAAAGACTGCGTTGCTAAAACATGGATCACCACAAAAGTAGCCACTGCCCTCGGTTAGTCTGCTGGATATCTGGACTGCAGGGTTTCTAACGGATCCTTTGAGCGTAGTTTTAAAAATGTGCATTGCTTATACGCTCTACAGGCTAAGCTGTTAGCAGGCACAGTGAGCAACATATCAGCGCACTATTTTCATCATTGTCTTGGTTTCATGTTTTTTTTTACTTTATATCCGTCTGTTTGTTTGTTGGTTGGTTTATTTAACTATAAAATGCTCTGGGATCATCGTGCATTGGTTTTTGATTGCAAAATGGCATCCAGGGCTGCTATCACTTTCCAATTGTTTATTTGTTTCATGCCTAACGTAACGTAACGATATTTTTGTGTGGTTGTCATAATGTTAGTGAACTAGAAAAGTGGTTATGGAGATGTCACTAGGCATGGCCTGCTTTATAAAGCCAAGCTTTAATACTGCTGCTGCTGTTGTTCTGCAGGGCTGGTAGGTTCTGCCTACCACATTGTGGCATATCCACCTGAAACAGCTGTTGAGGCTTTGACCAGAGCAACATCAGGCACTGCCACCATGGGTAAGACAAAATAAAACGGAAAAATCAGAATTGAGATGAGCCATTTTGGTGTCTGCATCAAATTGAATGTACAAGAGTGATTTTATATACATAAAAGCATAATAATAAATGCAATGAAAGTGTCTGCTTTAATGTTTTAAATAACTTGTGTGAAAATAAAATGTCCAAATATGTGGGTGTCTTCTGTAAATCATGGTAAAAGTGTATGAAAGTGTATTCTATTAATAATTCACATTATTATATTTCTTGTATAAGAAATGGGTGGGATTAGCGTGCTTAAATGTTGTGAAATTAATTTTACAATGCTACACACACACACACATATATATATATATGATGCTAAAAGTTTTCTGAATTTCTTTTCTCCCATTTCCTATTATACATGTTGTGGTTATATATACACATGGGACTTTTTGCCAACTGAATGCTGTGAATTAAGTCATGCTACTATTCTCACATAACGTTTTTTTGCCTATTATATAGTAGGGAAGTGTGCGATTTGGGATGCAGCCTTTGGTGATCATTTATCGTACAGAGTTGAATAGAAGTTAAAATAGTGTCTTTACAGTTGCTTGTATTGGCCTTGTTGTTACATGTCAGAACAGTTGATACATTAATGAAATGTTTTTTAGTTAAAATCCGGTACATCAGATGGCAACACACACTTGCTCCAGTAATTTATTCTTGTTTGCTACCTTTTCAGCCGCCATGGGTGCCATCTTTGGATTGGCCACTTGTCTAAGCGCACAGGCCAGAGATGCACCTGACGACCCAACCAACTATTTCATTGGTGGATGTGCTTCGGGTATTTTCCTTGGGGCTCGAAGTAAGTACAATAATCACATGTTTTTCATAATTATTCAAGGTCATTGGTGTCTCTTTTTTTTTTTAAAGAACAGTCTAAAGAGGTTTGCTGGTGTTTTTTTATGTTTAGCACACAGTGCTATCACAGGTACCACAGCCTGTTTTGGTCTGGGAACTTTGGCTATGTTCACCAAGATTGGAAAAAAGGAAGGCTGGAGACTAACAGGACCCCCAAAGCTGTGACCTGATATGTCCCCTAGTATTTGATTGTGTTTATATTGTATGTTGCTCAAATAAATGTATTACAATTAAAAATAAAATGATCTCTGGGTTTACTCATTGTGTTTGAGTGTTTTCTGAAGAAGTCGCTGCACGACTTATTATTATAGATAAATACATGTGATAGATATTGGTCGATATGTTCAGTAGATTACAAAGCAGAAAAGTAATGATTGCCTCTCAACCTAATACTGCACCTGTAAACATGAAATGGTTTCAGAAAGTTCTGAACTTACCTGAAAGTCACTGAAATTGACAGTTTACCTTTTAAAATGTGTACAAAATATGTGTAGCTTACATACTAATAACTTTATTAAGCTGGATATTAAACTTGCAGTTAAGCTAGAAGCACAAAAAATGCAGTATGTTACTGAAAAGTTAGGTGGAATAGTATTAACCTAAATAAACATAAGTGGAATTAATCGACAAGAGTAATAACAGTAAAAGGCTATTTGTTTGTCAGATTAGTGGCATGATATTTCAATTAGTTGGATTTTACATATTTGCTGTTTCAGGTGTTGTGTTTAGTAATTGCTTTACTGATTCAATTTAGCTGAAAACCCTATAATCAAGTTCCATTCTCACAGCTTACCGAAATATTTTCGATACGCTGTGTGTGCGACAACTTTTATAGTCAAAACTTTAAAGGTGTATATATAGAATTTGATTTCTAAAGATCCTCGAGAAATAAAATTTAACGCGTGTTCTTTTTAATCATTAACCTAGATTATTGTTTCTTAAAAGTCCTGAAAAATGCCCTTGGATCTCACTTGTTCATGATTTGCATGTAAAATTACCTTCGACTCCGTGAGTACACTTTACACGTAAATACAAAGTAAATTCTTATGGGTGACTGGAGGAGTGTAGAGCTTGAGTGCCATTAATAGTGTAATATGTTCGTTAAAGGGGTATAAAAAATGAGGATGTATTCTAAAAAGACACACGTATTTGATAGTTGGTCATGGAGGTTGGTGTCGAATAGAATGAATGAAGGGGGATATTATAACATAGAGCGCCTTTATTTTAAAACTGAAAAAAAATAGTTAATTGAAATTTTGTATCCACATACTGCTACATTATTGTATTTTCCTCATTTATTGATAGTACCTTCTCCACTGTCCTCGGGTTCGGAACTGAGATTGACGCGTCTGTAAAATACCTCGAATCCATACAAACGTGCTCGGTCAGAACATGCGCATGCCCGCAGACCGCTGAATTCATTGACCAACGTGGTCAACATTGTATATAGCAAAAGAACACCACTACAGTGCTTAAAATGCGTAGGTTGTTGTAGTGCAAAAAATGGGCCGCAGATACCAAGCATTCGTTAGATGAAGCATGGAGCGACCCGAATACCACTCACAGCAGTAGACAGGACACTCTGTGTAGGCAACAGCATATGACCGTAAACGTTAGGTATACCGCGCAACTCTACTATGACGATGACTTGGAAAGGGCCGGAATAGCTTCACCGCGTACTTGAGCCAAGAAATGAGATCAAAACATTAAAACACCAAAATTATAAAGACATGGTCATAACTTGTTGCATACTCACAGTCGGGGGCAAACATGATCAGACGTGTGCATACATATAATGGCAAATTACATGACCACAAGTGATGCTTTATCCACCCCGTGCCTGCTGTTGTCGACCCGTCTTAAAGGGAAAACATAGCTGCTAGGCACTTAACAGGAAACACAAACCGTAGCGACGCGGCATGGCATCTAATTTGTAGGTGTCGTCATTGCAAGGAGGGTAGAGCGACGATAAACCCTACGAAGATGCCAAAAACTCTTCAGTCATCTAGCTATACAAACAGCCTTATCAAAGATCTGGTGAGGTCAGGAACGCCTGGCATGAATGTCAAATCTGCAGAGAATTCAGTAAATTCAGGAATACCTCCCGAACAATGCCGGCTGGCAACATATGCTTGAATATTAGGGGTGTTGCACTGGTTTCTGTGACAGTGTTTAAATACAAGCGTTAACGAATTGTAGGTGTTGCTACTTCTTGTCCGGTCTTTTTGAGACCCAATGCAGTGCTTCACTTTCACTACAAAAACACACAGCATCACACACGTGGCTTGATGAGCGGAGGGGCTTGAGAACGGCGCGGCGTGATTCGACGAAGGAGCGTCCCGTCGGGTTTGCGGCAACCACATGTAAAAGCAACCCCGCGCTGTACTCCACTTCGTCCCGGTGAAAGCGTCCGGTTGTAATTGTAGTAATTTCCTCAGCAACGCATCACGGATCAGCTCTAGGCATGTACGAAGCGATATCCCTCCTCTTTTGGAAGGCCAAACATAGTATTTTCGCTTTCACAACGAAACACCGCGTCTCCACAACATGGCGGCAGCGGCAACAGTACTACAGCGAGAATAAAAGTTATGCATTCTTTCTATTGTGTGAACATTTGGGTGGCGTTATACAAATCCTCCCACATCGTGACGTAGACATGTGGGATCGTGTTTTCGAACGAGCTGTTTTAGGTAGGCGTGGTTGACTCTTATTTTTTTTTATAAAGAATATCTCTTTGGATTTGATACTTTATTCTTTGCAACTTTACAGATCTTTTTTTAAGCACCAAGAGCTTGTAACACTCCAAAAAAAAGGAAAAATTTAAATTGCATCATATGACCCCCTTTAGTCAAGTGAAGTCAAGTCTGCTTTATTGTCAATTCGTCCACATGTACAGCACATACACACAGAAAATTTAAATTGCGTTACTCTCAGACCCCTGGTGCATACAGACAACATACGTAAATACAGATTAAATACAAAATACAAAAAACAACTATACAAATATACAAATAAGGTAAATGTAAAAATATATATATATAAAGCACAAGGCAAATGGAAGATAGAGTGCAAACCAGTAAAGTACACAACAGTGTCAATATATGATTGTTAGTGCAAATCAATTATTTGTATTGCAAAAGAGCTTATTTCAGACTGATTAAGGTGACAGTGGTTGGGTGTATTTGTGAGGGGGGATTGGGAAGTCCATTAGAGGGTCAGTTCAGTGTGCGTGGGCAAAGAGGGGAGTGGGGGCAAGTCGGGAGGGAGTTTCAGCTTCCCGGACAGCTTGATGGATGAAGCCTGTCCCATTTAGTCGTGCTGGTCCTGGCCTGAGACTCCGCATTCTCCCTCCCTGATGCAAGCAGACTGAAGATCTGTGTGTCGGTGGTGGGATCACCCGCAAATGCAGAGGGCTTTTGGCGGGTGAGACGGGTGTTTTGTATATGTCGCGAAGGGAGGGGAGAGAGGCACCAACGATCTTCTCAGCTGCTCTCACTATGCGTTGAAGTGTCTTGCGGCAGGACGCGTTGCAGGCGCCATACCACACAGTGATGCAGCTGGAGGAAAAAAAAAAAAAAATCATGGTATGCTCTCGATGGTGCCTCTGTAGAAGTTGCACATGATGGGGGCCGGGGCTCTGGCTCTTCTCAGTTTGCGGAGGAAGTAGAGACGCTGCTGTGTTTCTTGGCCAGTGCTGCGGTGTTGTCAGTCCAGGGGAGATCCTCTGTGATGTGCACACCCAGGAACTTGGTGCTGCTCACCCTCTCCACAGTCACACCATTGACGGACTGAGGAGCATGCTGAGTGCGCACTCTCTTGAAGTCAACAACAATCTCCTTCGTCTTCTCCACATTCAGAGAGAGATTGTTGTCACTGCACCACCCGGCCAGGCGGCTCACCTCGCTCCTGTAGTTTGTCTCATCTCTGTTGCTAATGAGACCCACTACAGTCGTGTCCTCCGCAAACTTAATAAGGAGGTTGGAGTTGTGTGATGGTGTGCAGTTGTGTGTCAGCAGAGTGAAGAGGAGGGGGCTCCGCACACATCCTTGGGGGGCCCCAGTGTTTAGTGTGATGGTGCTGGATGTGTTGCTACCGACCCGAACTGCCTGAGGTCTTCCAATCAGGAAGTCCAACAGCCAGTTGCACAGCTGAAGTGTGAGGCCCCAGCTGGACCAGTGTTTGTGAATGGCTTTAAATGCACAAGTAATGTATAGCACATGTTCGTTGTGGTGAGTTCTTGTTCTAGCCACAAGGTGGAGCTTTTAAACCGTTTTTTTTTTCAGGGAGACTACCTCTAATATATTTTACATAACTCCCATAATTATCATATAACAGTATTTTGGAATCTGAAACCATAAAACTCAAATATTCCTGTAGGACTTAATACAGCCAGGGCCCCCTAGTTAATTTGTTTGAGCAGTTTAGTTCATATTAGGGGTCTGGGCCTCAAATAGATTTGTTTTAGTATTTTCCATTTGTTCTATTCAGGGAGTATTTGTAATCACTTTTCTGGGGTGGTCTTGTCTGGCACGAAGTAGAGACGTGTGGCAAATTCATAGCTGGAACTCAAACATAGTGCCTGAGAATCTCCTCATATATGAATGTGTGTTAATAGCAGCGCAGCTCTATTATCACCACAATGAAGACTTTTCCAAGGTGTTAGATTTTTATTAGAGACCCCTTGAGTTCACTGGACCGTATTTACAGGTGATTGGCACAGTGGTTACTGGGAGGCTTTTAAATAATTAATGAGATGTGAGAAACAGCTGTTTGCAGTTTATTTGGTTTCGGCAGTTGTAACAAGCAAGGAAAACACAAGAATCTTGGAGATTGATTTGTTTGCTTTGGTGTTTTCCCTGTTGACAACCACAGAGACACAAGAAAGTGTCGATGATATCCATGAGGCTAAAAGCCAAACGGTGTAATTAGTGTCCTCATCTGGACCTTCAATCTGCTAATAATTCGATCACATAATGTTATTTTAGTACTGTTTGAGATACTATTACATGTTTTATTAACATTTTGAATGCGTTTTAGTTTTTTTCTATTTTCATTTGGCCACTTGGAAATGCTTAAAACAAATGTAAAATTTGGGTGTCGTTACTAATTTCATATCTTGAAATGAGATGTGTGGTGACAGTGAAAGCATGTATTCAATTTGTCAGAGCTGAAAATAAAGAAAAAAACACAAAAGAAATGTTGAGAGGCCTGTCAAACCAGCCTCCGCTCATGGGACTATTTATGGTTGTTTTGTGAAATTTGGCTCATGGTGACATCATGTGACTGCACTAATGGAAACTACTGAGTTCCAATTTTTATTGAGCAGATTACAGTTCCAGCAGCACTGGTAGTGCCATATACAGAATTCAAACCATTGAAGTGCATTTCTCAAGAGTCGAAGATTTTAAAGGTGAAGTGTGCTGTGTTTTACGTTAAAATCCAGATGGTGTAGGCCCAGTTACGACATTTTCCAGCAGGGGTTTTCAAATCTGTTGACATCAAGGACCCCCAAACATAATGATCCCTCCATGAACTACTCTTTTTCAACACATTCTCATGGCAGCTTGTAACTATTTCACTCATTCATTTAGGCAAGCAGGTGGTGAATTTGTATGAACTTGTACGATGTCATTCATATGTTTTCGTACAATCTGCATATCGCATACTGAGAGTTATTTTTAGGGGTGGACCTTCATGCTTATAGTGTTTTATTAAAAATCATCCGTTTTCATAAGACTCAAATCAGACCAATTTCGGCTCCAATTTTTCAAAAATGCGAAAACAGATTACTCATGAGATAAGGTTGCCTTGTCCTAAAATATAGAGGTAACTTTTTGTGTATGAAGACCGATTTATGCAGTTTGAGAAAAAGGTCATTGACATTTTTATTTGTTCTGAAACCAATAAAAATGTAAATCCATAAAAGAAAAAAAAAACGTGCCATTCAACATCTAGTAAATTATAGAAACAAATAGAAATAAATAAATACAAATTCAAATAAATAAATAAAATAGAACATTTGATTGTCAAAACCTACAGCTGTCAATAAAATAATAATGTTAACACAATAAAATTACAACCACAATTAATCTTTTCCAGCTAATTATTTCATTATTTCCATCAAATCTTGAGAAAGCAGAAGATTAGGAAAAGTATTTAAACATATACTGTGTTTTTAGCATTTAACAGTTAACTACTACATCTTAGGTTTTAGTCCAACCAAAATTTGGGGATAGTTTTTGAGAGAAAGAGAAAAAAAATCATTTTATTCAACCTAGTTTGCTCCTTAATAGTGTAAAAATGATCAGTTCGCCTCTAAAACAAAAAGCCGTCTATAATATGAAGTATTGGTCCTGCAGTTTCTTGTGGCCTCTTCCTTTCTAATGAGTTTGCAGGAAAAAGAAGCTGACCTGAACTTTCTTTTGCCACTCTTTGCTTTTATTGATTAGCTCGCTGGCTCGATTTTCTTCCGATCGAAAGCATAAGTTGAAATACCAATTCACCTTTGTCAGAAGTGCTGAATTTCAAATCAAAATGCTACTTGGTTTGGCAGAAGAAAGAAAAAAAAACAATTACAAAAGACTGTATCCATATCCTGGTGCATTCATATAGCAGCCACTGCATTAGGAGATTTGAGAAAGCAGTTTGCTCAGCATTTTAACCGTAGAAACGCCTTCAATCTCAGCGGAAGCCCAAAAACAGTTAGCATCGACCTGGTGCTCTTGTGCGTCACCGGCATCATTCTTCCGTGTCAAGGGTCCGATTCTGCAGCTCCTGACTGCAACAAACTACTCTGTGATAAATGTGTGGATCAGAAGAGAGAGAGTGACGTTCATGGAGCCGTTTTCTTCATAAGCCATGCAGCAGACAGTCTCTTCAACTCTGACCTGAGATTTATGCAGTCAGCTTTAATGGATGCCATCTTTCAGAAATGTTTCTGATATCAGAGCCTGTTAAAAGCCTCTCTCCATTAGAGCTGGCATTTTGATAAGCCACTCCAGGGCCTGTTGGACAGCACATGCTTAGTTATAATGGCAGTGACTGCGGGACTTTTATTCGGCTGGGTCTGTGACTTTAATGAAATGTGTGTTGATAAACAATGAAGATTTATAGCTGCTTATGTCGGCTGGTGATTGTTCGGAGTGGGTGTGTGATGGACAGCATTATTGATGTCCTCTATCTAGTTACCCTAATGGACATTATGAACTAGATGGCCAATGAAATGACGTCCTGAGTGTACATTTAATGAAACCATGAACTATAACCATTTTCAATTGGAAAAACGTGCCACTTAGACTTCCATACTTACACTGTAAGTGCATTACTGTAAAATGTTTGTTTGCTTTTAAAAGCTTAGCGACATGAGAGAATTATTTTATATTTATTCATTTATTTCTAGTCAAAATATATACTAAATATATGCTACATAAATATGTTGATAAGTTCATACATGCTTCAACTTGAACATCATAAGAAAAAAACTCATTAAAAGAATGAAATTAATATAAATATTACTAAGTATTAGAAAATAAATTTATAACAAAACATCTTCACTGCTTATTAATAATTTCAAAGGCATGTCATGTGGTCCAACCAAAAATGAAAGATATTTATGAGATTATTAATTCTATGATTGTTTGGACAAAGACGTTTATACCTTTGAAAAGTTATGTAAAATAATATCTATATATTTTTTACATTGTGTCATTTACCGTAATCGCAAGTTGTAGGAAAAGTATGTTTTAAACTATAGATATATATGGTATATATAATAATATCATATATATATGGTTTATATATTTTATATATAAGACTAAATCTGTTCCACTCAAGATACATTTATGATCATTATTTAACATATTCGGCTTGCTATTCTGCAAAATCAAAAGTGATTTTATGCCTTAAAACCCAACAAAATAATCTGCCCAGCAGGCGTCAGAAACTAAATTCAAATGCCGAAAACAAGTCTAGCCTATTCATTGGCAGATATTTTTTCTTGTTTTTCTAAGATTTAATCTCACAAAGTTTTTCAGACACCAAGGACTTCCAACATCTTACACTTTTCTTCAAAGTAATGTAACTTGATTTAAGATATTTCGATTTCAGCCCTACTGCGCAAAAAACAGACAAAATAAAGTAACGTAGAGAAATCTTTTTTTCTTTTTGCCCAGTGTATGACAACCAACAGACAATAAAAGATTCCATTTCTAACAATGCGGGCCACATTTAAACATGTTGCTAATTTATTTATTGTGCACACTGATTGTGCACCTTTAGCATATTCGTTAGTGTTTTAGGACTTCATACCAGTGTTTTCAAATGCAGCTCAATAGGCCAGACACTCGGTGGCAAGCTAAGATTACTACAAATACCAGCCTTCTAAAATGGCCATGCATTCACATTTAGCACTAGTGCGTTAGCTGGAAGAAAACAGATTTCATTTTAATACGACCTGCAGCGTCAGAAACTCACGAGTGATTAGCCGCCTCCTACCTTAATGACGGAATTTCAGCCATTCGTGCTGCAAGTGTTCAAATTGTAGTAACATAGACATACTTTGCCGTTGTTTGTAGGATTTATCATTAGCCTCCTGCGTTGTCTTGTTTTACTTAGTTTAGGGTTTTAGATGTTATGCTACCATTGATTTATTATGCTTTTAATTACACTACTTGTCCAAAGAACCAAAATCATCCACATCTCAGTGCAAAGGATGAGTTTGTTTAGTGGGGCGGAGACAACTCAGCGCCCCCCCCCCCCCCCCCCCCGGTAGATGCGGAGAAATATATGAAGTTGGTCTTTAGCTAATAAAAATCTAAACCAAGCCAGTCCCACAGCTGAATAATTTACGGAGTGCTGAGTGGAGGGAATCCAATACACTCAAACTTCTCAAATTTGACCACTCGCAATCCCCACCCTACTGAACACACAGATCCTCGCACACAAACATCATGGGAACTGCAATGCTGCCCCCCAGAAAACGGATGAGGCCATAATCCCACGGGTGATATTATGGCTTTTCAAAGGATTCTTTTCTTGAAACTCGGCATCGAAAACATGGACCATTTGTAGATATTGAGTACTGAACGTGGACCTTCTTCTCCTGAACCTCTTGCATCTTTCTGCAAATTCATTAACGTGAGCAAAATTATATTCAGATATTCAATGCGGGAAACTCACCTATTCAGTTAGGCCAGTCGAATATATTTGGAGTCTCTTTTGGCTGCTTGGCAGCATGAACTTGTGCTTACTTTGAAAATACCAAGAGGATCTTTTCTGTGTATGTAAATATTACCGGGAATTGAGAAGCAATGCATAAATCTCAGAATATTTGTCAATTAACAGGAGCGGGAATATGGTACAAAATGTTCCTAAAGCAGAGCAGATGTTAGATTTGAATTATTCTATATCATCGGTACATTGGTGTCCAAAAATGGTTTTAAAGATTAATTCGGCCTTAACAGAAACGACTTGCGTTGAGATAATTATAAATCTGTCATCATATTCCCATACGACAAAGTGATTCTATGATACCAAAAACATCTGTTTCATGTTGTTCACAATAGACTAACACAGACCGTGTGACCCTTTGTGCAACACAATATCACTATAAATCTGACTTTATCTCTGAAGACGCCTCAAGTCTGTTGGAGATGAATAGCTAAAAAACATCTTTAGATATAATCAGGATATCCTGAGAAAGTTCTCATGGTTTTGTATGATAAGTGGTACATCACATTCCACTTTTTTTTGATAGGTTTATATGTTATACATGTATATATTACACTGTAAAATATACACAGAAAAAAAATTGGCATAAAATGTGCTTTTTACTTAGAGCATTTATTTGCAGAAAATCACAATAGGTCAAAACAATAAAAAAGATGTCATGCTTTTAGACCTCAAATAATGCGAAGAAAACACATCTATTGTCAGGCCTGTGTTTCTGTGTCTTGTGTTTTGTTCACACGTGAACAGACAACAAATCACCAACCAATATGGAATACCTTATAGATGCCTCCATGGATACTGAACGTTTGTCCCGCTGTCCTCTATGTGCCCATTTTGTTATTCCCGAATTCCTGTCTTCATTAGGCTTCAGTTGTTTTTAATTCCACCATGTGTTCCCCTTGATTTTATTGCCAGTTCCAGTCCCTAGTATTTAAGCCCTGTGTTTTTCTGTGTCTATCGTCTGGTATTGTTTGTCTATTCCCTCTGCTATGTGTGCTTTGCTTTGCTTTGGTTTGGTTTGGTTTAATAAAGACTGTTTCCAGAATTTCCCTACGTCTCCTCGCTCCCGTCACTAGTAGCCAGCCGAGCAGCCGTGCACTAGCATACCGCCCCCCCCCGGACCGTAAACCGTAAGCGGCGCCCCTTCTCTCCGAGTTTTTGTTTCCTTTTTTCGAGAGTGTTTTGTTTTCCGTTTCTCCCCCGTGGTCATGGAAACCGCCGCACGATTCGTCGCCCGAGCCCGGAAGGATCTCCTGTTTGTTGAGTACGCCTGGGAATTCTGCGGGCTCACCGCAGCAAAGACGGCACTGGACCACGCCATGCTTAACTCTCTGTTCTGGATCGGGGCAAATTACTACCGCACCGTTGACCTCCCAGACACCACGGGACTGAGATGGAGGGGAAAGAATCCTCCAGTGTCTGCGACAGGATACAGCCCCGGATCCAGAATTAAGCGCAGCAGTCTAAGGCCCCGTCCCGGCCGCCTCCAGTGCATCGGCTCCGCCCCCTGAGTCTCGCTCCAGAGAAGCGCTCCAGTTCCCAAGTCCAGCTCCCAACGGAGGGCTCCATGTCCCGATGTCAAGCCCGGGAGGGCCTCAGGCGTTGACTTTTCCTCAAGGATTGTGTTTTGACGGAACGGGCTGGGGTTATAGGGCCATACGGCCGTAAGAGATCAGTCAAATGACCGAGATGCCCAAGGTCAGGCCCTCCAGCCACTGTCTGCATTAGCCATGCGCCGCCCCGAAATGTCCCCCCCCCCCTAAATGATCTGTCTTTTCATTTTTCGACCAACTATGGCGTCACGGAATGGGTACCCGCCCCTCTAGGACCACTGACACGGCGAGCGGCCCAGACCTCCAGAGAGCCCACCCGTTGGGATGTTGTGTGCGCACATGTGCGCTGCCCACTTCCGAGACGAGGGAGTTGTCAGGCCGGTGTATCTGTAGTCTGTGTGTTTTCCTCCCCTACGTGCTCCATGTCCTGGTTTCCCCCGTGTTCCTCCTATGCCCTTATTTGCCGCTACTTCCCGTTCCTGTCTTCATTATGTTCAGTTGATTCCACCTGTGTTCCCCTTGGTATCTCATTTAGTCCCTAGTATTTAAGCCCTGTGTTTTTCCGTGTCTAGCGTCCGGTATTGTTCGTCTATCCCCTCTGCTATGTGTGCTTTGCTTTGCTTTGGTTTGGTTTGGTTTAATAAAGACTGTTTCCAGAATTTTCCTACGTCTCCTCGCTCCCTCGCTCCATCACAGTAGCAGCAGCAGTGTGACATTTATATTATATATACATTAAAACAAAAAATATATATTATATATATATACACACACAAAAATAAAATATATTGAAATACATTTGCATATACATTGCCCTAAATATTAGAAATAAAAAACTTATTTAACTTTAACTCACATATACCAAAATATATCAGGGGATCAAAAAGGATGTCAGGGGCAAGAAAATACATTTCCAATCTTACAGTAGACTATATTCATTCTTAAACAACACAATACTAATGCTTTAACTTCAGAGGAGTTTTATGGATTGATTCATGTACCCTTCAAAGACTCTTTAATGCCTTCCATATATAGGTCACAGTCCGGCCAAGCGTGTTGTCATGTTCAGCTTAATGCTTTGTTTTTTCTCATCTTATGCCGCGGTTCAGTATATTGTTTGATTTCACATTTTAGATTATCACCATTGTAATAAACTATACCGGAGCTTCACATACACCATTGTCCTCATCTGCACCATTGCAAGCTACGCTACATTTTCTTTGTTACAGTTCCTTATTTTGATAGTCCACTTTAGACATTCTACTAACTATCAGATAATATCTGCAAGTTGGACCTCCAACAACTGACTAAGTAACTTTGCAACTACATGCCAGCTAACTCTCTATATTAGAGGTTTAGTAGACTGATAGTTTAGTGTTAGTAGAATAAGTTGACATGTACTTTTAAAGTTACTTATCGTCAGAAGAGTGTCTGTTGGGGGGACCATTCAGAAATACATGCTTACCATCCATTCTAGAGGTCCTAAGACGGGCCATACCCCTAAAAGAAAAAAAAAGGACAATTGTAAACTCATGTCTCACAATTACAAATTTATTTCTGGTAATTATAATGTAATATTTCAGAATGTGTCTTTAGTTTTTGAAATTGTAACTGATTTTTGTAATAGTGACTTTGTGTTGTATGTCTCTGATACTTGCAACTTTATATCACACAATGTGATTTTATCTTTCTTTTTTTATTATTGCGAGTTTAAATATCATAATGTGACACGTCTTGCAATATGAGTTTACTTATTTTAATCTTAATCTTTTCTTAACTTGAAGGCAGAAACAAGCTTTCAAACGTTCTATTTGTGCATGATTTTTTTATTCAACACAATTTTTTTTTTATTTTGTCATCATGATATGACGTTTAGAAACACACCATCATTGCTCAGCGATAATATCTAATTATGTATTTTATTTTCAATGGTTTTAACTAGACTAAGAACAATGTGACCCCTGAGCTCAATTAACATTTATGGAGACATTTAAATAGGCAGTAAAATAGCCTCCCACTAACAAAAGACACTATAAGCAGAAAAATTACTGTTGTAAAGTAAATGAAAATGAGGGCTAATTAACTGGAAATTATATGACAGGCTCTCGTTTCCTCGTTATATAGAATTTTCTCACCATATTTAAGGAAAGAGAGTGACGTCTTAAAGGAATAGTTCACCCGAAAATGAAAATCATTTACTCACCCTCAAGTTGTTCCAAACCTGTATGAGTTTCTTTCTTCTGCTCAACACAAAAGAAGATATTTTGAAGAATGTGGGTAACCAAACAGCTGATGGACCTCACTGGCTTCATAAGTATGTGGGAAAAATTCTATGAAATACTAAAAAAATACTAAAATACAATGGAAGTCAATGGCTACTGTTTGGTTATTCACATTCTTCAAAATATCTTCTTTTGTGTTCAACAGAAGAAACTCATGCAGGACCAACATGTGTGAAACAACATAAAGGTGAGTAAATAATGACAAAATATTCTTGCCACATTGCTGGAGTGATTCTGCATCTTTTGTTGTGTTTACAGGCCCAGCAGTTTTCTCTCTCCTGTACACACATCTCCCAAACATTTTCAAAGTCTAACGGCAATGCTTATATCATTAGCAGGTCGTATACACTCATTTTTCAGACGGCAGATGTTCAAGTCCTGCATAGCTGTGAGGCCTCTCACTGAAAGCTCTCATGCTTTCCTGTGGTGTTTACACCACTGCGGCCCTCTTCATAGCCTCACCTGCTCCCTGTCCTCTGGCCAGCGCTCAATCTGACCTCCCATTAGAGAGAGGGAGGTCCGTCTCTTCATTATAATAACGGATGATAAACTGACGGCGGTGATTAAGAGAGTAGGAATGCAAAATTGTTCAGTTCTGCTCAGGACTTCAGCTACAGTGGCTCTTTTTTTAACGGCCTTGTGTTTCGAATCACAACGCTCTCATTTCCTAGAAACCCAAACACAATGTGAGATTAGTGTCGTACACACAAAGGAGAGTGCCTTGTCCAGTTCATTTTAGAGATTTTTTTTAATATTTTTTTTTTGTACGTTTTTTAAAATATGTGTTTAAATACTGTGGCATCTCAAACTAAATATTTTAGGGAATGTTTTCAAAGATACACTCAGCAAATAATATTTATGCCTGGACTTTATAGTTATATATTATAAAACGGATAGTTCCGGTCCTTGATTCTGATTGGTTCGAAGCTGTTGTAAATTACTCTACAAACATACACCTTTGTTTACTTTGTGTGTTGCTCGGCAACCACTTTGTTGGAACCACAATTGTTTCTGAGGAACTACATTGTTTCGTGGAAGAATACTGTTTTTATTAATAACATTACACTTTATTTGCCCTGTTTTATTGTGTGAAACCTAACTACATATATGTAATAACCGTGCCTAACAACGCCCCTTAGCTGTTATAAATTCACTGTAAACCACTGCTTATTGCTTTATTTGAATTGCATATAAATTTCATTAAAAAAGTTTTAACATAAATTAATGAACTTAATGCTTAATCCAATCATAAAAATGACTGGTTAGAAACAGGTCATAGTTATTTATTACCAATTCGCATCTATTTGATTTTATTTAAAGAATCATATTTTTAAATGCATGAATTCAAATGGCTTACAATCAGCATAAATCTGTTCATTCTGAAAACAATTCAATTTATTCAGTTAAGAAGTACGGACACGGCTAAAATATTGCAATAGCTGTGGAACAAAGAATATTAAATTAGTTAATATATAAATTAGTTCATTTATATTTTGCATTTGTTGATGATAAATATATAAAGCTGGTTATTGTAAGTAAAATTATTGTATGTAATTGTGGTTATTGTATGTAAAAGACATTCAGTTTATTACTATTACAGAAATCTGACGTGTTTTATTTATGTATGCATCACATTAAGTTTATTTATTAGTTTATGTTAAAACTGTGTAATAATCTTTTTTAACACACTTCAAATACATAAATCTTATATTTAGGCCTAAATATGTATTTAAGCGCAACAAGATTGATATTTTTACAATTTAATTTGATATTATCAGCCTTGTTCTTAAGATTATAAAAGTTCAAAGTGCAAAGAATTGAATGCTGATATGTCAAGCAATATTCAATATAGGGGAATATTATGAGTGATTTATGAGCTGGATGCAAATATTTTTATATTAAAGGTGACATATCATGAAAATCTGACTTTTCCAGGTTTTAAGTGCTATAATCAAGTCCCCAGTGCATCTACCAACCAAGGAGACGTGAAAAAGATTAACCCAGTCATCTGTTTTGGTCTACGCCTTTTTCTTGCAAGGGTCTGAGTCACACGCGCAGTATTTTTTGATTTCACAAGCGACAACGGTGTACCAGCTCTAATGCCATGGCGAAAGCTTGAGCAAAACATGCTAACTGTTCTGTCTTTGACTGCACAGATGAGCACAGAACACTGTTTAGAGTCCCAGCCTCAGAGGAGACAAGAGAGCAGTGCATTTATTGATTTAATTACTGTATATTACACTGCTGCCACAAAGATCTAATATAAACATGGGATTTATTTCCCAGCTGTTTACCTTCAAAGACATAACCAACTATTTGTGTAACGCATGTGCATTTTTAAAGTAAACTTGTGTGTGAATGAAAACTTAGTTTAGTACTCACATGCTGTGACAGCCGCTTTCTGTCCGTGTGCTTCGGATGTGTGCTCTCAGAAAACCTTATATCAGAAGTTTAAACTCACATGGTTTAAAACGCATGATGTCAGAGTGATAAACATGATAATCATAACCATAACAGATGTTTTTTAGCAGGTACCAGTTGTAATGGAGCAGTTCTATTCTGGAAAATGGGGCGGGGAGCAGCAGCTCATTTGCATTTAAAGAGACAGGCCTGAAAAACTGCGTGTTTCTGCTTCCACTCAAAATAAACATTTTCAAAATGATATAATAAATGATCTGTGGAGTATTTGGGGCTGAAACTTCACAGACACATTCTGGGGACACCAGAGACTTATATTACATATTGTAAAAAGGGGCATAATATGTCTCCTTTAAAGGAATGGTTTAACCAAAAATGAGAATTATGTCATCATTTAATCAAACCTGTATGATCTTTATGATTTTCTTTCTCCTTCTGAGTACAAAAGAAGATATTTTGAAGAATGTGCTTGTCCCCATTGACTTCCATAGTACATAAAAAAATTACTATGGATGTCAACGGCTACCGGCAACAAAATATCATACACTTACAGTACATGTATTCATATGGCATGCCAGGTTTGACGTCAATGATTTGTGAGCATCGCTGATGTCAAAATGGGTGCAACATGTCTTGACGTGCATACATTTCCATCTAATCTTCAACACAAAGCTATCAGAGAATCTGAAATATCGTCGAATGGAGCACGTGTATGGAGTTTGCCACCCAACCTCAAGAAAATCCAATGGGTTTTGCACAACACGTGGGTGAGTAAATGATGACAACATTTTCGGAGTGGACTATTCGTTTAATTCGGAAACTGTTTGTGGACTAATAATGTACAAAATGAAATTCGCTAAAGAGTCTTCTTTAGTCTAAGAAAGGAAACCATCTGTGAATCCTAGTGTGTGATTCATGTTGTGGGTTCAGTTCTTATATCCATGAACAGGTCAGGGATGTTCCTGCACACACAGCACTCCCAGCACCACAACCATCCCATGGCTTTAAAAGAATTTATGAATGGACACGACTCACAATGGCCTGCACCGACCAAAATGGTTTAACGCCACTCCCCAGAGATCAGTCATCAGGCGAAATTAGTTTCCATGGGAACTGTCATAAACAATCATGGCTCTCTGTATAGATTGTATCCAATAAATAATGACCTAAACATGTTGAATCAAGACTTGTCTGGGAGAGAGTGGTGATTTAATCCAGCTATATATACCTCGTCTATAGTGTCTTATAGCATAGCACTTAAGCATTTTAGGGATTTGACTGTCCCTGTGTCAAGGTTGAAAGGCTGTCATTCACCCTGACAGTATGAGGTTTTCCTTATCGTCCTGCAGAAAATTTGCGGCTTCAGAAAGCTTAGTGTATATCCACAGAATTGCAATGCCCCTCATTTATGCCCCTTTGTGTGCTTGTTTATTAAATTATTTCATACAATGCAAAAAATGATTTTCTTCCTCAGTATGTTTGTCTTGTTTTCCTTTACAAATATTTAAACATTCTTCAAATCAAGACACATTTAAGACTTAAAGGGTTAGTTCACCCAAAAATGAAAATTAGGCTGCATTTTACTCACCCCCAAGGCATCCTAGGTGTATATGACTTTCTTCTTTCGGACGAATCCAGTCGGAGTTATATAAAAAATTGTCTTTGATCTTTCAAGCTGTTTAATGCCACTCAGTGGGTGTTGCATTGCTTCAGTCCAAAAGAACTTAAATAAAAATCGCCCATCCATAAAAAAAAGTGTCTCACACGGCTCCGGGGGGTGAACAAAGGCCTTCTGTAGCGAATCGATGTGTTTTTGTAAGAAAATATCCATATTCAAAACGTAATCTGGTATTTGTGATATTAATTTGTTATTGTAATCATAAACACAGGGTTTTTTGTACACTGTAAAAAGGATTTGATCAATGAAAATGATCGTTGAAGTTTTTCTACTTAAGAATTTCATGTTTAATTCAATGTGTTACTGTTTCTTTGGAATTGTTTGTGAAACGTACTAGCAATGTCTGAGTGACTTCTACAGAATTTTTTATTTTTTTTTTCACTGTAGCACAGATAGTTTTACCGTTTACTACACTTTGTTATTCTTCTAGTTATTTACATATAGCGGCAGTTATAGGAAGTCTTGTACATTCGGGAAATTCACGGGAAAAACACAAAACAAAATTCTCACATGTTCCAGATCAATGATATGGCTTCAACAGAATGTAAACATTTCCTGATAACTTTTTAACAGTTTGAGTAGTTAGCTCTTCAAAGATTAGAGTTAAATTTAAAGCAACAATTTCATGCTGTTAAGATGAGCTGTTATGCTGTTAAGTTTCCTTCATATGGCCATAACCATCTAACTCAAATATAATGCCTAATAATAAAATAAATGTAAAAATTGTTTGATTTATTGGAGCTGTGACACTTTGGAAATGCACATGCAATATGCGCATGCACATGAAACAAAGGTTAAGTAAAATGGTTAAGTAAAAATTTGTGTTGAGTTTTTGTAAAATTTTTATGCTTAATATAATAGTAAGTAGCCATTAAAAATAGTGCATGTTCAAAGAGGGTTTTGACAGATCAAGACCAAAGAAGACCAATTGCAATTTATTATGCAAATATTGTGATGATGTCATCAAGTCAACTGGAGAATTTCAATATTTCATGTCTTAAAAAGTCTCAAGTTTGACTGAACTGACTTTGTATGTTTTGGCTGAATTAACTGAAGTGAAATACTTAGGGCTAAAGTTGGAATACACTACACAACTTTTGCCCAGATTGGACTTTTTGCCCAATTTACAGTCAGCTAGTTGCCAAAAGTCAGTCTGCAGATTTGAGTCGACAGATTTAACAAAAAATCACTTAGTGTATGATGGGCACGGACTCTGATTTTTAACCTTCAGACTATGATTCCAAGCAGGATTATTATAGTTAACTAAAACTAAAACTATATTTAAAAAATGCTATTTGAAATAAAATAAATGTTATCTGAAATCAAATATTTAAAAAAACATTTATTTCAGCTAGTTAACAAGAGAACTTTTCTCATTTTACAACATTTGTCTGTGAGTTCAGAACGACTTAGTGTGTGATCCTCAGTTATGTCGTGTGCGATGCCCAGTTTTCCCTCTGTAACCATTTACAAAGTAAGCAAGTGTATGTTTGAAAACCTGTTCAGATTTGAAAAGTCATGTAGTTTGTTCCAGCCTTTAGGGATTTAGAACAACCCCGAACCACAATGTGTTAGGAATATCAATACAGCACTGCACTGTAATTAAGAAATAAACACTATAGTATGATTTTGGCAGGACTTTACAGTTTTGTTTACATCTCTAGCATATCCAGGCTGAAGGTAAATGTCCACAATGGACAGGGGGTGGAGCTGGTGTGTGGTATAAAGAGGGGGATGAAGCGCATGCCATCTGCCCTCACAATACCCCCACCGTACACCCTCCCTATCCTCTAGTCAGCCAGCCCTTTCTCCAGCAGCATCTCTAATGCCACAGTGCTGCTCTCACTGTCAGACACTCTCATCTTGAGGAGTGGAAATAAACACAGTGCCTGTTTAATTCAGTTCAGTTGTCAGAGCTGCTTCATTACGTGGCGCACCAGGTAGCAACTGCCAAAGGCGTCTAATCCTCTGGTGTGGAAAGGATCAGGGCGAACTCTCGGCGAGAGGACAGGACACGTCGGACAGATACCGGACTCTGGGATCGTAATATCCATCTGTAATGAGGCGTGGGGCCCACATCACGTATCTGAACATTTGAATTTGGACGTGTCTGAGGAGAGGTGTTCACGCAGAAGGACTGTTCATGGCAACATGTGTGCATGACGGGATTTTGACTTCTGTAGGAACTTGCAGTCAGCTTTTCCTGACTTTTATGAATCATTACAGAGGAATCTGTTGGATATACATCTGTTTGAAGCTCTTTTCCAAGTGATTACTTCTTTCGGAGTTGTGTATATAAAGGATGTAAGACAAGGACCTGCAAAGTAAACATTTAAAGAACTGCACATGAACAGCTGCTTTTGTAAACGAGAGCTTCCAAATTCTTCAAATCTATATCTATATGTATGTATTTTGATGAGTTATAGTCTGCAGGTGTTTTGAGTGACAGATGGTTGGCATGTCCTTTAATCACTCGCCTTTTGTGTGAAAGTGTAATGCTGGCTGGGAGAACAGCTAATGGGTTTCTATTCGCAGCGCTCATTATTTAAGGCTGGTTGCTCATCACAGTGCAGACTGTGAGGACATTCTTCTGTCTTTACATTTTTCCACAATTTATGCAAGTAAAACATGACAGCACATTACTGAAAAGGGATTTTCGGCAAGAATTTGCTTACACCTTGACCAAAGAAAGCTCACCAGTTGCACTCGCTGGTTACTTTTCACCGTGCAGATTGTGAGAACATTTTCTTCTGTTTTTTTTTTCCTATTTTGGCAAAAAAGTCTCCAAAGTTTAATAGCCTGCAAATGTCTTAAAGCAGAATGAGGATATTTGGATACTTTTTTATACCCTTGGCATCCCTGGATTTCTGAAGGATCCTGTAACTGAGGAATGCAGTGTGTATCCTGGACGGTCCACTATAAATTTTCATAAACACTGCTCAGGATTCGTCCGTATAAAGGGAGAAACTAGCAGCACTGCTTTACTCCTCTAACGAAAAAGGATTGGAATATTGATCAATGCCATTTTTACCCAGAGGTCAGCTGAACAGCCGTGCTGTGGAGTCTGGATAAGCCGGGTAGACGGTAAGAACACATCCTGTTCTCTCAGCTTAACTACAGCTTAAGAGTTGAGATTTTCTCAAACACAATACTGGACAGACATCTTGCAAAAAAATGCAATCAGGTGTGTGCAAAAAGGCTGTAAGATGTTTGTTTAGTACAATAAAAAATCATGCTAAAAATAACGGTTACTCTTTACTTTAGGGTGCCTTTGTTACAGTGTAATTTTACAGTTAAGTATTGAGTAAAATTCATTAACAACCTGTACTTATTATAGGGCTAGGGAAAGGGTTTTAGTTGCATGTAATTATGCATAATTTACTGTTACTATAGTAAGTACACATAACGTGTACACAAGGACACTGTAAAAAAAAAAAAAGTGTTACCACAATAACATACAAAACCACAATTGCTGTGAGTATATAACACAAATTGCATAAAGTGCCATTTTCATGACACGCTTTTGTGCATTCAAAAACATTTGGATGAAGTGCAGGAGTTTCATAAAAGTTTTCATTTTTGATCCTTAACTTAAGTGCTCCTGGTGTAAGATACTGAAAAACAACAAAAAGTGACGCAGGCCGACAATGACAAAAACGGAGAATACAAGACCACATTCTCTGTATAATGATTTTAGTTTAATTTGATTTGATCTTTATATTTTCTGCTTTCATGTCATTTTAAAGTTTAGTAATTATATTATGTGTTTTTGTAATTTTTATTAGTTTATGTTTTAAAATATGTCTATGTATTGTTTTATTCAATTTTAGTTTGAGTTATTTTAGTATGTTAAACTAATGAAAATGAGAAATGTTGCAATGGAAACTAGCTAAAATAAAATAAGTTTAAGTTTTTTGTATTTTATTTGATATATTATTTCAGATAACATTTATTTTAATTTTAAAAATTATGTTTTGTTTTGTTTCTTTTTTATGGTTTTAGTTAGCCAAAATAACCCTGCTGTGGACTGTAGGCAAGTGATAGGCTTATGTTCAATGATATAGAAACAAACAATATATTAGCTTACATGCTGACGTTTTGTAATGAATTACCAATACCTTACACATCTGCCACAATGATGCCTCTATTATGTATCTCTATTAATTTATCTTATTTCTCTGTATTTGTGCATTCGGTGTTGGCGAGAGCCACTTGCTCTTGGCATATTTGAGTTTATTTTGCCATCAGAAGATGCCAAATGAAAGAGAAAGTGACAGATTGAGGTCTGTCATCTTCCTATTATAGTGCACTGATATGAACATCCCAGAATCATCGTGAACTGTCCTTGCATTTACGTTAGATACAGCTTGTCCTATAGAAGCGAACATGTAACATGAACAACTAACATGTTCTGTTCTTCCTAAAAGCCAGAGTCAGTAGTGTCAGCACTATGAACTGAATGGCAAAAGATACAGCAATCCATCTAACCTATCTCTCAGGTCCTGTTTGCATTAAGACTTGTCTCAAGTGAACAGATGAGATAAATCACAATTTGGATATGGTAGATTTAAGCATCTATTATGAAAGGATTTTATTAAGTTACTGCAGCTTTGTTCTTATGCTCGTATGATCAGAGAAGCTGACATAAAATGTGTGAATAACAGTGAAAAATAACTTGTGGCATGCCATATGTGGCAAACTTGCTTACAAAAAAAAACAATTCTGAAAATGTATTTTCAGTTAGGAAATGCAATTGTCACTCTTGAAACTGACGAACTGCATCTGGACAGATTCGTATCTGGCACTTGTGTGAAGGGTAACCTTAGTTTGCACAGATCTTTTTAGTGAACCATGTAATTGTGTGTGCGCTCCTGTGGTTTGAATTCAGAGCCCATTACATTAATCATTCATAGAAAAGCCCAAGTGAGTCATTCAGTACTTCAACACATCTTATCCATCACCACCATAGTCATTATCTGGATAAAACAAATCTGCCCAGATATGTTTATGACAATCTGCCAAAGAAAACACAGCTTCACCTGAATGGACGTCCCTTCAGATCACATCTTCAAACTTTCAAACTAGGATGGCTATTTCTATAACACCAAAAATGAGTACACTTTGCAGGATTCAGCAAAGCCAGGATATAAACTGAAACAATTTTTCACCTTAATTTGATTTCCGGGAGCATTTTTTAAAAAACTTTTATTAGAGCAAATTTTCTAACCTTACTAAAGATGATGTATCATCTTTCGTATTCAATTTGCTATGTAAATGCAATTGAATCAAATTAAATAATTATCAACAAAATCCATAGGTACACTGCAGAAGTGACACATCTGAAGCGGCAATTATATGTATTTATACAGACTATTCAATGCAGCTCAGAGAAGCCATGAATGCATATACACTGCAGTTACAATTCATATATTTGTTTTATTTATTTAGTCATTTATCAGATGCTTTTATCCAAAGCGACTTACAAATGAGGCCAATAGAAGCAATCAAATGTAGTCTTAAAAAAAAATAAAAAGATCCAAAACTTACAACTTATCAATACTCCCTAACACATTTTAAAAAAAAGGATTAAATAAAAGACACAGGCCTACAACAGAATTCAAAAACTCACCTTAAAGAAAAACAAAAACATAAAGCTAAAAAACAATTCAAATATTAAAGCAACAAATTTCTAAGAGTATCTCAATGGTTTTTTTTCAAAACACCATCCAACCCCCCCCCCCCACAACTTACAGTGTATGTACCCCCACCACCCCCCACCCCCAGCCTACTGTATTATTCAGTAGCTTATTCAATATTAATTGTATGAAGTAGTACATCACTCAAACTAAGCTATAGTACACAATACTTAAAATAGCAGACCGTAGCGACATAGTAAATTCAGACATCATTTAACTAAAATTAAAATAAATAACAATCACCCAAAAAAGACAGGACCTGATGGAACGAGGATCAAAAGATAGAAGTTGATATGCAACACAGTGACTCTAAACAAAAAAACAGCTCTGCAAAAGCGACCACACGCTCAAAAACAGCCAAAAAATACGAGAGGAAGCAATCATAGTAAGAAATGTTATAAAAATGAAACAGAAGCGAAACATAAGATAACTAGGAACACAGAGGAGAAATAAAGAAGCGATTACGTATTATATATGAATGTTAGGAGCACTATGGTTAAAAAACAGATGTACAAGGCAAAATTATACTTTAAATATGAAACTAAAACTGCCAGTAGGTGGCAGCAAATGACTGTCTTAATAAGTGAATCATTGATTTACTAATTCAACCGATTCGTTCAAAACAGCTGATTCTTTCAGGAATTAAGTGACTTGCTCATTTTCTAGCATCTAGTTCTGACATAAAAAGATAATAGTAAAAAAGCATGATATGAAAAGATACTAAACATACCAAAGACAATCTAAAAATAGTAAGAGTAGTAAACTAGAATGCAGTTTTGAATTCAGCAACTGTCTTTATGAATGGCTAATTGAATCATTTACAGACGTTTTGTTCAAAAACGCTGAATCATTCAGGAATGAAACCCTTCTGTATTAATCTGAGACGCAATGTTTGGCAAAGTACATACTGACAATATTGTGTTTGAAATGTATATCAGTTAATATTAACTTGAACATAACATTAACCATCTTAAAAGGAGGACAAATGAGCATCTGTCTCAATATACCTACATTGTATTTCAAAACTGGACTATCTGACCTAATAATGGACAGATGGCCACCCTACTTCAAACTCAGGTTTCATATCTTTTGTGTGTAACAGTGTGCTTTTACAGCCAGTGGCAAAACTTCACTCTACTCACTTCTGTTCTGTGGTAAATGGCCACTGGCACATCAAAAAGAGTGAATGTTAATGGCTATATGATCAATGAAAGTCAGCATTAATCCTGAATCAGAGTGACAGCGTTTTGATAAAGGCCATATTTCAGAAAGACAGCCTGACAATTTCAGAAAGACAATTTTATTACTAAAGCTTAAATAAATCATTACTTAATAATCATTAATATTCTTTTATATTAAACCTAAATCATTTATGGTTCCCACTTACAGGGAAGGGTGCTTTTAATCAGTTGATTGATGTGGACATATGTAAGCAATCACCTAAAGGCACTGCAGTTTTTCCAGTGTGTGTTAAGGTCTATTGAGAGTTTTTAGTGTCTCCACATCTTCAAGATTTTTAAAAGCCTCTTTAAGCTCCTCTTGGGAGCTTCTGAGATTCATTGTGTTAAAGACTGCAATATGAAACATCTCTTTCATGCATGTCTCATGTATTTGCCATTCATGAACACAATCACCACAAAGCTCTTATGTTACACTCCCACCCTAACTGCAAAAATAAACAATGTGCTGAATTTGAGCCATTCATAATATAGCTGATAAACATCAGGGTGGTTATGTTTAACTTAAGAGGCATCTGTTCATTTTCCATGAGTTTTATATTGTTGTTTAGTGTGTAGTGATCAAGGTCACTGAACACAACGCCAGAGATATGAGGAAACCTAACACAGTTGCGCAGAAGAAGACAAGCCGAGAGCAGTAGAGTGATTGATTTTGTCCTGCTTTTAGCACCTCAACTTCCTCTGACTCTACAGATAAAGAGAAACGTCCACACTTTGAATAGTCATTTGACTTGGACCTGACTTTGCATTGCTTAGGATGGAAGCAGAACTTTGTCAGTCTGATTAACATTAAAGAAACAATACACTAGAACATATTCATCTAAATGCTTCATTTCTACATGGACTAATCATAGTATTTAAAAAGTGAGGCGTGTAATTTCTGGGTCACTAGCGTCACCAAATGCAATTGCAAAAGTAATGAAAGTTTCCCAAACACTCCTCCTATGTGCCACTGATCCCGCCCCAAATTCATGTCATTGGTTGCCAGTTTCGGGCTGGATGAGCACAAATGTCTTGCAGCACCACATTTTTTTAAATAATTAACCTGTGAACAGATAAACTTATAGTTGTATCGGTGTAAGAAGTTGAATTACAATAAAATATTTTGTTCCAGTGAAACAAAAATAGTTTGTGGCTTTAAGTCCATGGGTATGTTTGCTTTTGTGTCATCTGCTATAGTGCACTCCTAAACGCTTAACCTTTAGAAAGTTCATGAAAAAATACAGTCTTTCTGCTCTGAGGAAAATAAAAACAGATCAAAAATATTGATGACTCATGTTGCACTGCTCAGATTTCTGTCCAATCAAATACTCCCATAATAATGCCTGCAACCAACTAGCTAGTAGCAAATCATAGTTCATGGCTATAATGGTAAAGGTACAGACCATTTAATATATACTGTCCACCTTTGAAACCTTCAACCCAGGTTCATTTCTGAAAAATAGTATGTTGCTTTTTGCATGTTTCGCGACACTTTTAAAGTGACATGTCCAGTGAGTGGTGCTAAAAGCATGTTCAGTTTTATCCAAAACAGATGAATATGAATCTAGAAATGTTTTATTACAATGTTTGTTGTACATATCGTGGCAGTTCGGAAATAAAATGTCCAATTTATGCTCTATTGCAGGGGTGTCAAACTCAATTCCTGGAGGGCCGGAGGCCTGCAGAGTTTAAATTAAACCCTAAATAACTACATGGTATGTGTGTTGGAGCAGGGTTGGAACAAAACTCTTCAGGGCTCCGGCCCTCCAGGAATTGAGTTTGACACCCATGCCTCTATTGTGTTTGAAAAAAATCTCACCCACTGTACTCTACCTAAAAAAAACACTAAAGCAACCAGCCATTTAGCTTCTTATTTACAAGTTGTGAGTTTTTTTATTTTATCGTGATTACGATTTCCGGGAGTCATAACAAGGGGGGCCCTTTTTTTTTTTTTTTTCCACATGTCAAGTGCAAGCCTGTACCAGGTGGGCTAACAAGAAAGTTTACATATCAGAAACTGCTTTCAAAGCCGGAGCTGCTTAGTGAAGCAACACAAATGTAAAATGGAATATAGTTCACAAATAATCCACTTATGTTCAACAAAAGTTGAGGTCATAACATGATTGTTGCACAGGAAACAGGCAAAAATACGTCTTTATAATTAATAATCTGCTAAGCGGGATAATCATAATAAAAGAGAGAATACACAGGTTTTGCGTGTGTTTTACCGCGTGCGGTAGTTTAGTTCAGTTGGAAAACATAGCTATAATTCTAAACTGAAAGCATCTGCTCTGCTCCATACAGCAAGGTTTGCCAGGTTTACCAGGTCTGTGTGACAAAACTAGCTCAATGGCCAGTCAAAAACTGCCCCAAGTAGGGCAATGACCATATCCCAAATATCAAAACTCAACAGATGCCATACACACACACTAACACATACTTTTACAATCCTCTTCTGTGCAGGCCTGTCATCACGAGACAAAAGCTTCCGACCAGTGGGCCAGGCCTTTCACAAAAACTTAAACATCGAGCGGACGTTTTGCATTCTGCTAGACGATTACCAACTAAAATCTTGCCATTACACGACTTCAGTGGTGAAATGTAACTTTACTGTGTATATTTCAAAGCTGTGTAACCAGGGTCGAAGTATATGTGCCTCAAGGTCCACGCATTCCTGCACAGTTAGATGGGCACCCCGTAATCAAACACCAACGCTAAGAAGCTATTCAAGGTTCTTCGAGGATTATAAGCAAGTTAAAGGCAGTTGTATGGTTTGATAGGTTGGGCTAAAATCAGAGTTGAGAAACCCCAAGGCGAGCACACCAGACAAAGGCACCCCCATCGCAGGGAGGATTTGCTGCTCAACCTATCCTGAGCTCATTGACAGCTATCTTGTAAGATCTGCTCCCTTTACACGGAGTACGAGTGATAGTGAAGTCAAAAGTAAATTGAACAGATAGCACTCATTCAGAAGCGACTTCAATACCCGGCATATTGATAGCGGCTCCCCCGCTGGTGAACCTTATCTTCGACTTGCTGCGGGGCCTCGGCCCACACACATTGCGGCTAGCTGCACGCCCCCTGTCCACGGGCTTTGACCTGTCTCGACCTTACACCCCCCCGTGGAGCAACAGGTGGTGGAGGACAGGGTGTGATTATGACAGCCCGTGCCACTGCTCAGTGTCATCATGCCCGGACGAGAGTTTTGTATGTTTTTTGGTGGAGTATTTTTTTGTTTTTGGGAAAAAAAAAAAAGACTAAAAAAAGTTAGGGGTTAGTTAGAGTGAACACATGTGTGGTAAGGGTTAGGTTTTTCAATAAACAAAAAGAAAAATAATAACCATAGTGATCATTAATATTTTAAGAGAGGTAGCTATTAAATTTTGATTTTTTTATTTTTAAAACATGGGTCCTTATCTCTGGATTTTTTTTTTTTTTCGTGTGAAATAAAATTGTATAAATTATCTATAAATCAGAGAGAGGAAAAGGAAAAAGAAAGAAAAAAATTCCAGGAAGAAGGTTTATTTTTTGACTTGGTTGTTTTATTGTAAAAAAGAAAGTTTTATAAAATTTTTTCAATATTTTAATTAATATAAGACTTTTTTTTAATTTTTATTTAAAGATATTGGGTTTTGTGTAAGGTAATGCTTGAGGGATCACACCCTTGCTTTTTTTTATGGTAGTGAAGTAGACATTTATAGTTGCTAAGCTCTGCTGCTTTCAAATGGGTGGTGGGGTGGGCAATTAGAATATTTCAATACCTCCATGGAGGAGTTGATTCGCCTTGTTTTGTTTGATAAGGAACTTTGCTTTAACATTTTAAGACTTCAACACAAAAGCACAGGGTGGATCATGGAACAATATTGAGTTAGTTTAAAAAAGACGTTATGATTTCATCGGGGGGACATGTGTTTTGTTCAGTCAAGTTGAATGAGTATGCTCTCATAGTCTCTGTCAATAAAGAAAATATAGAAATGAAGGATTAAAAAAAAATGAGAATTAGACGTGTTTGTGTGTAGGTATGCAGTTGAGTGTGAAAACAATAACTTGTGAGTATTTTTAAATTAAACATTACCAACACTAAAAAAAAATAATAATAACACTTACAGTATATATTATATATATATATATATAGATTATGCTAAAACATTGTGAGCTTTATGACGCCCCAACTTGATTGAAGTTGTCTTTGAGGTACAGTAGCACAACATATCAGAAATTACTTCCCAGTTCAGAGTCCTGAATCCAAACCAACTAACTCTGAAATGTACTCTTCTTATTTATTTATTTTTGCACGGTAACTGCACATCATAGAAAAGCAGTTACTTTAAAGGTGCATAAAGTTTTTTTTATTTGTATTTTGGTGGTTCAAAGTTTGTCTAGTTAACATTAGAAATTAGGACCTGCTGGTAGCTACACCATTATGAAAAATGTAGCCATCTATTCTGACAAAATTTTTGAAAGCAACATATTGTCACACCCCTGGACTGTCTGAGCGTGTTTTTGCTCCCGGTGATCTAGTTTTTCTTTTGTTTGATTGTGTTATCTGATCCACCTGTTTACTCCTCATCTCCTCGTCTCCTCGTTCCTCACAGTAGTGCAACCCTGACACATATATTTTGCTAAAATTTCATTATAGTACAAACTTTCCATTGATTCCATGAGGACCATTCTACCTTAAGCAGATTTAAGAATGTTTTAAACCACTGAAATGACAAAACCTTGTGTTTTATTAAAGACATTGCAGCTTGAGGGTCATACAGTATACAAGATCCAAGTATATAATGGCTAGAGCGGAAATGACATCAGTAGAACGTCAACAATCCAACAGACAGAACCTGAATATCAGAACATGTGATGGAGGTATTTTTCTCTGAAGCCTGAGAAACGTCTCGGTTACGTATGTAATCCTCGTTCCCTGAAGGAGGGAACGGAGATGTTACGTCAGTGACTAACGAATTGGGATCCTCGCTAGAGACACCAATCACCTTTGAGTGTTAACAAAACAAGTCAATAAGTCGGCAAGTCCCCCCACACCAGTTGGGGCGGAAGATAGGACAGGGCTGAGGCAGAGGTGTCCGCCACTGCTGTTCCGTACAGTGGGATATTGGATAACACTGGGAAAGTGTACCCAAGTAGGGGAACGCTACGGAAGCCACATCCTACATAAAGGAGGTATCATGTGGAAGTTACACATATGGACTGCCATAGGGCAGTACTCATATGGAAGTCCCTGCGGTTGACTCAGCCAACCTGGGGTGAGATCAATACACAGCAGAGACGGCAGGAGTGACTTGCCAGGGGAAGAACAGGCTTACAATGAGGGAAGCCGTAACGTGGAGAATACACATTTGGTAACCGAAGGGGGAATCACTACCATTGGGCACCAGCCAAGCACAAGGGCTGACGTGGGCATGACACACGAGTGTCTGGACGGATTGGCGCCTCCGCCACGCCTGACCGCAGAGGGTTGCGGGAGGAACTTCAACAAGGTCACCAAAGGGGGAAATGACTGAGAAGAACTTATGCACACGTATTCCCGGTCAGTGAGGGGAATGGGCAGCAAGCGGTGATGAAACCGAGCAGGTCCGTGTAGACATCTGAGGTAAAGTGCAGAGAGGAACACGGGCTCTCCCGGAGATTATATGAATGCCACAACGTGTTAGGTGTCTCCCAGCCGGCAGCTTAACAGAGTCTGCTATTGAGGCGACCAGCACCAACGCCAAGAAGATGCTCATCCGACCGGAAGCACAGCGTCCCGAGTGGGGTCTAAGTGCGCGGTGCAACACTTACCTGGCTCCATGGTTGGGCAGGGGGCTTGTGAGAAGGCATAGCATCCTCGAACCGGGCCCTGCTGCCCGCTGGCAAAGGTATCGGAGGGGGACGGGGGGAGTGTAGGCCTGCTCGCACCTGCCATCCTTGCCCTTCGAGGATCTGGAGAAATAGGAAAACTCTTTATTGAATGGTCAGGTAACACCGGCTGGGTAGCCAGTGGCGGAACAAAAGCAAAAGGGAACATAAGATTCTCCACCCGTCCCTCCTCTGGGGGAAGGAGTGGTGCGGTCACCATCTCCTGAAGAGCAGGATCTAGAGTCTCCGGGTCGCCTGTCTCGGGAACGCCGCTTGCTCTGGCGCTTTATGGGCCTGGCAGGGGCAGAGACAGGCTGCGCCGCTTTCCTGCTGCCAGCCCCACGCTGCAGCTGGTGTGAGGGCTGCTGTTGAGGCCGAGCTGGAGCGGAGGTGGAGGCAGCAGGAGGGTGCCCTCGGCGACGAGCGGGCGGAGGGACTGCAGCCGGCAGTGGGGTGATGACAGCAGCGGGCCGCTGGGGCAGGATGTGCTTAATTGCCTCCATCTGCTTATCTTCGGTGGAGAACTGCTGGGCGAAGCTCTCCACCTCATCACCGAAGAGGCCAGCCTGGGAGATCGGGGAGTCCAGGAAACGGTGTTTGTTGGCCTCCCTCATATCTGCCAGGTTCAGCCATAGGTGTCGTTCCTGGACCACCAGAGTGGAAAATCGTCTGACTGAGGGGCCGCGCCATGAATTTCGTCACCGTGCACAGTTCCTGCATTACCCCTGGGTCAGAACTGCCCTCGTGCAGCTGCTTCAACGCCTTGGCCTGGTAGACCTGCAGGAGGATCATGGCGTGCAGGGTTGAAGCGGCTTGTCCAGAAGCCCTGCAAGCCTTGGCCATTATTGCAGACGAGAACTTACAGGCCCTGGACAGAGGTGTGGATTAACACCGCCATGGCGTGGCGCCTTAGCAGGCGAGCTGGCCATAGCAATAGCACGATCGCCAGAGCGGCATCGCATAGCACGACAATCTCCACATACCCCTTAGCCGCCCCACCCTCGAGGGCAGTGAGGACGGAAGAAGCATAGCTCGTTTCGGGAAGAAAAAGGTGCCTCCCACGATCTAATAACGTCTTCATGCACTCAGGGAAAGATGGGAACTGGAGGTGGTGCGGACGATCGGCGCGGAACCCCAGGACCCAAATCGTCCAACCTCGAGAGTTCGGGAGATGGAAGGGGTTTTCCATGGCAAACCGACGTTCTAGGCGGCCCGTGGAAAGCATTAGCAGTCAGCTCTGGTCGACTAAGGCCAAAGCCACATATTCTAACGGATAGGCAAGCTTGGCGAGTACATTAATCTCCAGAGCCTAGCTCAGCCCCCGATGCAGTGATCAATAGCCGGTATCTGGCCGGAAGGCCCTAAGTGAGATGCTAGACCCGCCCTGTACACGGGTCTCAGCCACATCATCGCGGAAAAACAGAGGGGCGATGGGTGTGTGCGAGAGAGGAGGGGCCAGCACGGAGGACGCACTCGACGGGGCGGGGGAGAGCCCTCACTGTGATCTCAGATTCGGCCTGGTGTCATATGCCGAAGTAGTCCTCCGCCGTGCTGGGGGGAAACTAGAACAGGGGCATGGGAGGGGACCCCCTCGCTTAAAGAGATGAGCCTTGATCCGCAAATCAGTGATGGTCATGTCCCCCAATGAGAACAGAGTCTACACGAGGCGCTGCCTTGGGGCTGGGGTGCTCAGAGCCCAGGGCACGAGATGCACGGATCGGTGGAGCGCAGTCAGAGTTGGAGTCCAGAGGGAATGGGAGAGTACGATCGCCAGAAACCGGAGCGTGGGGAGGGGGGCCCAAGAGGTCTTTAAAAAGACAGCATCCACGTGGGCTCTTTTAGATTTGATCGTTAGGAAAAATAAGATTTCGTCGTGAGGGGCGTGGGAGCGCCCAGGAGAGGTCAGCAGCAGCACGATGGCCGCGAGTTTGAGGAGAGCTGCAGCATGCCGTCCACACCAACAGCAGCACTGAACCAGCAACCCCCGCGACACTGCCGGTTAATAGCCCAATAATGTTGGATGCTGTCTTGTAGACACTTGCTCGGTAACCAGACCAGCTGAAAGGCTCAGCTCCGAAGCGAAAAGCTGAATGTGCAACTGCACGCACTCTCCTTATATACCCGCGCATGCGGGGCGAGGTGCGCGACGCAAAGATCGCACGCCAACACTTATTGGCTTGTTTTGTTAATACTCTAAGGTGATTGGTCTCGCTAGTGAGTATTCCAATTCGTCAGTCACTGACATAATGTCGAACGTGACTGACTGAAAGGGAACTCGTTCTTAGGAAAGCTGGCTCTTGGGATGCTATTGTGGCCACTTTTGAGTGCCCACTTGACTAGACCATTTGCTTTTGAATGTTCCATAAACACAGATCTGCTCAGGTCCACTTCCCTTGCAAAGAATACACATTTAAAATGCCATGCCTCCAAAGGGCCCTCAGAACAATCGTCTGTTTCCTAATAAGGAGACAGTGTGCTTAATAGTGTGATTTGTGTAGGGTGTATCCTGGCTGGAGACTATGTCTGATGCCTGAGAATAAAAAAAGAGGCAGTTTTTCTAAATTTCATTTGAGGGTTATTATTTATGGTTTGTTTACACAAGACTGAAAGAATAGTCTGTCTTTCACTTAGTCAGTAAGTGTAAGCAGTCACATGAACCATTATAGACTACTTCCATTTCCATTTACTGCTACCATCACAGGAATAAATTACATTTTACAAATATATTCAAATAGAAATCAGTCATTTTAAATTGTTATATTATTTAAGAAATTGTCTGTTTTTACTGCATCAAATAAATACAGCCTTGGTGAGACTTCAAAAGCATAAAAAAATCTGTCTGACCCCAAATTAAATTGTGTTTCAGACAGAGATGAACCGAGGTTCTGAATCATCATTACTCACATTCAAATTCCACATTTACACACGCACACACCAACTAGTAGCCTATATTTTTTTTATGAAGACCTCCCATTAACTTCTGTTGTTCTTAAATTAAGTTCATTATAATCACTATAGACTACTATCTTTATACGGCATAAATAGTAAGAGTATATGTCATTATGCTATTTCATTTGCTGACTTTTGCTGCAACGTATTCTGACATAAGCATCCGCAGACCAATGGGACTTTATGACTTTAAGCCTGCCCACTGTATTTTTGGAAATCCAGTTCACTGTATTTCCGTTTGATATCAGACTGACCCATCTCTTTCCACAGCTCAAAACAATAGAGTACATTCAAATACAAGTGTTTTGTACCTGCATCCTTGAAACTAGATTTTAAAATTGTAACATCTAATCAGTTTTGGTATTTTAAAAGGATAGTTGTCAGTTCTGTCATCATTTACTTACCTGTACCAAACCTGTATGAGTTTCTTTCTTCTGTTGAACACTGAAGTATGTGAGTAACCAAACACCTCCATAGTATGGAACAAAATACTATGGAAGTCAATGGGGACCAGACACTGTTTGGTTACCAACATTCCTCAAAATGTCATAAAATATCTTCTTTTGTGTTCAGCAGCAGACTGAACTTTATACAGCTTTGGAACAACTTGAGGGTGAATAAATGACAGAATTTTCCATTTTTGAGTGAAATATGCCGCCTCTTAGTCATTTTATCCCCACCCCCGAAATAAGTACATTTACCTACAACAGTTGATTGTAATTCAAACATTGTTTAATTATGTTTTAGCATGTTTTCTGTTACTGCCATATGATATTTTGACGCATAAAACAGTGAAGCGTTGGCAGGAAGATCATGGCACAGCTACACAAAACCCTGTCATGTACCAGTTCATGCATCTTCCTCTTTCCATGTTCTTCTGGACCTGAAGCAGAGTGTAGTATTGCCCAGTGCACTCTAATAACGTCTGCTGAAGCGTTTGAGTCCGTGTGGTCTGGTGTAGTTCTTACTCTCTGGAAAACTGGCCTAGGCATTTCCTGATCTCAGCTGCTGAATTGTTTGGTTCCCCCAGCCGCTTTTCTTATAGAATCATATGGGAATGGAATCAATACTTATCATTCCTATAAGAATATAATGTTTTAAAGGCAAGGCAAGCAAAGGCACAGCCACTGAAACACACACAAGCATATGGAGTTAATGTTCTGTGTCTGGTTATGTGACAAGCAAATATAAACTGTGTATTTATGGTTTAACAACATCTCAATTTAATAGGAAGAACCCACGTAAAAACAAATTATACATTGTACTTACACTTAATTTCTTTATGTGTCAATGGCTCAGGCTAATAGGGAAGGAGTAAAAGTTAATGGAATGCCACACTGCTTGTTTTTTTTTTTTATATTATTAAACTAATTTATTAACTTTGGTTATTAACCATGGCAAATGCATGATGTTGGCTTTGTCCCACATATTACATATAGTATAAAATTAAAATACAAGAAATGAATTGTCTTATAGAAATTAATATATAATATAAATTAATATATTCTAATACTATGTATTCATGGTGGCTCTTGTGAAAAGAGTTGGTGCTTTATTGTAGTGATGGCACTTGTACTTCAAATCCTAAAAAGTATATATATATTCTTTTAAACTTCTCTTTCAGATAATATAATCTGAATTAAAAGGGCACTTAAGTTGCACTTAGAGTACATTTTCATGGATGTTTCACTTAAGTCCACTTAAACCATTTTTACACTTTAAATCATTATAAATGATAATGAAAATTAAGTTAAAGTACTATTTAAACAGTGTTTTTAATAATATTTTGTCATGCTTAAAATAAGTATACTTATTTTGATTTGTTTACTAGAACACGTAAAGTACTTGATTATAATTTGAACTGTAGTGTGTTATTCAATATTACATTTACAGTTAATACATTTTAAATGTACTAAATGCAAAGTCATTTACAAATATATATGGAAATAAATGACAGAGTTTCAGTAGAATAAAGTGTCTGAAAATATTACATTCAGTTCACACTTAAGTATTATTTTAAAGTATATTATTTCCATAATGAGTGCTCTTTTTAAAAGTATGCTTAATCATTTTCACAAGGGTGTTCATGATTACTAATGTAATAATAATTTACAGAACCCTACCATAAAGTGTTATCTTTTATTCTTTTATAATTACTTTGGAGTGTCATTTAAATGATAACAAGGTAATCATTTAATACCATGGTATACCATCTGACACTAAGTACTGTATCATGGTACTGCCACTGTAAATCAACTAATATACTTCTCGTGTGTGTTGTGAAGTTGCCAAAGGAGAAGCTTGTGATCAGCGTGACACTAGGGCCCGAGTGTAAACACAACAGTTTTGCTTGGAACTTCCCATTTTATCCCCATCTGATTGATTGAAATATAAAACATTAAACAAGAGCGCTTTGGGAGCATTTGGCAGTTTTTGAATCTTCTGGATACAGATCATTTGGGCCACATGACACGGCTGGACGATCCACACCTGTGCGCTCTGAGACCTGCGACCGGAATGAGATCAACAGAGGAGCAGAAAAGCTGCGGATGGCGAAAACACTTGTGCAAACATCTGTGAATGAAATCTTTGGAATAACAACTCGGTTTGCACGAGGCTGCTTGTACATAGCTGAAAGATTTTGAATACACAATCTAAGATGTTTTAATTTGGTTTGGAGTTTGTTAGTGCAGCAGGTCTGTAATTGTTGGACTGCTGCCCTTGAACCGTTTTTGAGAATAACAATTGTGTCAAACATCAGCGTCAACCATCAGTGCAGCTAAAAAAAAAAAAAAGTCAAAGCAATAAAAATAAAGACAAAACGGTGAATGTTAATGTGCTTATTTGAACAATATGGGAAATCTGAGAAACACAATCCACCCAAGTACGAGAATTAAGCATCATTGCTTTCCTAAAATGCGTCACAAGCCTTAGTAAATCATGTTGCATTATTTATTTAGATACTTTCTGCCCATAAATTTTGCATCTGAAAGGGAAACTCCTACAAATGCATATGCAATAAGGTCAGCCGCAAAAATAACTCTCCACACTTTTTCAATGCTGAATGTTTCATTGCGTGTCTTTAGTAAATCGCCAAAAGAGGGTTTGCACTGGTGCAAACTGATAGTAAATCTGGCCCAAGGTCTTCTTCCACGGTCTCAGGTCAATCTGATCAGCACAATATTGAACAAACTCACATGTGGTGGTAAAAGAATCACAGTGAGCAAAATTCCATGTGAATTTAACGCTAAACTCCATCTGATATCAAAATATTCCCCAAGTTTCAGTTTCGGTCACCAAACAAAACTGACAAAAGTAATGATTGTTTTCAAACAGGTTTCTCCTCCTGTCTGCCATTTTTGGCAAAAACTCACAGTAATGCTTGGATGAATGTTGCTAAAAAAGATGGAAAAAAAGATAACATTAATCTGCTCTTTTCAACAATGTAATTTATAAAAACACAATCTACCCAAGTTTGAGAAATGAGAAGTTTCGAGGTACAGAAGCTTTAGTTCTAGTGTCACTGAAATATATGCTGTATTTTTTTAGTTGGGATGTCCCGAGCTGATCTCAAGGATTGGTATCGGGGGCCCATTAAGCAGTTTTTTAACTGATCGGGATCGGCTATCCTGAGCCCGACCCTTATTTTACGTCAGCTGTCATGCCGTTGTCTTGCAGTAGGAGCCGGTGTGCATTAAATATAACCCAGCATTTGTTAGAGTGGAGCATATTAGAGCAACGGAGGCCCAAGCGTATGGTATCCACTCACCCACATTCTTCCTTAACTGGCAGAGATTTACAGAAAATGTCATTTGGCAAAAAAAAATTATTTATGGACAGTGAGATACACATTCCCAACATTTTATTGTGTCGCTTGTGTACTAAATGAAAAGGCATCTTAGAACATTAAGATTAATGTAGCCAGTCGGCAGCTCATTCTCTCAAATGGCTTGAGCATTCGCAGCTTATATGGACGAGTTACGGCCTTTCTTTATCTGTAAAATTTCAATCAACTGCCTTTTGTGGTTAGCGCAGTCTTAAAGGAACAAATTAGTTATTTTAGCCAAACTACCTTATCACTGGCCAGGTGGTTAAGATTTAGCTGGTTAGCTTTAGCAGTTAGCTCCAGTTAGTAAATCATTATTAGATCATTATGGGGAGAAAAAAGGCGTGTTATGCTTTATGTTGATAGTCTACTTTAGACATTCTACTAACAATAAGTAACTTGCGAGCTGAAAGTGTCAACTAACTCGCATTTAATATTAATTAGAATTTAGTAGGTAGTAGAAGAAAGTTCGTAGCCTACGAAAACTGTTGAAGGTGCTGTGGGGCAGTATCAAAGAGTTAGCAGATATTAAGCAGATCCTCTACTGATACTCTAATGACTGCGAGTTGACATATAGATTCAAAAGCATCTTTCTCCACTGACAGCCATTCAGTTGTAGTGAATATTCTGACAAAATGAAAATCACAGCTAATGTTTCTGGCTTTACTTGTCTAAATATGTGATGCCAAAATCTCAATAGAATAACAAACAGTCAATAACAAAGTGATGGATGTTTGGTTGTTTTGCAGGGGCCCAATGCTTCTCCTCATTCTAAGATGAAGTTATGGACGTTTGCTGCCATCGGCCTGATTTTCTGTGGTGCTGCGCTTCCCCTGCTCGTCCTTAAAACCACTCCCTCTTCCCGGGCCCCGCTCCCTCCTCCCCACCGCAGAGCTTCATCCTCATCACTTTCACCTCCATCATCTTCATTTACACCCAGCAATTCGTCGTCTACTGTTGCGGTAGATCGGCGGCAACGGAAGATCAGATCAGCTGACGGAGGAAACTCTCTTGTATCAGAATGTAAGATCATGATGAGCCCTTATGTTCTCTTGTGTTGTGTCTGCAGTTCATTATAGCGTAGCCTATCACTGTTCACATCAGATTGCATTTATCATGAAGGCTTCCCAGGCTTAAGTTCAACTTCACACAAACAGAATTCCATGTGAATTTAACTCTAAATCTGATAACCAATATTCCCTGCAGTTTCAATTTTAAAGTTTGTACTTTCACACCACTGTGGTAACCAAACAAAACTGGAAAAAAGAGACATTGTTTACAAACAGGATTCTTAACATTATCACATGAGTATTCGTATGTGTTTCACATAAAATGTGGTTCTACCTGACAGCATCTAAAACAACTTTACGGGCATGATCATGAATCCCCATTTAATCTTTGAATATTTAATTCATAGAATTAATTGGTTGATTCTCCTTTAAAAAATTCTGGGTTAAATACAATCCAGCGCTGGGTAAAATATGGACAAATCCAGCAATTGGGTTGTTTTGACCTAGCGGGTGGGTTACTACCCAGAAGGTTGGGTTAAACATTGAACCCAACCGCTGGGTCAGAACAGCCCAATTGCTGGGTTTGTCCCGATTTAACCCAGACTGGTGTCACGGAATCGGTCCATGAACTTCCGTCTGCTTGCCACCATAGGTCACCCTTTCACTACTATGGACTCTTGCACCACACTACTGTTGCACTTCACCCAGACTACAGTTCCCATCATCCACTGCAATGATTACACACACACACACAGTTGATTGCACACATCACTGATTGCACACAGCTGTCATCAATCCACCGTCTTCCTAGATTAACATCACTCTGAGCCCGGCCTTCTGGCGGTATTGATTAGCGTTTAGTCACCTAAATAACGAGTAGTACTCACGGAGCCGGTCTAGTTGCTCAGCCTATCTTAGTCTTGCTTGTCTTTTTTTTCTGTGTCGTGCTGACTTTGCCTGTTTTCAGGATGTTATCCCGGCTAGTCTCTACCCTGTGATTCTGTCCTGCGATTCGGGTGACCTACGCTAGCCACTAGGACTATCTGGTGTTTTGACCGCCATTATATTGTGTTGCCATTGTACAACCCTCGCTGGTATTGACCAGTCCTTAAATAAAAGCTTTGCAGGATGGGATCACACATATCCATCGTCAGCCCCGTACAGAATACTAGGCAATACAGGGACCCACAACTTTCCTGAGGAACATTGACAGGTAGACACAAGCAAGGAGTTGTGTTCGCCCAGACAGGGGCCACTGATGCGGGATGAGCCAATTAGAGGAGTTTAGCCACTCGCTCACTATCTGATTAACATGACGGTTATTGGAGTAGCAGTTTTTCCTGCGGATGCATATTTAAGACAAACCTCTGAGGTCTCAACTTAGGACACAAGTGGGTCCACGTTCATCACGCGCGTCAGTGGTTATGACGGATTTATTGCATTTGTTTGTGACGTGTGATCTTGTACTGTGGTGTGTCGAGATGAGTGGTAAGAACGTACACCGTATCGAAAAGGCGGGCCTAACTGTACCAGAGCGATGCCACAAAAATGGCTGGTCAACACGGAGCCTGATAGAATGGCGAACACAACAGCGCCCCTTGGTCACATGCGCGATCTTCATGGAATAAAGTCAAGTGTTTAGCCGGTGATAGTCATGAGTCAAGGTCGAAGTAACAACTGTATCTTCCTGAGGCAAGTCTAGTGACAGCTGATTTTCATGAGTCTAGTCAAGTCACAGTTGATCGTAATGGGTCAAGTCTAGTCACAGCTGATATTCATGAGTCAAATCATGTCACAGTCGATCTTCCTGAGTCAAGTCAAGTAATCGCGATCATCATGGAGGCATGAGTCATAGTCACAATTGATCGTCATGAGTAAGTGCTAACACAAAAAAAGATCTTTCAGTAGCCAAGTCATAGTCACAGTTTCCATTCCGGCGTCAAGTCAAGTGCAGCTGATCTGGCCAGGAGCCTCGACACGTACTCAGGGGTTCTCCAGTAATCACGCGCATAATAGGGATCATCCGAGTTGATGTCAACGTCCTGTCTGTACACCCAGATTCTAGATGAAGCCTCTTCAGTATCCCAGTCTGTGGTAGCCAGTGTGGAGGGGAGGTTGCAAAAGTGGATGCAGTCACAGCGGTATCCCAAAACCCACTCACTCTAAACCATTCTGTTCATGAATCACTCCCCTGTCCGGCCGCAACTTCCCAATGGGGGGTTGCTTTATGGTGTAGTCTGGGCCAAGTACTCCAACAGACCGATTTGCAGCACGGCGCCAACCAGCAAGAACCCCCAGTAAGACTAGAAACAAGGCACCAAACCCGGGGGGCTACAACAATCTCCAGAGGTGGCGGCTTATGCTTGCAGAACCCTCGAGGTAGCGCTGTTCGGAGCTGCTGTGCTCCCTAGAGGCCAGTGCGTACTGCGGCCCAGTCTCTTCAGAACAAGGTGGTGCGGGCGCATGCGCAGACCTCCCGAAAACGGCGGTGCCCGCTTCAGCTCCTTGCGTGGTGGTGGCGCCAAGCAACACACTTTCTGCCTGTCCTGTTCCAGCCAAGGAGCCCGTCTATGAACTTCCTGCCTGTCCTGTCCCGGCCAAGGAGGCCATCTATGAACTCACTGCTCATCCTGTTCCGGCCAAGGAGGGGTCCGAGCAGTATGAAACTCTGCAGGTCGTCGTCACGGCTATGGAGGCCGTCTGTGAATCCCCGTCCTGCCCTGTCACGGCTATAGAGGCCGTTTACCAACTCCTTGCTTGTCCTGTCATGGCTATAGAGGCCGTCTGTGAACCCTCTGCCCGACCTGTCACAGCTATAGAGGCCGTCGGGGAATCCTCATCCTGCCCTGTCACGGCTATGGAGGGCCATTTTTTTTTTTGTTCTGGTGCAACCCTTGTCCGTCCTGTCATCAGATATGGAGGACGTTTGCGAAAATCCCTGCAGCGGTACACGGAGATAAAGGACGTATGCGAACTCCGCCGCATCCTGTCACGGCTATGGAGGCCTTCGGGGAATCCTCATCCTGTCCTGTCACGGTTAGGGAGGCCATTTGTGAACTTTTCTGCCTGCTTTGGTTTCGGCCCGAGGAGTCGTTGGTGAAATGTTGTCCTGTACCCTGACCCAGACGGGACAGGGGCTGGCCTATTTGTGGAACATGCAGCCTTGTCTATTCAACCCAGTGTTCTGTCTGTGTTGTCTTCTCGCTCTTTCGTTGGTCAGTCTCCGCCGATGGGATCTGGGCGGTGTGGTTCATCCGGGGGGGTTACTTTCCTTCGCTCCGCCGTGGTGAATTCTGACGCCAGCAGTGGTGGTCTGCGTGTCTGGATTGTGGGTCATTGCTCCGCCGTGGTGCTATGTGTCTGGCTATGGTGGTCCCTGCTCCACTGTACGCGGCTCCAACCTGGCTCTTGCTCCGCGGGTTCTGCCTCATTGCGGTGCACCTATATTTTCACATGGGACTAGCCTCATCCCTCCCCCCTGTTCTGCCTCCACGTGCCCACCGGCCCTCCGGGAATCGGTTGAAAGGGTTTTTGAGGTTTGGATAGCCACCCTTGGGGGGTGCCTGTCACGAGATCGGTCCATGAACCTTCTGCTGATGCCAACGAGTCAACCTTTCACTATATGGTTTAATAGACCTCTTCACAACACCGCCGGATTGCACTTCACCCGGAAGACAGTTCCCATCACCTGCACTGATTACAAACACACGAGTTGATGCACACAGCACTGATTGACAACAGACTTGGGCATCAATCACGAGGATTCCATATATATAAAACTCAGATCGTTGCGCCACTTCCTTCTGCCGAGAAGATAGCATAGCACTCTCATAGCGAAGATTCATACGGAGTCGTCTGTCGAGTTGCCATAGCCTTATCTTGTTTTGCCTTGCCTGTTTCTGCGGTATCTGCTCTTTGCCTGTTTCCTGGATTTCTCCCTCTCGTCTTGTCCCCTGTGATTCTGTCTGCCGATCGTGACCTACGCTAGCGCGGACTATTCTTGTGTTGTTGCGTGCCCATAGTACTGTTGCCATTGTTCGATGCCCTGCGATGTGACACCCGTCTCTCAAAAAAGCCTTGCAGCTGGAGCCACAGCGTCTCAGTGCGTCAGCCCCCGTAAAAGCTGGGTTGCATTTAGACCTCATGCATTTTTTAGTGTATTGTATTTATAATTAATTTTAAGATTGTTTTAAACACAGTGGGCTCATTTACTTAATTTAAATATATAACATTGCTATAGTGCTGTGGACTTCAAGTGCAAACTCGTTTCAAAAGGCAAATAAACTATTAGATAGGCAACTCAAAGACTGTTTTAAATCCCTACCCACACCAAAAACCCCAAACCCCCCGACATATGGGGAAAATTAATGGGAAAAATGCAGCAGCAAAAAGTGGGCCTGTTCTAATTGACTCTATAGAAATAATGCTAATGTTTTTGGCATGATAAATGCAAAAAATAATTAACCCTTCTTGTTTCTCCATCTCAGTCATGAAGATCTTCCAGAGCTTCACAGAGGGCGAGTTGAAGCAGGTCATCGGGACACTGGTGGATAGGAAAGCCCGCAGAGATGCCCAGCAGAGCAAAAGAACTAAACGGGCTAAAAAGCGAGCCAAACCCTGCTCGCTGCGGGAGGTGGAGGTGACAGTCAGTCAGCTGGGGTTGGGCTACGTCAGTGACGAGACTATAGTCTTCCATTACTGCAGCGGAAAGTGCACTACAAGTCGCAAAAACTACGACCTGACGCTGGCTTTCATGAAGCGCTCGCGGCTGCTAACAAAGTACAAGAAGGACAAGGCTCGCCACAGCCCCTGCTGTAGGCCCACCGCATACGAGGAGGACATCTCCTTCCTCGATAACTTCAATAAATATCACACAATCCAAGAGTTTTCAGCCAAAGCATGCGGATGCGTCTGACGTCGAGGGTTAAAACTCATCAAAACTTAAGAAACATAGCATGTTTTAATCTCTGAAAGCTACAGACCCTTGATTCTGAGAAGATCTTCTGGGCTTAAAGCACTGAGACGAAAACCTTCACGAAAAATACTCGGCTGACAGATTGTCCTCAGACACTTCTGCCAGTCCTGATGAAGAGAAACCGCAAAAATATTAAGCAAATAATAATTATTCTCATGTTTATTCATTGCTAATGAGATGCTGCTGTATATCTTGATTCTATTGCCTTCGTGGGTCTACTTCAAATAGCTTGTAATGTTGAGCTCAATGGAGAAAACCTCTAGAAAATTAATTCAGGGCTTCAGTAAACAAAGCAAGTACACAAAGGCACACCCAGTGCAGAACAAAACTTCCTCATTGTGTAACCGACCTGTAAATGATCCCAGCAGCAGGTTTCAACTCTGACAAAGTCAAAACATTCCCACAAATCCAGTTCAAACAAACATATAAGTTATACTGAACATCTACCTCAGCTTTGAAATAGTCAAAATTGCTCTGTAAACGAAAACCCAACATTTCATTAAAATATGTAAATGTATTAAACATTATAATAATTAAACAAAAATTATGTATAAAAGACAGATTTTAAAATGCTAAGTATCATACAAATGCCGATTTGTAAATGGCAAACTCACAAGTCATTCCGAACACAACAAATTCACGCAGAAATATGCGCCTTGTGACAAACGATAAAATATGTGTTCTAAAATAAGATCAAAATGTCCAACATGTTTGATATCCTCCAACTGGATGGAATCATAGTCTGAAGCTAAAAATATTGGAGACTGTGCCCATCGTACACTACACGGTTATCCTGTGAAATCTGTCAGATCCGATTGCCGAGTTTTCGTCAAAATCTGGGCAAAAGTTGTGTAGCGTAATCCAGCCTTATGAATCTGATCAATTGAAATGATCAAAATACTATATGAAACGGGTTTCAAATGATAAAATTGTATATATTTATGAAACAATACTACAATGTCCAAAACAATCTCATTGCAAATCTTAACTAGTACACATTTTGGCAAACTGGTGGCTCATATTTATGAATTTGTTCTCATTCGTATGTTTTCATACAATCTGCTTAAGCCCAAGTGATGGTTACATTTAGGGGCGGACCCTCATGTTTTGGTATTTTTTTGCGAAAAATCTTATGTTTTTGTACTTCACATTGTATAAATTCATTGATCGGGTTACAATGTCTCCCCAAGGTTCTCCGGGTTAGAGGGAAATTAGTTCGATTTTTGTGCATTGACAATATCCAAATTGTGCTTTGCCAAAATTATGCTACTATTGGCCTGGACTGGCTGTCTTAAAGGCACTGCGATCTTTGAACTGTTCCTCAGAGGAAAGAAAACAGCAGCTCTCGTTGCATCAAGAATCCCTCCAGGTTCCTTTCATTGTCAGACAGTTTCCATTCCTTTAGATTCTTGCAAGAGTATTGGAATTGAAGGTAACCTCTCAGCAGCAGTCGGTGTCAGAAAATCCGTGCCTGAGGTCTTCCCTTAGTTAACCTGACCAAATCCACTTCGTTTGGGTAAATCCTATCACAGAAGAGTCCAATCCACTTAGCTCCTGTCAGGCCTTGGCCAAAAATACAGAGAACTCAAGTGGGAAGAACCTACCTGCAAAAGTGTCTAAACTCCACCAAAATAATCTCCTGTGATCAGGTGTTAAACAAGCACTAGTTAAACAAACTGCTCGTTTCGACTTTCTGTAGTCAATCATGTTTGCATTGACATAAAAATAATACTTTATAATAACATTATATAATGCTATACTTAGTGGATTACAGCTGCAATAAGACACGTACACATTATGTCAACAGATTGCAAATGCGATAATTGCATGCATAACAGTCATCAGAACTATTTTTTCTGGGACTAGGAAGAGAATTTGGTATATAACTGAAGTACGATGAATCGAAATGAGAGTTGAAATCAATGTCTTGTGCTCAGGAAGCAGTTGAGTGACCCTTTAAGCCACATGTAAGTCTGCTCAGTTCATTAGAGCACTGATGTAATTACAGGACAATACTTAAGCCCTGACAAACGCTCGGCCTTAACACTCAACAAACCATGTGCTTACAAAGGTGTAAAGACGTTGTGCTACTGTAACCAACATTAATACAAACTTTATTTTGTTTTCACATATGGACAAAAATATATATAAAACCAAATTGAAGATTTATGCAATACACTAATGTAGTAATGTGCATGTTTATGGTTGTAAGTATCTTTTAGCATGCTGAACTAGAGCAATTGTTATGAAATAGAATCTAATTCACCTCAGAATTTCACATTCACAACCAAACACCATATGCAAAAGTGTCTAAGCTATATGTTTCTGGTATGATATTGCTTTTGTGCAATAATTCAAGGGATGGTTCACCCAAAAATGAAAATTCAGTCATGATTTACTCACCCTAAATGTCATTCCAAACCTGCATGACTTCCTTTCTTCTGTGGAACATAAAAGAAGATAATCTGAAGAATGTTTTGGTGATTTTGGAAAAGACATTTCTTGACAGTTGTGACCTGGACACACGTTTTATAAGGTCACTTTTTTCTAAATTAATTTAATACATCATCGAAGCTGAATACATAAGCTTTCCATTGATGTATGGTTATGATAGGACAATATTTGGCCGAGATACAACTATTTGAAGATCTGGAATCTGAGGGTGCAAAAAAATCTAAATATTGAGAAAATCGCCCAAATGAAGTTCTTAGCAAAGTGAAGTGACATGTGGCCAAGTATGGTGACCCATACTCGGAATTAGTGCTCTGCATTTACCCATCCGTGAAACCCAACAAGCCACAAACTGTGAACACACACCCAGAGCAGTGGGCAGCCATTTATGCTGCGGCGCCCGGGGAGCAGTTGGGGGTTCGGTGCCTTGCTCAAGGGCACCTTGTCGTGGTATTGAAGGTGGGGGAGCAGTTGGGGGTTCGGTGCCTTGCTCAAGGGCACCTTGTCGTGGTATTGAAGGTGGAGAGCGCTGCTGTACATTCACTCCACCCACCTACAATCCCTTCCGGTACAGACTCGAACCCAACAACCTTGGGTGTGTGTTATGAGTCCGCTGCGCTAACCATTAGCCCCGACTTCCCCGCAGATTACTGCATACATATTATGCATATTACTAATCAAATTTACAAAATATCTTCATGGAACATGATTTTTGGCATAAAAGAAAAATCAATAATTTTGACCCATACAATGTATTTTTGGCTATTGCTACAAATATACCCCAGCGACTTAAGACTGGTTTTCTGCTCCAGGGTCACATTTCTCAAATATCTTCTTTAATGATGATAGAATTTTCATTTTTGAGTGAACTGTTTATAGTGGAAAAAATACACCTAAAAATTGTAGCATTTAAACTGACTGATCTTATTCAAGTCCTAGAAATGTATTCATTTGACTGACTCAACTTGACTACATTTTTACAAACAAAAATATAACCGTCTGGTCTGATAAAAACAGCTTGCTAATGTATTCACTGCACAGTTTCACTTTTTTAAGTGAACAAAATAATTCCACATGATATCAAAGAATCAAGCTGAGTAATAACAAAACATGCACTCCTGTCTAATCGAAATAGTGTTGTATAATCCACTGAATTCTAAATCTGTCACTCTGCGGTTAATCGTGTTTGTTCTTTTACTTTCTTTGGAGTATCTGCAGTGTCTGAGGAGTTCATCTATCCGTCCATATAGCCTCAGTCTCTTTCCACCTGCTGCTCCTGTTAACCCGTGCGTGCACACACACACACACACCCACACACACACACACACACACACACACACACCGCACACACACACACACACACATACTTTTTTACGGAAAGTATTCAGACCCCTTACATTTTTCACTCTTTGTTATAATTGCAGCCATTTGCTAAAATCATTTAAGTTTTTTTTTTTCCTCATTAATGTACACACAGCACCCGTTATTGACAGAAAAACACAGGATTGTTGACATTTTTGCAGATTTATTAAAAAAGAAAAACTGAAATATCACATGGTCCTAAGTATTCCGACCCTTTGCTGTGACACTCATATATATTTAATCAGGTGCTGTCCATTTCTTCTGATCACCTTGAGATGGTTCTACACCTTCATCTGAGTCCAGCTGTGTTTGATTATACTGATTGGACTTGATTTGGGAAGCCACACACCTGTCTATATAAGACTTACAGCTCACAGTGCATGTCAGAGAAAATGAGAATCATAAGGTCAAAGGAACTGCCTTTGGTGGGGTGGGGGGGGGGTAAGAGCTCAGAGACAGAATTGTGGCAAGGCACAGTTCTGGCCAAGGTTACAAAAAAAATTTGGCTGCACTTAAGGTTCCTAAGAGCACCGTGGCCTCCATAATCCTTAAATGGAAGACGTTTGGGATGACCAGAACCCTTCCTAGAGCTGGCCGTGTGGCCAAACTGAGCTATCGGGGGAGATGAGCCTTGGTGAGAGAGGTAAAGAAGCACCCAAAGATCACTGTGGCTGAGCTCCAGAGATTCAGTCGGGAGATGGGAGAAAGTTGTAGAAAGTCAACCAGCACTGCAGCCCTCCACCAGTCGGGCTTTAGGCAGAGTGGTCCGACGGAATCCTCTCCTCAGTGCAGACACATGAAAGTCCGCATGGAAGGACTCCAAGATGGTGAGAAATAAGATTCTCTGGTCTGATGAGACAAGATATAACTTTTGGCCTTAATTCTAAGCGGTATGTGTGGAGGAAACCAGGCACTGCTCATCACCTGTACAATACAGTCCCAACAGTGAAGCATGGTGGTGGCAGCATCATTCTGTGGGGGTGTTTTTCAGCTGCAGGGAAAGGACGCTGGTTTCAATCGAGGGAAAGATGAATGCGGCCCAGTACAGGGATATCCTGGACGAAAACCTTCTCCAGAGTGCTCAGGACCTCAGACTGGGCCGAAGGTTTACCTTCCACAAGACAATGACCCTAAGCACACAGCTATAATAACGAAGGAGTGGCTTCACAACATTTCTGTGACTGTTCTTGAATGGCCCAGCAGAGCCCTGACTTAAACCCAATTGAGCATCTCTGGAGAGTCCTAAAAATGGCTGTCCACCAACGTTACCATCCAACCTGACAGAACTGGAGAGGATCTGCAAGAAGGAATGGCAGAGGATGCTCAAATCCAGGTGTGAAAAATTTGTTGCATCTTTCCCAAAAGACTCATGGCTGTATTCGATCAAAAGGGTGTTTCTACTAAATACTGAGCAAAGGGTCTTAATACTTATGACCATGTGATATTTCAGTTTTTTTTCTTTTTTAATAAATCTGCAAAATGTCAACAATTCTGTGTTTTCCTGTCAATATGGGTGCTGTGTGTACATTATAGGAAAAAAAAATTTATTAAATGATTTTAGCAAATGGCTGCAATGTAACAAAGAGTGAAAATTTTAAGGGGGGGTCTGAATACTTTCCGTACCACTGTACGCACACACACAGCACTTGTCGTTTGGTGAGCATTGTTGGACAAGGCTGTGAGCGCCTGGGCTGCAAATTAAAGGCATGTACAAGCAATACAGCGTATATAACAAATGTCTGTTCTTTATCTTTATTGAAAGAGAAGTTATGGGTTGGTTTGTTTATTTTATTTAATAGTATACAACACATCACTAAACGTGGGTTAAGCGTGTAAGCAATATCATATTTGATTAATTTTTGGGTGCCAAAAAAGATCTCATATGTAGTGTATTCGTATTAACTTTAATAAACTGGGGTATCAGCTTGTAAAACCACCCAAAGGAGGCCCGCAGGCGGTGTGTGATTGTATAGCCTGTCCTGTGTTTCCTTTGTTGAGTTGCCAAGGGGGGACAAATTCTGGTCCAGATATACAATAACTATTGGTCATTAATACCACTGATACCCCGCAACAGGGCACTGGGACATAGTACAGAAACCTAGCGAAAATTATTATAATTATGACATTAGTAGCATTTGTTGGGTAATTTCCTGCGTGTGTCTGTTGGTGGGGTGGCTATTTTAATGTAGTGTTAGTTTTGTTTTAAGAAGACCAGAGCAATTTTGTGTGGTTATATTTTCTCGGATGAATGGATGAGTTTAAGTGCTTGCTGTGCGAGTTTAAGCACTTGTCTAATGAATGTTATTAACTGTACCAGTGTGCAAATAAGAACATCAGTTAGTGTCATTTATGCCAAAGCTGTCAACAGTAACCCAAGCATCACAGACGAAAAAAAAATCCTTTAAACCATTACAAGTTTAATCATTACAAGTAAATCAGAGATTTTGTTTGTTTGTATTTTCATTTGTCTGCTGAAGGTATCTGAATCTTGCATATTTCATGTGAGGTTTCAGCAACAATGAGAAGCAAACTTAATTTCCAGCCTCCTCTTGTCCTCACTGCTGGACGACCCCCCGAGTGTCAGTCCACAGTGAACGGCCATGACACGCATGCATTACTGTCAACAGCTCTGTGTGTGCGTGAATAAATGTCAGTGTAAATCTACACTACACACACACTTGCACACTTGACCCAATCCTGACTGTGAGAGAACCTGGTGCTTTAGTTTAAAGGCTATGTATTTACAATTTTACAAATGACATGCATTTACAGTACATTGCAAAATTTTAATTACAGAGCTGTGGGGTAATTCTTAGAAAACTGTACTATTTTCCCATTTGAGTCTTCATGACTTGCAAGTACAAAATTAACGTCTTTTCAAAGAACTGGCTAAAATAATGTTTGAGCGGGTGTTTAGTGTGGTTTTGGATCCCCAGTTTGATTTTTAAAGGGATAGTTCACCCAAAAACGACAAACTTTGTCATCATTTACTCACACTTAAGTTGTCACAAACTTGAGTGTTCTGTTGAACACAATAGTTACCCATTGACTACAGAATTTTCCTTTTTTTTAACTACCCCTTTAAAAAGTGGAAATTTTCATTTTAAGTGTACAAGGCTTCCTGAAGCGTTCAAACTCTCATAAAGCTCTCGAGTCATGGAAATCGATCTTTAAACAAATGTTCTCCTCATTTAAGTTGGAATAATCAATAGCTCGTAACTTGAGATTTTTCCCTGACTGCATTAATAAGGGCACTGTCTTCATCTCGGACTTTGTAAGCAACAGTGGGAAATTTTTTTCTTATGAAATATTACTGGAAAATGTAAATCTAAACAGGATAAGGTAAATGTATCTAAACAGGACTAGGATAACAAATATTATCCCTTATAATCTGTTGTTCTAAGTGAAATCTTATAAATTGAATTGCAATATAATTTTGGATATCTCTAAATTACCTATACCAGTAGTTAGTTTCACAACATCACATTGTTTGGACTTTCTTCGTCCTCATGTGTGTTCATCGACACAGTATTTTGGATATAAAATATACTAAAGATTTCTGAAAAAAATGTATTACTTATTAATAATAATAATTGAATTACTAAAGATCGTTGATCTTTCAAGCTGTTTCATGGCACTCAGCAGGTGTTGCATGCATCAGTCCAAAAGAAGTTAAATAAAAAGCACCCTTCCATAAAAAAAAAAAAGTGTCTCACACGGCTCCGGGGGGTGAACACGGAGAACAAGGCCTTCTGTCGGAATCGCTGCATTTATTGTAAGAAAATATCATGGTTCCCAACGCAAGATCCTTATGTCACTTGATGCGCCAGCAATCCTACATGAACGCTGGGTTCTTAGGAGAGTATGATGTCAGCTTTGCGCTGGGTCCGCTAACGAGAAAGTTACGACCTCGGGGTAATCCACGGAGTTGTCAAAGCAAAAACAGCGGAGAAGCGACAAGGAAGTCGGGATTCTTGGTAGTTGAACAATTAATAAGTAGCAACAACAGGATTTGTAAATAAATGTCGAAGAGGTGCGAGTATAAAGCCACAGCGGAACTGGGGTCCCAATTGGGCTATAAGGAAATTTGCGCATTTGCTCCTGTTAACAAATGTTTGTTTTCACGAGACTCACCGGCGCATGCACAACGCATGCTCAAAAAAAAAACAAAGTCCACAGTGTTTTCTGATCCGCAGTCAACGGCTCTACTACCAAACACATTTTAGAGCACTTCATGCTTCCTTCTGTTTGACAAGCTTTATGGAGATGCTGATTACATTTTCCAGCAGGACTTGGCACCTGCACACACTGCCAAAAGCACCAAAAGCTGGTTCATTGACCATGGTGTTACTGTGCTTGATTGCCCTGCAAACTCGCCTGACCTGAACCCCAAGAGAGTATGGGTTAGTTCAAGAGGAAAAAGACCCAACCCAACAGGGAGACCTGAAGGCCGGTTATCCAAGAAACCTGGGTTCCATACCACCTCAGCAGTGCCACACTTATCACCTCCATGCCACGCCCGCACTGATGCAGTAAATGTCATGCCATAATGACCCCTAACACAAGTATTGAGGACTGTCAGGTAAAATGAACTAAGACTTTCCCAAAGGCCAACAAATTCACTAAAAAAGTGTGTAGTTTTTTAGGGTCCATGAAATATTCGAATATTTGAATGTGTGTGGGTGTGTTTTAGTAATGTTGAGCCACACACAGTGGCGTGCAACATTGAGGGGCGAGGCTCGGAAGACTAGTAAACGACGTCATCGGTGGCATAGAATTTGTATACACGTTTCACATGTGGTTAATCTGAAATAAAGAACTTTTTGGCCACGAATTCTAGAATGTTATTGAAGCACCAGATAATATCTGCAAAGTTACGAAAAATGCTACTACAAGTATTATTATTAAACTATCAGTACGCTAAGTGTCACTTTAGTATGTGTTGCGTACAGGGGGGGGAGGCTAAAAACATTTATGGACATTTTGTAGCAATCAAGGTTACTACGGGTCTAACTTAAAGTAGACAGTTATAGACGGTCAGAAAGGGCAACGTTAGTCCCAAGGTATGGTGATGACACCACAAAGTATGACACCTACTAAAATACCAGGGGACCTTGAACTGCTGTATCTAAATACTCCATGAAATGAATAAACTGAAAAATATCACTTGAACGTTACGATAATTATCTTAAAAGATAAACGTTGAAGTATCCTACTGTGGTGGTAAGGGAGAAGGAATACGCAGTACCGTCATGATGAAGGCTAAATATGAATTGATGTAAATAACCTTAAAGAAGGTTGGGTTCAGCCTTTTGCGATGATGCGTGCGAGGCGTTACACCATAATTCGTTTTAATAGAACGCACAAACACATGGGGGGGGGGGGTCGAAGGGGGCCTCGCCCAGGTGATTCAATGTAGAACCCACTGGGGCCTCACGTGTTCAAAATAAGTTCTATCTCTCTGCATTTGTAGTTAATTGATGGAGTACGTTCAACACGCTCAAAATTTGTTATAAAAATATTCTAATTAAATAAAATAAATGTAATAAAAATATGAAAATTTTATACTCAGGGGTTTAAAAAAAAACGAATCATGAAGATGATCGTAAGACTATACTGGAAAGCCTGTGAGATCATTTTTGTTACTATTTAACTTGGTTTTGCATGTAATGCATACCAATTTGAAAACAAGTTACATTTATTTAGCTAAATTTTGCTTTTATTTAAATTACAATTATTTCTTTTACGGGCTTTTTTTCAAGATGGATTCCTAATGTATGAATGTTTATGGCCCTGTTACTTTGGGTCTGGTGTGGGGAGGAAAAAGGATATCTTGACAGATCCGCAGAAACATTTTCAAAAGAAATTATAAAAAAGTTTTTCCAGCATTTGTTCAGGCACAAACGGTACCATTTCCTGACAGATGTTTCAATAGGCAGTCGTTATTTAACTATAAAGACTGTAAGAGCCTTTCAAGACTCATTTATGACTTTTCTATTTTTATATCGTTTATCTAACCGTGAGATTAGATTTCTTCCTTCCCTTATACAGTTCTTGTTGTGTGCTAAAAGAGTCTAATACAATGGAGCCTGTAATCTATAATATAAATTAAACAATCCAGGCTTTATTTCCAAACATGAGCTGAAATAGCCTACATATAGTGATGTTTTGCCTGGCCGTGTGCTGAGTGCCCTCTGCTGTCTATTGACAGAGTGCCGTGGATAACAACAGGTGGCCACAGGCTTGTTTGACTTTGAAATGAGGATCCATGTTCACGAACTACATCCTGGCGAGTCTGCAGCATGATCACACTAAGCAAATACTGCTCTGCTTTGAGGAATCGATCACTGTAATTTGGATGGTAAACCACTTTGACCCACGAGAGTGTTACGTTATCTCCTCAACACAAACATCATCCATCACTGCCAGGCCTTTCTGTTTGCCTTGACTCTATTCTATCATTATACAATGTCTGAATCTCAATGGCCATCTGAGTGGGTCACTCGGGTGAAGCCAGACAGACTAAACACGCCGTGAGTCACTATTTCCGGTGAACGAGCTGGTCTCGATTACCTGAAATCAAGACTTGGTGCTTGGTTTTCTTCTCATGTTAAAGTGATCGCTGACTTTTCAACCGAAACGCTCTCATTATGAGCTCAGATTGTCTGATTTTGTCTCGAGAGGGCTTCAGCGTGAAGATTATGTAACACTAATTGGAAAACTATCGTTGCTAGTGTTTGATCACTGTTTGTCTATTACAGAGCCTTAAAGCTCCTATAAGTTCATATAGTGAAGGAAAAAAAATGAGGAAAAAAAATCAATATATATATTCGAAAATGTTCTTTGCATTTAGAATAGGTCCACATAGATGTCAGCGTAATAGTAATACTTTACTGAATGGCCAGTTTTACATGTATTTTGTATTTGAAATGTTTATAAATGCATTCTATTGTAGCCTATCTGGTCGTATTGAAAAGTCAATTTTTAATTTTATGCAAAATGCGATATCCGCCTAGTTATTCTGTCATGTTTTCTCCCTTTCTTTCCAAACCGTGACAAACGCCAGTCTCCCATCTCTGCAGAATGCGATATATCCGCTCAACCAATCACAGAGCACCATTCCACGCTCTCTAGACACGCTCTCTTGAATACACCCGGCATCATAGTTTTCCTCATCTACTTTGACTTTGTGATCAACAAACAAACTTAGGGCTGCATGATAAATCGCATGTGATTGTCACGCGCATCTCGTCAGTAAAGCCGGTTCTGTGATTAATAGTAAATCTCCATCACGTGCTTTCAGATGGAGCGGCATTTAATACACAGGACCGTAGATCACTGCTATATCACGTTCATAATCCCAGATGAGTCACATTCGAATATGAACGCGATATTGCGTAGCTTGTCAGTGTAAGTGTTTTTAGTAATGCCATTTATGTTTTTGTTAATACAGCGTATAGCACTAGTCAACTAATGAATGTAACATGGCAAAGATGAATGCACTTTTGGAAGTTGAATGTAAGGGAAATGTCATTTTGGAATTTCTGTGGTTTAATGTGATATTGTTGTTCATGTATGTTCATGATGAAATTTTATTTTATTGTTGTAATTAATTAGAGCCATTGACAAGATGCCCCACCGTTTAGTCATTTTGTAGTGATTGACTGATTGAATGTAGGCTTTTAGTTCAGTCCTGTCCTAGATATTATATTGACTACGATTCAGAGGCTGTCATATTTTTCAACTTACTATGTTGTGTATTTTCAAAAGTTTCAATATGAGAAATAACTTTTATATTGATTCAGTGGATTTATTGCATTTGAAGAAAAAAAAACGTGTCATGGATTTATTGCATTTTGGGAAAAAATAATACACTTTTATAATAAATCTTTGGAAATCAAAATCTGTTTTAATGTTATTATAACCTAAAGATGCTATGTGAAATTTTGAAACAGAAAATAGTGGTTTTCATCTTGCCACTTTCTTGGTAAAGAAAATGATTAGGGTTTTTTGGAACCAAACGTTTCGATATAGATATTATCACACCACACACACACACACACACACAAGCACACACACACACCCACACACAATGTTATAAGCGTTTGTGGAGAGGGGAGTAACATTGACATACAGTAGCCTTAATATACAGTAAGCTTTTAATTTATGGAAGGCAGGAATGAGTGCTTCAGCATTCCATTGATGGAAGACTGATCCAATCACCATGTGACCTTTCGCTTATCAGTCATTCATTTCATTCTTGAGATAAGTGTGAACGACCACTGACACCCGCAGACAGACCAAAGCGGTTTTGCCGGCTTCACATGTATTCACACAAAATGGACACAAAATTGATTAAACCTTCTTCATATCCATTTACAGAACTGTATATACTTAATGAGCGCTGTTTGTGATACAACAATGTATGCAACCTTACCTAATAAGATATATACTGTATATATGAATGCATGGGTCAATGATCAGCATTACCCATTGATGTTTGGTCTTCATATTTTCAGCACAATGTGTAGGTTAATCTGGAATTGGTTTGGAAAGTGAATTAAGCATATGAAAATCCTTAAAGACATTGATCTAAACATGGACTTTAAGCTATGCAAATAGACTTGCCAGAGAGGGGCCATACCATGGTCCATGGCCACCTCCAACAGCATCAGCCAATCAAAAAGCTGGATCTGAAAGGCACCAAGTTGCAAATCCCTCCTTCTCAGGAAAGATTAAAAGTGTGCTAAGCTGTTGTTACTTTACTGTAAGTGCTAAGTTAAATGTGCTGGCCCAAGATGTGCTAACCCTGTTGAGAAAAAAAAAACCTGCATGTTCTGGTTAGGTATGTTTTGTAGCTGGTCCTTAGTTGGCCATGAGCTGGTTTAACTAGCTCTTGCTCAGGACCAGCTTATAACCAGCTCATGACAATACGGTTTACCTTATTACCTCCAAAGGAACTGCATTTTATCTTTCCATTAGATAACGTCCATATAACATCTAACTCAGTCACTTGCATTTATCAATCTTTTGCACTTTATCCATTCATTGTATCCATTTAGTAGTTGTTAGTTTCTCCTGTCTATCACTTTGTTAATAAAACCACTTTTATTACACCTGTGTCTTCCTTGTGTTGATCATACAGTAAGAGGCAAGTTAACGATATTTCACAAATCCTTCAGATTGGTCAGCAGCAGCCATTACATAATTCAAGCTCTAGCAAAATTATTCAGTTTGATCTTATCATCTAGTGACTTCCCTGAGACCTGGTCTGAAGGACTGATCACACCTATATATAAAAAAGGAGATACATTTGATCCCAGTAATTGGCGTGGCATTTGTGTGGGCAGTACCCAAGCAAAGCCTTTTTGCAATATAATAAACAGCTGCATAGTCACATTCCTTACAAAACACAACACCCTAAATAAATCACAAACTGGCTTTTTACCAAATCCATCACATCTACTCTCTCCACACTCAAGAAACAAAGAAAAATATTTACATGTTTTGTTGATTTAAAAAAAGCTTTTGACTCTATTTGTCATGATGATTTATACAAACTATTAAAAAACTGGCATTGGTGGAAAAACATTTAATGTTATACAATCCATGTACAAAAACAGTAAATGTGCGGTCAAACTTGGGACTCAGGACTGTGTTCTTCCAGCAGGGCCGTGGAGTGAGGAATGTATGAGTCCCAACCCTGTTTAACATCTTCATCAATGAGCTGGCAGAAGACTCGCTATATGACTCTGAAGTAAAATGCCTCTTGTATTCGGACGACCTGGTTCTGCTGTCTCCCACAGCTGAAGGTCTCCAGCAGAGCCTGTCCCTGCTGGAACAGTACTGTGAGGAATGGGAACTGACAGTAAACCTGGACAAAACCAGAGTCATGGTATTCCAGAAACAGGCCAAGTCTCAGGGAAACAAAGAGGAGAAGTCCTAGAGCACAGCACTAGCTACACTTACCTGGGCGTTGAGATCTCGGCATCAGGGGGCTTTAGTCTAGCTGTAAAGGCCTTGAATGAGAGAACCCGTTGGGCATTTAATGCCATAAAATCACGTCATCACGATCACGTTTAAATTATATCACGCAATCATTAAACCAATTCTACTGTACGGGAGATCAATTTGGGGACCAATATTAAAGTTTCAAAATTGGGATAAGAATTTAATAGAAAGGACACAACTGGAATTTGCAACAAAAACATTCTAAAGGCTTGTTCACACCGGGACGAATATCGCGCGCGATAATCGCCGACGTTTAACGCCTTGTGACTAAACAAAGGGCGCCATGTGAGGGCCACCGCCGGGCGCAACTCAAGGCGAAAAGCGCGAATTTTTCAAAAAAAAAAAACGCATCGGGCTCGTTTTTTTGGTTTGACGTGCCGCGTTAAAAACTGGCAGACCAATGAGATTGGCGCTTTTGTTCACGTGCCTGGAGCTGCTGAAGTTACAGTAAAACACGACTTGGTGGCGCTCAAGCACAAAACGATTTGTTTTGCCGATCACACATTGATACCTAATGACGAAGAGGAAGTACAGTGGGTACGGAAAGTATTCAGACCCCCTTAAATTTTTCACTCTTTGTTATATTGCAGCCATTGGCTAAAATCATTTAAGTTTTTTTTTTTCCTCTTTAATGTACACACAGCACACCATATTGAAAAACACAGAATTGTTGACATTTTATGCAGATTTATTAAAAAAGAAAAACTAAAAATATCACATGGTCCTAAGTATTCAAACACTTTGCTCAGTATTTAGTAGAAGCACCGTTTTGATCCTAATACAGCCATGAGTCTTTTTGGGAAGATGCAACAAGTTTTTCACACCTGGATTTGGGGATCCTCTGCCATTCCTCCTTGTAGATCCTCTCCAGTTCTGTCAGGTTGGATTGTAAACGTTGGTGGACAGCCATTTTTTTAGGTCTCTCCAGAGATGCTCAATTTGTTTTTAAGTCAGGGCTCTGGCTGGGCCATGCAAGAACAGTCACAGAGTTGTTGTGAAGCCATCCTTCGTTATTTTAGCTGTGTGCTTAGGGTTATTGTCTTGTTGGAAGGTAATCCTTCGGCCCAGTCTGAGTTCCTGAGCACTCTGGAGAAGGTTTTTTCGTCCAGGATATCCCTGTACTTGGCCGCTTCATCTTTCCCTCGATTGCAACCAGTCGTCCTGTCCCTTCAGCTGAAAACACCCCCACAGTATGATGCTGCCACCAACATGCTTCAATGTTGGGACTGTATTGGTGATGAGCAGTGCCTGGTTTTCTCAATCATACCGCTTAGAATTAAGGCCAAAAGTTATATCTTGGTCTCATCAGACCAGAGAATCTATTTCTCACCATCTTGGAGTCCTTCAGTGTTTTTTTTAGCAAACTCCATGTGGGCTTTCATGTGTCTTGCACTGGGGAGAGGCTTCCATCGGGCCACTCTGCCATAAAGCCCTGACTGGTGGAGGTGCTGCAGTGATGGTTGACTTTCTACATTTTTCTCCCATCTCCCGACTGCATCTCTGAGCTCAGCCACAGTGATCTTTGGGTTCTTCTTTACCTCTCTCACCAAGGCTCTTCTCCCCCGATAGCTCAGTTTGGCCGGACGGCCAGCTCTAGGTAGGGTTCTGGTCGTCCCAAACGTCTTTGGAGATTATGGAGGCCACTGTGCTCTTAGGAACCTTAAGTGCAGCAGAAATTTTTTTTGTAACCTTGGCCAGGTCTGTGCCTTGCCACAATTCTGTCTCAAAGCTTTTCAGGCAGTTCCTTTGACCTCATAAATCTCATTTGCTCTGACATGCACTGTGAAATGTAAGGTCTTATATAGACAGGTGTGTGACTTTACTAATCAAGTCCAATCAGTATAATCAACCACAGCCGGACTCAAATGAAGGTGTAGAACCATATCAAGGATGATCAGAAGAAATGGACGCACCTGGGTTAAATCGTGAGTGTACACAGCAGGGGTCTGAATACTCTTGAGCACAATGTCAACTATTCTGTTTTTTTCTGTCAATATGGGGTGTTGTGTTTACATTAATGAGGAAAAAAATTAACAAACTATTTTAGCAAATGGCTGCACATATACAAAGAGTGAAAAATTTTAAGGGGGGTCTGAATCCGTTCCGTACCCACTGTAAGTAGACCAAGAAGATGCATCGAGGCAAGATGAATGTAGAGCTGCTGGTCTCATTGGTGTCTGAACACAAATGGCTTTATGACAAACGCGACAGCGACTACAAAAATCTTGATAATCTCGAGGGAGTTGTTATGGAGAGGTATTGCAGATCAAATAAGATTCGATGTGTACCGGGGTATTTCTGTTTTTCATTAAGCGCCATATAATGTCAGGAAGTGAATTTTCATGTTCACTCGGCTCATCGCCAGCGAAAATCGCTTGGGTATGAACACAAAATACGTGTCGAAAAACGTCGGCGATAAGCACGCGCAATAATCGTCCCGGTGTGTACGAGGCTTAAGGGTAAAGAGAGGTACTTCTAACAATGCCTGGAGGGCTGAACTGGGCTTATACCCCCAGTGGCGGCTCGTGGGTTTTAAAATAGAGGAGGCACACTAATTGTATTGGTCTGGGATCCCTGCCGATTATTATTATTATTATTTGCTTAACCACTTTAAAATGGCTTTTTGGTTGCTTTTAGTCAGAAAACATAAAGAAAACGATATACATACAGCAAGATAATATAATTTCACTTACCTGGCCTATCACTTGAAGCAAACATCCATCCCTTCTTAAAAGTCTGTGTTAAAAGAGAGCTGCCTGTTGTTCCATTTAATTAAGCCGACTGCTGTAACGTTAGCCTATATCCAGCTTAGGCTGTTTTCCCTAAATTTGTATATATACTGTTTGAATGACAGCTCGGTAAATCTGTTGGCGATCAAATATTCAATATCACGACTCATCATAAGTAGGCTACTTGGTACATTATCAGCACAGCGGCAGACGTTCAAACTAATATCACGTAATTTATGTCTCTGTGATGATTGGTTGATATCAGAAGGGAGGCTAGCCTCCCTTGCAAGGTTTCTTTTCTCAACACTCCTCAGCGCTGAAAGTGAACACCCGATGCTGATTGGCAAATTTTTTTTTACCAACAGAGGCACTAGAGCTCCGCGCTCCCCCGGCCTCCCCCTCCCCTTCTCTATCACCTAGCGGTTGTAATTACATCAGCAGATTCGGCACATTCGCGATAGAAAAGCGGCGCTTTCACGTTATGGTATTACAACTGTGAAATTACAAACAAAAAATACACATTCTGAGACATGAACTGAAGTATAATTATAAGTATAATTGTGATAAATTAAAAAACGATTTTGACCACCAAACTTCAGTGTTTTTCGGTCCGAAATACAACCACCAAATTGGCAAATTACTTATCAATTAAACAATTAAAAGAAAGACAAATTCTTTCAAAACATCGATTCAGTGACCACGACTTAGAAATAGAGAAAGGAAGACATAACACTGAGAGACTTTTGAACACTGAGAGACTCATTAACAAAAATATTTGAATCAAGTTTGTACACTTTTTTTTCAGTTTAGACTCCTTAAAACTAAACCAGATTTGACTCATAAACAAGGTCAGAAAATGGATGGCCGTGCTGTTACACGTTTCACATTTGAATTGGCTGTTTTTGAGCATTGACCAATATTCAATCACAGTTTCATCCATGTCTGCTAATATTTAATTGATTAGAAATGACTCAAAGATTAAATGATGGCTCGATGTGAGCAGCACAATTCCAAATCGCTTTTGGAATTTTAACCAAACAAGAGCCACATCTCTAAAAACAGCTGAGAAAAATAGCCAGATTAGAGCTTTATTTAAAACAGAGATTTATTGAAATTACAGCTAAATCATTTATACGATTCAGTAGAGAACGGTCCACATAATATGAATCCAAAACGATAAATAAACCGATGTGAAATCTGAACAGATTCCACCCGTTCCACCACATGCATGCTAATGGAGAGGGTAATTATCATCACTTTCGGTGATTCATCCATGGAACATTTTCTGTGGTTGACCACATTTGTTTTGAAAGGGAACAGTGAGGAAACCGGCCCATTTGCTGGAGAGAAGACTGCAAACAAAGCGGGGGGGTACTCAATTACGCTCAGCGGTAATGATTCGGATAATTCCATTAATTACAAACCGTATGGTTTTCAACTCGGACATAACCTTTGGACAGAAGCAAAATGTGGCACTGAGGCTTCAACCACCTTATGTGTCTGGAAGAACAAAAAATAAGGTGCTAAAACTGAACATTACTTCTGTCAAGTCATGTTTTTGTGTCACAAAAAGAGGGAATATTTTAAAGGGTCCCTTAATACCGGGTTTCATCCCAGTTGTAATTTAACTTAGGCTATGCCACAAACTGGAATATTCGCAAAAGGCCTTGTGACAGCATGTTTTCCATACCAACAGATCAAAGAGATAGAAAAATAGTCCTTTCTGAATAAACTGGCACTATACATCACTACGAATGTAGGGAATATAATAATTTTCTTATATATACATAATTTGTTCCTCAGAGCGAGCAGACGAAACACAATGAATGCGATCATTGCTTTCGGAGGTGGGTGCTGCTGTTTGGGAACGCAGTCGTGTAAGACATTTCTGGGAGGCAATTATTCAGAAATACTTTGACGACAGACTTTGCTCGGGCGTTTCAGAAGGATCATAACATTTCAGATGCTTTGGATCGAGATCGGTCCGCTGGTTAGTCAGGGTTTGCCGTCCCATACACTCAAAATGCTGGGTTCAATCCAACCCATCCCTGGTAAAATCTGGACAAACCCAGGCGTGGTTCTTTTGACCCAGCGTTTGAGTTAAATGTTTAACCACAACCTTCTTTAGTACCCAAATGTTGGGTTAAATACAACCCAATTGCTGGGTTTGTCCTTTTTTAACCCAGCGCTGGGTTATATTTTAACCCAGCATTTTTTAGAGTGTAGCGCAGTCACATGACTTTTTTAATGCGCTTGGAGGAATTTATTAGCAAAATGCATTTCCATCTCCCATTATTCGCATCAACCCTTTTTCGCACAAGTCAAAAACCACCTCAAGCGGGCATAAAAACTTTTTTGGGAATTAAAGGATTTTTATTCAAAATTTGTCGTTTCCATCACTCGTTTCTCATGCGACACTTCAAAATGCGCATTAAAACAGGGTGATGGAAACATAGCTAATTGCAGTTTCATGTAGGTTTTATAAGGTACAGGGGCTTAAAACTTTTTTTAAGGACCTTTTTAAGACCAATTAGAAATTTTAAGGAACACAACTGTTGTATTAAGCACAACTTCAAAGTTTAAAACACAACTTCTAACAAAAATGAATTACTGTAATTCTTTTAACAAAACTATTAATGGAGATCATTTTAACTGATCACACCCTGCAAATTTTTTTTTTGAAATAAATACAAATATCAACCTCAGCAACCAGCTCCACCCACGTCCCGCCTTTTTGCACATTTTCGATTATCTGGGAGTGACACTCGGTGACATGCTGCCAAGTTGGCGATGGCCGGCTCCACCCACTTTGGGACTTCAAAAATGCTCTTCAGAAACGTACGGGTGATGTCATGGACACTACGTCCATGTTTTTATACAGTCCATGTTTTTAAACATAACTTACTTAAACAAGACTTCATATCTTTATTCCTTATCTCAAGTACTGTATGCCTTATTTAGGATATTTGTGTTTGAAAACAAGACAAAAATACTAAGGAAAACATTTTGTTTTTGTTTTTTGCAGTGCATGCAACATTTAATGGCATGACTTTATGGATTTAAGACTCTCTGATTTATGACCTTTTTAAGGCCTTCATTTGTGGAAGGGTGAATTAAGACGTTTTAAGACCCGCAGAAATCCTGTTAATGTCAGTATCACAGTAAGAAAAAAAATTAAATGAATTAAAAAATGTATTAACTTTAAAAAGAGACAGGTTTTTGTAATATTTTGGATATTTTTGAGGAATTCGCTTTACTACAAGTAAAACTGAGATGTTTATTGTCCTGAAGCTGTTAACAGTACACTTTTATTTCTTCTGAAAGGTTTCTGATAAAGTGTTCGACACATTTCATCTGAAATGCTGTATGCATTCATGGCCTCACGCATACACGCCCTTTCTAGGCTGACAGCAGACCTCACAGCCCACCAAAGCTGACACATCACACCCTCGCTGTTAAAATAAACTCAAGCGAAGCTGTCCAGAATGAATGACGAGTTTAATAACTGTGGAAATCTACAGAAACGCCCCAGTGAAGAAGCACAAAAATGATTCCACATATCAAACCAAGCAGTTCGGGATAATTCCTCTTTGTTTACTTTCTGCTAGGATTGTACATGCTTTCAGTCACTACATTATTTTTGTCAGAAAGACATGGTATGTATTCTTTATCCTGATTAGAAAAGACCGTTTTTGCACTAAATTAGAAAATATCAAACCAAGTTTGACTGGGGTCAAGGTGTTTTTAGTGAATGTATGAAGTCAGTTCTCCTCACGTTCACACTGGTGTCCGGTCAGAGTAACTACAGGTGTAGTTACACGTTTTCTGAAATGTTATGTTTAAATATGCAAATGATGCACTGTCTAATTAAATATGCACTAATTTGCATACATTTCTAAAACAAAAATGTGAACATTGGATTAAGCCGGGTTCAAAAATCTTGTTTCAGTTATTGTTTGACATATTATGTTACAAGATGGTTTTTCCAAAGGGAAGTTGGATTAGTCTTTTCTTCGGACGCTATGAATCTGAAAATAATGTCAACAGCCAGGAAAATAAACGTTGTATAAAATCAGACAAATTATATATGAATAGGGTGGCCATATGCGCCATTTATACGGGACACGTCCTGGCCAGGATTTTTATATTGCCTAAAACCTCCAAAGTAGTTTGACCAATAACATGCAGGTATTGTACATAATCGACCAATCATGGCACGTCGCGCGTGAGTTCGTTCCTTTGACTTGAAACTGCGCACATATCATTGTATGACACCAAAGTACCGCAAGAGCGATTTGAAAGCATAGAGAGCAGAGCAGACGGCTCCTTATAGCGCTCGTGATATAATGTCATACAACGATCGATCTGCAAATTGCAAACAGCCAAAACCTGGATATTTTAGGCAGTAAAACTCTTCAGAATACCCTATAAAGATTCCTGACTCGTTTTAAGAAACGGCCTTTAAAGACATGTATTGTAATTGAAATCTACAGGCGCAAATAGACAAAGTGCAATAAAAGAAACACTTTAATGTGTATTTTGGATGTTTTCTTTCTACTAGTCTGAAAAAACTCTTTATGAAAAGCCAGAAATCCCAAAAGCTCAAAACTGACCAATGCATGAAAATAAATTTTTTTTGCCTGTAGGGTCTCGCCTTAAAAGAAGAAATTGTATATTTTTATAAAACACTTACATTAATCATTCTTTTAAAACAGATGTATTATTATTTGCTGTTATTTTCATAATCTTTACAGTTGCTACATTGTCATGAAAGGTTTGTAAGTGATTTTTCATGATTTTTTAAAAACGCATACTCTTTGCTTTACTGACCTTAAATTGTACTGAACCCGGAAAATTTGTTTAATTACTATTATTATTTTAAGTATCATTATTTATCAATTAACCCCCTCAGGGGGACTACTGCTAGTGTTGAGGCCATCAGACCCAGTATCCAGAGGCATAATCGGAGAGAGACTGTTTTCCCTCATTGAAAAAGGGAGATGCAGCGGCAAAATGCTTCAATGCACTCCTCTGACAGAAAAGCTCGAAGCGCTAATGAATTCATCCTGAGACCCAGATAGATTATCTCCTGTGACAGGATGTCCGGCAGCTCTTTGTCTGGTTTATTTTGAAACCTAGTCTCTCCAGATGAGTCACCAGTGTATTTGTATCGAGCACTGCTTGTTGCGGAGAAGGTGCGCAAATGAGCAGGGGTGCATTTCCCAAAAGCATTGTTAGGTAACTATGGTCATTAGTTCCATTGAACTCTATTGGTAACGACGGAACTTGCGACCATAATTGCTTTTGGGAAACGCACCCCTGATCGTCTAGATAAGACAAGACTTTGACTCCCTTAAAGGAGTCAGAGCCCCCTCCACACATTTGGTGAAAATCCTCGGAGCTAGAGAGAGGCCAAAGGGAATTTTCGCATACTTGTATGCTGCGTTTTGATATGCGAATCTCAGATATTTCCTGTATGCAGGAAAGATTTCTATGTGAAAATATGCGCCCAGGAGATCTACTGAGGTGAACCAGTCTCCCTGACGAATATTTTGACACAATGTTTTGAGTGAAAGCATTCTGAACTTGTACTTTCAGAGGTGTTTGTTGAGGACCTCCCCCTCTCTTGGGAATCACAAAATAACAGGAGTAAAAGCCCTGCTGCCTTTCTTCCGTTAGAATCATTCTTATCACTCCTTTTTTCAGTAAGGAGGATATTTCTTCCTCCAGAACCCGAGCTGACTCTTCCTGTGCCACTGACATTACCATGCTATTGAACACACAAGGTTTTACAGCGAACTGGAGACTGTAGTCCATCTATAGTTGCTAAAACCCAGGGATGAATTGCGCATGCGCGCCAGTTCATTACCTGAGCATCGAGAGTGCCTATCCCGTCCCACAGCCGTTGCCCTACGACAGACCTCCAGCAGATCTGTGTCCACCTGTGCAGGGGAGGGTGAGCTCTCATCCTGCACACTCGGCAGACAGGACTGATTTGGGGGGAGAATGGCATCTTCGTCATCGTCATCCTCGTCTTCGAGGACGGTCGACAGCACCTCGTCATTGTCATCTTCCTTTCCCACTAAAGGATCATCAAACAGCGGGGGAAGGACGGGTGACACACTATCCATCAAATCTCCCCACACGCTTGAGGCCTGTGGAAACTCTATAGGTTCCACTCTGAGTTGAGCAGAGAGGCATGGGTCCGACTTTCCTGTGGCTGCTACTCGGAGTCTCCTTTCTCAGGTTTTAGTAGAGAAAGTCGCGCAGTGAGGGCAGTCCTCGGGGTTGGCTAATGCTGCCTGAGCATGTTAAGCGCCCAGGCAGGAGATGCAGAGACTGCGTGAATCCTTGGCAGAAATCCACGCTCCACAGGTAACAAACCCTGGGTGGAGGACGGCTGTTCCCTCTGTGGCTTTCTGGCTCTTTCAAGGTGGCCATGACAGCCACCTTGAAAGTGCACTCTCTTTGTACGATAAGTCCATCACTTGTAACAAAACTTGTACAGAGCTGTGCTGAGAGTAGTGAGCTCTCTTTTTTTTTTTTGAGAACTTAGAGCTGAAAAACTCATCTTAACGCTTTAGTTATCCAACTCCAAGTGCAGTCACTCAACAAAACGTAAGGAAAATACTGCGTTTGGGACGTTACCTTGCGGCTTCGTCAGTAAACTGTTGAGCAGTAATTCCCAAAGTCTGCTGAAGACGGCTTCCAAAATCTTCCACGGGGAAGAGAGTGAGAATGATGTTACAGCAGGTAGCTGTGGGTTATACACAGGGAGGCGGGACTCCCTGATCGCTGCAGTGATTGGTCTGCCATGAGTGGCAGTAGGGCTGTGCGATTAATCGAAATCGCGATTTGAGATGTTGCGATTTCCTAATCGCAAAGCCTGCGATATGGACGCGATATTACTCTGTTCCAGAGCATATGCATGACTGCCAGCCTTGAGTGCAAGTCTTACTAACCAATAGAGTGAGCGCACCTCCGTTCTCCCCAATCAGCACTGCTCTAGCCAAATGCGTAACACCCCCCATTTAAAAAAAAAAAAAAAACAGAAGCTGAGAGAGACAGTGTGGTTATGGCGTCTACTGGCTCAGATCGATAGTTAGGCAAATTAAAACTAAAGAAAAACGTATGCAATTTAAGCTTCGAAATGACAAAGAACAAAAAAGGTAATTTCCAAGAGCTGCGTCTCTGCCGCCATGGGTGCGGGCGCGAAATCCCGGCCGCACGGACAAGCCGTTCACGCTTGCCGCACTCACGCACCTGTCTTGTAATGCTCGTTTCTACTCGCAGACCCGGCTCCCGCACCGGGGGGGGGGGGCAAGTCTTCACAAGCGCATCTGGCAGTATGGACGAGGCTTGACGCACGCGCGCAACCTTTAAACCATTGAAGCGTGAGAGAATGAAAAAAAACAGTGGATTTGACCTTTAGTGTGACCTCCACCTACCCATGGCACTACTCATATTCACTCATTACCAGAGTGAAACTATACAATGTATTTAAAAATCCCGATGAGACATTAAAAATTAGTTTTGTGGCTTTTAGACTATGCCTGAAGAATTGAGGTCATCTATATGGTAGTGTATTTCAAAGCTGACAATTTAAGCAGATGGACACATTTATTCTACGGCTCGCTAAAATAATCGATTTTAATTGGCCAATTGCGCCATCCAGCGGACTGATATTTTCTAATATTCGCAGCGCTTTCTTGCATCTTGTATCACTCCGCGAACTCGAAACTACAAATGCAACTGGTGCAATCTTGTAATAAAAATGACTTAATTACCATTATCAATACTGCATATTAGCTGTAAGCTCTAAGATGATATTCAGGTAAAATTCTAATATAATTTAAACACAAATCAATATTTAATGCTGCAGTACAAAAGATTTGGTGCTATAACGGTTGACGAGTAAACTTGTTTTGGTTAATAGGCTACTTGAGTTGGGCTGCGGTTAAACTCTTCAACGTGGATGAATAAAACTGACTATTAGAGCCAATAACAATGTCACTACCTCAAAAAATATATATATCTTACCTGTTGAGCAATATAGTCCATCTCTGGGTCAGTTTTAAATCCTTTGAGTCTCTGCAGATTTGTGGCCATCTCTAAAAGCCTGGTGCTGTCACCTTTCCCTTTGCTTGTTAAAGGGGTCATATGATGCGATTTCAATTTTTCCTTTCTCTTTGGAGTGTTACAAGCTCTTGGTGCATAAAGAAGATTTGTAAAGTTGCAAAAACTAAAGTCTCAAATCCAAAGAGATATTCTTTATAAAAGTTAAGAGTCAACCACGCCTACCTAAAACGCCTTGTTCTAACACGCCCCCACATATCTACGTCACGATGTGGGAAGATTTGCATAACGCTGCCCAAATGTTCACGCAAAGAAAGAAGGCGTAACTTTTATTCTCGCTGTAGTATTGTTGTTGCCGCCGCCGCCATGTCGTGAAGACACTGCGTTTCGTTGTGAAAGCGAAACTACATTGTTCTTCTTCAATGCCTGAGCTCTGATTTCTGTGCTGGTCGCTTAGGAAATACATCAACTTTGTGCTGTGGATCGCCGGATCGGCTTTCACCGTGGACGAAGCGGAGTCCAGCCCGGGGTCGTCACATGTGGTTGCCGGAAGCCCGCCTGCCGCCGCTCACTCAAGCCGGCCTCCGCTCTTTCTAGCCCGCCTTGTGTGACGCTGTGTTTCGTTGTGAAAGTGAAACTACTTTGTTTGGTCTTCCAAAAGAGGACACGCTAGAAATCAGTGGTTAAGTTGTATTTACAACACTGTTCCAGAACATTTTTTCACCAAGCTTTCCTATGTGTTCATCGCATTTTATGGATGACTGTTTCCTGATCCTGGGAGAGTTGATTGTGGATAAAACCCGTCAGAATAAACACCTCCCACCGTACTGAGCATGCGCTGTAATAGTCAGAACTTCTTCCCTTTGTTTACGGTGACGTAACTACGCAAAGACGAATGACGTAAAGTCGACATTACCCGCGAAATCCAACCCGACAACTTTAATTATAACTTCTTCCATACTGTAGCTTTAATATCCATGTTTGAGTCATTTTACATGGTACATTTCATGTCCGCGGATAACAATTATATTTTTCTAACAATTACTTTCGTTTGTTTATTTGTTTGGCTTCTCTCTGTTGTCAGGCTTTTGCTTTGTTTTAACGGCGTTGTATATGTTGCATTATGTCCTGTCCTACAATCAATCAATAAATATTTTAGAAAAATATTTACAAAATGAGTTGCTTCAGAAAATATTTTTGCATATATTTTATTATTAAATATTTTGTCAACAAAAGTTCTGTCAACTGTGACTAAAAAGAACGATAATCTAATGGTTTATTACAACACCATGCTCCATTCACCATCCATATCATACTGTATGTTATTTTCTTCTGTGGTGGACTTTTTGGTCACATTATTATAAGTCTCAGTCTCGTCCTCCCTCCCAATTTCTTTTTTTTTTTTAAATCTTTGTTTTTATTTAACTGTTTTTTATAGTTTGCAATATATATAGTCCAAAGGTGAAATTGTCAGCCAAGTAACTCTATTATATAATACATATACACACATACATACATATCTCCAAACTGAGTACACCCCTCCCTTTTCACCACCCATTTTAGTATATTTTCTCAAGGGACAATACTATAGAATTTAAACTTGGATAACATTTTAGAGGTAGTCATGTGCTGCTTGTATCGCAGTACAGAATTTACTGTCCTCTGAATAAATTCAACATACAAGCCTTATTGTCCAAATAGCTGGCAACAAAGGTGTACACCCTAATTGATAAACAGCTGTATTTCGTTTAACCCATGCAGCTCCCATGTCCTCTTCCATCATGTCAATGTTTTTGCGTGCTTGACATGACCATACCAATTATGTGTATCGTGTATTAGAGCATTTCAAATTTGGTGCTGTGAGTACAATTCTCTCATACTGATCACTGGATGTTCAACATGGCACCTCATGGCAAAGAACTCTCTGAGGATTTGAGAATTAGAATTGTTGCTCTCCACAAAGATGGCCTAGGCTATAAGAAGATCTGTAACACCTTTAAACTGAGTTGCAGTTCAGTGGCCAGGGTCATACAGAGGTTTTCTAAGACGAGTTCCACTCGGAACAGGCCATGCAAGGGTCAATCAAAGAAGTTGAGTCCTTGTGCTGTGTGTCAGGTACAGAAGCTGGCTTCAAAAAACAGACGCATGAGTGCTGCCAGCATTGCTTTAGAGGTTGCAGAAGTGGGAGGTCAGCTTGTCAGTGCTCAAACCATACGTCGCACACTGCAACAAGTCGGTTTGCATGGCCATCATCCCAGAAGGAAGCCTCTTCTAAAGCTGGCTCACAAGAAAGCCCGCAAACAGTTTGCTGAAGACAAGAAGACTAAGGACATGGATTACTGTAACCATGTGCTGTGGTCTGATGAGACTAAGATAAACTTGTTTGGCTCAGATGGTGTCCAGCATGTGTGGCGACGCCCTGGTGAGGCGTACTGAGGAAATTGTGTCTTGCCTACAGTCAAGCATGGTGGTGGTAGCATCGTGGTCTGGGGCTGCATGAGTGCTGCTGGTACTGGGGAGCTGCGGTTCATTGAGGGAAACATGGATTCCAGCATGTACTGTGTTATTCTGAAGCAGAACATGATGCCCTCCCTTCAGAAACTGATAACGACCCCAAACACACCGCCAAGATGACAACTGCCTTGCTGAGAAAGCTGAAGGTGAAGGTGATTGAGTTGCCAAGTATGTCTCCAGACCTGAACCCTATTGAGCACCTGTGGGGCATCCTCAAGCGGAAGGTGGAGAAGCGCCATGTGTCTAACATCCAGCAGCTCCGTGATGTCATTATGGAGGAGTGGAAGAGGATCCCAGCAACAACCTGTGCAGCTCTGGTGAATTCCATGCACAGGAGGATTAAGGCAGTGCTAGATAACAATGGTGCTCACACAAAATATTGACACTTTGGACACAGTTTTGACATTCACTTAGGGTGTACTCACTTTTGTTGCCAGTTATTTAGACAACAATGGCTGTATGTTGAGTTATTTTTAGAAGACAGTAAATCTGTACTGCTATACAAGCTGCACATTGACTAGTCTAAAGTATATCCAATTTTAATTTCTATAGTATTGTCCCTTGACAACATATACTAAAATGGTTGCTGAAAAGTGAGGGGTGTACTCACTTTTGTGAGATACTATATATATAATCTATAATATAAATCACGGCTGGTGTCAAGATGTTGGCATGGCCACTTTATGGAAAACAGCTACTCAAAGTAAAAACAAATGCAGTTTAGAACAAAATATTGACAGAGGAATAATCAGACACAGTGTAGAAAGTGCAGACAAAGGAAGAGGAGACTTTATAAAACAACAGTCAAAGGCAGTACAGGTTTCCAAGTGGCAGAATAATGTGACTTAGAAGCAGCATCATAATTCATATGTAAAATCAGCAGATGTGAATAGGTGGAATAGTAAAATGGTTTGAATAACTTTAAATGCAAACATGAATACAATATAGCCTTTCACTGAAAAAAAAAAAAAACGATGCTGGATGAATAATGAATAAAAAACAAAAGAGGGGGAAAAAAAGACAAGATTTTTTTTTGTGTGTTCCAGGGTTTTATAACTTGTCACAAGGTTAACGGAAAACAGAAATGTCTCTAACAGACCAAATATATATCCACATTTGACCACCATTATACGTTTCAAAATCGTGGGTAACAAAAAGACATACTTATCCCAGTGAAATCAACAGTCCAATAGCAGCCTAGCCCTTCTAAATGATCTCTAAACCAGAGCAAAATTGTATATTTAAACCACAAGACCAGTGCAGTTGACCTGTTCTGGACCAGAAATAGCACCGGCGTGTTCACAGTCTATCTGAGGTCTACACAATCAACCCAAAAAAAGAAAAAAAGGAGTGTGTCCTCTAGTACATCTGCTGCAACACACTAAATGTAAACATTTACAGACATTTACAGCAATCAAATCGCAGCGAGCAAACATCTGTTTTGTAAATCTTTAGCCCTGCTAGTCCTTTCATATTGATGGGAAACATCAAACTGAATGGAAAAACACATTCATTCTGCAGCGGAACAACAGAATGTAATATTAAAAGGAAAGCAGGTTCAACACAAATATGAACACAAAACAACAATTAAGTGCTATAGTCGGTATAAACACTCTGCAAACAGGACAAAAAATATATTTTTTAGCTTTTAAACTTGCTAAATTTGTAACAGGCTTATTTAGTATATTGACCAACATATCTACATATCACTTGTTTTATTTTTAACAATACTGTAGTTAAAATAAAGAGTATCCTACTATAAAATGACTAGATGTAACCTGTTCTAGTCTGAACAAATATAGGTGAAAAGCAGACTGAAGGTTGATCATTTCATCATGTTCTTTAGTCTTTTTCACACGGTCAGTTGCTTCACATCCTGCTCTTCAACTGTACAGAAGACTGTATGTGAATGGCAGGATGGAGCAATGCATCGTCTGCTTCAGACACATTAAAGCACATGTGGTCAGAAACAGACAATGTACCGTACGCTGTTTTCTATTTTCACATTTTGAGCATATGCTACAATTGAGTACCTATCGCTGGCAGTGTATTGAGGATATTCAGCAGCAGAGTGGGAAAAGCCCTTCTTTAACTACATCGTGTGAGAGTCACAGGTTTCTCTATGTTGTTTGGCAGTAATGTGCCTCATATGAGTGACGTCTGACCCACACTAGCTGACAAACTGCCTTTACAATTTAAGATGAAGCAGGTTTTGCTTCTTCAAAAAAAAAAACTGTACACAAGGGCAAATCTCACAAAAAATATCTAGGTCACATTTCATCACAAAATCAAAAGAAAAACAATTAAATTATTGCAATAAAATGTATAAATCATATTAAATATATTATTAAATGATATTACAATAATTTGTAATTTCTTACGATATAAAGACATCATGTGTTATTATATTACAATATAATTAATTATATTAAAATAATATGTAAGGATCCACACGAGCGGACAAACTGCCTCTGTAAAGATGTAGCAGTTTTGCTCTTTTCACAACAAAACTCTTTACACTGTATAAAAACAGCAAATCTATACAATATTTTGTCACATTTCACCCCCAAATCAAATTTATAAAATATTATAATATATTATAGAATTGTATATATATCTAATATAAAATACTATAATATCACTCCATGTTAATAGAAACAAATCCATTATTAAGGCATTTTAACTTTAAACCGTCTCTTCTGGCCAAAATATGATTTCATAATCCATAATAATGCTTCCTCCAGTGAACCTCAGCCCTTGTCCACCCACTTCAAAATCCACAGACATATTTGTGTCTCTCCTGATTCAGACAAGATGACTTTTCCACTGGAGAAAGCGTTATGGCTATGAAGTTAAAAATGCCTTAATGAAAGATTTGTTTCTTACAACTCAGCTTTTTTACTCACGAGACATTAACTGATGGACTAATCGTGTGGATTACTGTGATGTTTTTATCAGCTGTTATGGAGTCTCATTCTGACGGCACCCATTCACTGCAGAGAATTCGTATCCCTTCAGATAAAGAAACAAACTCATCTACATGAGGGTGATAAATGTTCAGCAAATTTTCATGTTTGGTTGAACCATTTCTTTATTGACCCTATTTTAGTGTGAAATACAACCCTGACAGATTCTGTGAGATTCTCCCCAACAGGCCAGTTCTGTAGCTCCACAATCACATTTAAAATATGTTGTCCAACTTTCTTTCTCTCTCTCTCTCTTTTTTTTTTTTTAACAAAAATGCGTTAATAAGAGAAACAGAGCACAGAATCCTTAGTCTTTTACTAATCTATGACAAAACGTCCTCAATAAACAAATATTTAGGTGAAAAACACTATATAGTATTACTGTAGTAACAATACAGAACCCATTTTATGATAATAATTAATGTCATTAATAAGACATTTTGCTATAAAACTTTCCATCCTAAACTATACAATAATAACTTGATTTACAGGACATATTCATAAAAATATACTGTGTGAAAAGGTACTATTGCATTGAAACGGGAGAATAATTTACAGTAAGTATTTGTACAATGGTTCCTTTTGTTTGCAAGTTGAGGTCAACCTCGCCGCAATGATAAGTAAAAGCTGAAACATTTCACCCAAAAATACAAACTCTGTCATTGTTTATGCATCCAAACGTATATTCTGTTGTTGTTTTTTTAGAATCCTCAAAAATATGTACTTTTTTCAGCTTTGAAACAACAAGAGTCACAACAGAATTTTCATTTATAGGTGAACTTTTCCTTTAAATAAAGAGACTAAACAAATTTGATCTAATATGAATAATAAATGAGGTCCACTTAAAGCCACAGTGTGAAACTTCTGATTCTGAATGTTTATAAGACTCAAGAGAAGAGCGGCCACATGAACGATCAGCTCTCTTTTAATATTGTACTGATCTACAGCACTATATGAGGAAACTAAATGCCGCTTACAAATCACATGACTCAAGTAAAGTCATTCTGAAATCTAAAGAGAGAACGTGAGGGATAATTTGAACAATGCAGCTGAAACTGAGCAGAACCGTGACGGAAGATGAGATGGGACAACTAGCATCTGTTTGGTTTCTGTTAACTCTGTGTGCACTTTATCCTGTTTCCACTCAGCAGGAAATGGAGTAATTAAGTCTCGCATTTAGAATGGAAAACCAGTTTACTAAAACACTAAGAGCCTCTCTTTTCCATCAATATGATGACATTGAGAGAGTTACGTGTCCAGTCCTGAAGATGAGTTTTTTTGCTGTTAAAATGCAATAAATAAAACCAGCTGAACACAAGACTTACAGTACACCTGAAGGATTTTGGAGTAAAAACACCTGCATAGTATTTGAGCGGATCAAAGGGCTGCAGTGAGGCATTGTGGGATAGAAATCAGCAGCAGGCTCACCACTATGTGTCACCTGTGGATGGACACACACCGGCCTCCAGATTACCTGAAAAAAAAAAAAAAAGAATAAATAGACAAAACCGATAAATTAGTGACTCACAGATAAAAACAAACCCAAAAATAGATTAACACAAAAATGGGTTGTGGAAAGCAGGGGAAAAAACAATACTAACTGCAAATAATAACTATATAGACCTATATAGTTATTACAGCCAAATAAATATCGCTTATAATAATGCATAACTTTTAAAAGGGAGAAATTAAAAATGCATGTGCCTCGTTCTTGAATGTATTCTTTGAATTCATGATGGTTCGTGTGGTTTTGAAAAACTTTTTTACCAATTTTATTATTGTTGTTTTTAATCTTTATCAATACTTATTCCTAATAAAATACTGAGAGACAATAACAGAAGATTATGTCAAACTACTAGACATTTTATTCTTTTAATGAGGCTTTTTCCCCCTTCATTAAGATATCGATATTTCCTGGATGTTTTTGACTTTATGCCCCCAAAAACAGCAAAAATTTCATTCAGAAATTAAAATATGCATTATTAAAGAGATGTATTCAAGTCATGGTATGAATCGTATTTTTAATGTATGGTTGAAAAAATACAAATGTGGACAATTGGATATTATACATCTAAATTTTTCAATAAATATTGCTTTCCAAAAAAAAAAAAAAAAAGTCACAAACAAAAAGTCACATCAACAGGTTGGCCACCCCAATCACAACTGCTGCTTCTGTCACTTTTTTCTTGATAAGAATTGTGGGTCCCACTTTATATTAAGTGGTCTTAACTACTACTTAACTACTGTACTTACAATTTAAATTAATCATTTGGTACAATGCACTTATTGTGTACATACATGTTTTTACATTGTATTTATATTTTAAAAATACCTGCATGTATTACATCTGTAATTAATTTCTGTAATTACCTTTATAATTACACTGTTGACCCATCCATTACACCTTAACCCACCCTTAAACCTACCATAACCACCAAACCTGTCTCTAACCTTACCCATATCCCACCTCAATGCAAAAGTGTTTTGCAATACAATATAAACACAATAAATACATTGTACTTATTTTTTTTATGTAACTGCATAGTAGTTAAGGCCACCTAATATAAAGTGTGACCAATTGGTGTTTATTTAGATTCATAATTTCTTTACTAGCACATCAAACAGGAGACTTTTCAGACGTGCACTCCAACTTCACCTCAGCACCAGGCGGTAGTCAAACAAGTGTGGAAAAGGTACAGGTGACGAGGAGCTTCAGTTGAGCAACAGTGAACTGCGGTCAGATGAGATTTTGTCAGGCCACATGTCAGTAAAAACAAATTTTCCTGTCCTGTCAGCCATTATACTGTGCTCATAGCACGCACCAATGCTTGTATAATCATGCACATAACAAGTTCGGTATATATTTCATATTGAAGCACAAATGAAACACGAGCATGCAATGTTCGCGTTTTGTCTCAGTTAGACGAAGTCCATGAGTGACCAAACGTGATTTAAAGCCTGACTTAAAACATGGCCATGCCTAAGTATTTGTTATATGTGTGTCCACATTTACAACAAATGTCTCTGAATGCTTGATTCATACTGTCCCGGCAGCCCGCACTGTCTCCCTCATCTAACACACCCCATTCACGAGCTTACTTTAAGACCTCAAGTGGGTCAGAAAAGGTAACGAGTTGTGAGAAAATAGGAGCTGTCATGTGCATCAGCGCAGCTCTTAATAATAGCAGCCAAAAAACCTACTAACCCAGCTGCTGTGTGTGTGTTAATCAAAGAACAAAAGAAAAAAGAGGAAATCATTAACTTTTGTAGCTTTAAGGATTCATCTGTATTTAATTTAGTATTTAGTGTTTGATGACTTTATTCAATTTCTGTATATTTCTTACTTTCTGGACGGCACAGGTAGCCAAATATAACATTTATTATAATTGGTCTACTAAATGTTAAAATTGATAGCTCTCAATTATACTGTAATGTTGAATGGCTACAGTCAATGGTTAAATATTAGAGGGGGAAAAAAAACTATTTCATAGAGACCTCAGTAGTATTGGTATCAGTGATACTTGCCTTCAGTCATAAAAAATAAGCCATTAAACAAATTTGAAAAATATACTGTCCGTATGTTTGTTTCGCTACTTCTTTGAAAAAAAAAGATTTAATGTGAAGTTATTGCAATATAAAAGTCTATTTAAAAACTTTAATGTTAGGTGCGGAAAAAATTAGTTTTTTTTTTGAGTCCTGAACCTGAAACAAATCAGTTAAAAACGCCTTCTATAAAAACAGTTGTTGATAATATGTCAACAAAAACTATTTTTGATCTGCACCTTACAAGTGTAGATAACCATCTTTGATGGTAGCTTCCTTTCATACTTGGTATGAAAGATTACCTTGAGCAGGCGTCGCCGATGTGGGGTGTGTGCGGGACTCGTCGTCATCACTGAAGCGGTTGCCCGGACGGCCGTCAGACTCCTGCCCGCTGATGCTCCGCAGTGCCAGGATACGATGGTGCAGGGCTGCAAAGAGCTGCGCAGCATCCTTAGAGCTGGACTGAGAGATGAGATTAGACCTCATGAGACCAACAACACAACACTGACTGTTCACAGCTCTCAAATCAGCTGTGATGATATAATCATTCAGTGCGTTCTTACAGATATGAGGAAGACTTTGACGTCCTGCTCCTCTGTGTCCATGGCTGTTATTCTGAGACTCTTCTCACTGGCTTTATCCACTTGCATCTGAGGCCAAAGCTTAGTGTTGAGGATCACTCGAAGGCTTCCCTGAGTCCGCATAACTGCAAGCCACAAACACACCGTGATCAGCTCTCAGTAAACAAAACCACTACAGATTTTTCTTACTAAATCAATTACACCCTGTGCTCCTTTGCAAATGTGTGACTGAAAAATGTGTGTTATGCAATGTTTTGCTAAATAAAAGTTGAATACAGTCCAGTATATAGGACAAACTAATTAACTGACCAATATTTGTCCATTTTGAGAACTTCAGCACCCAAGGCTGATTAAACAGAAGTATTAACACCCCCTTGTGTCAGTTACAAAATCTGCAGACTGCATTGACTGTAATGAAAATGCACTGTTTTTAATGAATTTTGCATGAATTTTGAGTAAAACAAGCATCCAGTACACTTCAGATGTTGTGCATCTCATTAGCTCACTTTAAATAGTTTTGAAGTAATAGTTCATCCATTAACAAAAACTTTAAAAAATCATATTTTTATTCAGTTCATATTACTGAACTGATCAATGTTACAAATGATTTCCATTTCAAATAATCCACAAAAATATTAATCAGAACAGCTGTTTTCAAAACTGACATTAATCAGAAATGATTCTTGAGCGTTAAATCGGCATATCAGAATGATTTCTGAAGGATCACGTGACACTGAAGACTGGCGTAATGATGCTGAAAATTCAGCTTTGCATCACAGGAATAAATTACATTTTAAAATATATTAAAATAGAAAACAGTTATATTAAACTTTAATTAATATTCCACAATATTACTATTTTTATTTAATTTTTTTTTATTTAATTTTATTTATTTATGATCAAATAAATGCTGCCTTGGTGAAAAAAGGGATTATTTCAAAACCATTAAAAAATCTGTATGACCCCAAACTATTGTATGTTAGTGTATATCATATGGCTTCGGAAGACTTGAAATATAGAAGTTATATTAATATTAAAGAGTGAAGGTTATACGACCAATGCCTTTTACAACATTAGTAGTATATTACCCAGTCTGGACTGTAAGGTGCCGTCATCAGCGGATGCGATGTCATTGAGCCTGAGCACTCCACATCCTCTCTCCACCCACGACTGAGACAGCATCTCAAACACAAACAACTTACACTGCATCTGAAAACACACGGGACAGAGCAGCATCATCTTCTCATGTGTTTTGATGAAGCTCGCCTGTATGGATCAGATGTGTGAGCTGCTCTCACCTGCAGCACGTTGCTCTCAGACTCCTCTCCTGTCCTGACCTCCACCCGCTCTAATAAACACTTCTGGGGTTTGTGTGCTTCGTGTCGTGCCGCTGACTCCTCCAGAGACTCTTTCATGGTGTCACCTACAGCACATTAAAGAATTTGTTTTAAAACCACAACATAAACTTCAACGATTTAGTGCAGTGGCACAAGACAATACTGTTACACCAATGGTAGAAAATGTAATTTACACGTCCATTCAAAAGTTTAGGGTAAGACATTTTTTTGAAAGATATGAATGCTTTTATTCAGCAAGGATTCATTAAATAAAAAAAGGTAACAGTAAAGACATTTAAAATGTCACAAAATAAACGCTTGATCAAAGAATCCTGAAAAAAACACCAAAATATAAAGCATATTAGAATGATTTCGGAGGATCCTGGTGACACTGCGCTGGAGTAATGATCCTGAATCACAGGAATTAATACAATTTAAAAATATATTTAAATAGAAAACAGCTCTTGTAATAATATTTCACAATTTTTTTTTTTTTTATGTGTTCTTGATCAAATAAATGCAACCTTTGTGAATGTGGGACATTATACAATCCAACCCCAAATTTTGAATGGCAGAATGTTTTGAATGGAACTTTAATTATAAATCTTCTTGACATTAGATACTTGATGTGATTGTTTTATTTATTTATATAGACAATTGTGGACTCTTATGGCAAACTATAAGTCACTTTGGATAATAAATGTATATGTAATGTAAAGTTTAGTGACAAATACAATTCAAACATGTATCAATTATCAATAAGACCAATAATAAACATTTCCTCTGTCAAATAGCTGTAGCTATTCAAACTGTTAATTTGTCTTTATTATCTATTAATTGTCTAGTGTGTGTGTTTCTCTCGCTCTCTCTCTCGTTTTATCATATATATATATATATATATATATTAATTTTTCTATATTTTAATTTATATATTTATAGTGGCTGGGATAAGCATGCTGTACTTGAGCTATTTTATTAATAACTTGCCACATTTGTCAGGTAAAAAAAAAAAAAAAAAGTTTAATAAGACATCTCAAGACCCACGTTTGGCCATGTATACCCGAAACCAATCTATCCATAACAATTAGCCCTCTTATAAACGACTAGTCACAGTACATTTTGAAAATATGCAGTTTTGCACAACCCTAGCATGTGAAGAAATAATTATTTACAAATGAAAAGTATTTAGGTAACATGAAATATACGTTGTATGCGGTTATCACATTTTAAAAATGTGACTGTGCCTCTGACTCTTGCTATTGTTTTAAATATGGTGATGGGAGAGCTTGACCACCATCAAATAAAAGGAAGGGACACTCTGGGGTTTTTTTCACGATATGATAAGAGTTCCATGTGATAAAACATCTCGTAAGGTTTTATCATAACCATCCACAACAAGCACATTTGATGCAATGCAAAGTAGCCCTGCCCAAAGCAAAATCTGCTTGGTCTCAATGTATATTAATAACGTAATGACTTGCTGTCATTTCACACAGTATTTTGCTTTCAGTGTAAATAGAAAAACTATTTGACACTGCAAAGTTCTGCACGTAGTAAGGATGTAACATTAGTTCAAAACATATTTGTCATCTCTGATTTGTGATTGGAACTAGAACACGTACTCTTCTCCACAGTTTGATCTTGTGAGGAGGAAATCTGGCTGAACAGGCCCCTCTCAGGCTGAGGCTCTCTGCTGCCCCCTGGAGGTTCAGTGCTGAATTTCGGCAGCGCCTGGAAGCATGCAATACATAAACAAGTCGGGAACTGTCATCTATGATAACTTTACCATGCCAAATCATGACAAGCATATCAAGGTTTAGAAAATAATTTGTTGTCTTACCAAGACACGATCCAACATGTTCTGCCCAAAGACAAACTTCACGCTGTTGGCATTGCTGCTATCAGGTTTTTGTGCACTACAAAACACAATATTGATGGCAAGAAAAGTTACAAGTTTCTGTCTGAGGAGATTTACAAAAAAATGACTTTAAAAACTAACATAGACATTTCAATTGCAGTACCTGGAAGTGACGCACTGCAAAAAGTAATTGGTCTCCTCTGAATTTTCAGCCAGAAGACAATCGCCACTCTCGGATAAGACACAGCTGTTGGCCACCTGCAGCAAATGCAGTTATATTTTCAACAAAACAAAACCCCAACACAGAAAACACTGAAGAAGAAGTCTGAATCTTATCATTTGAACTGTTTGAACTGATTCATGAAATGAATTGAAAACATGTTCTTACTAAAGTTTAAATAAGAGATGCTATGAAAACATTTGTCTAAATGCTTCCATACTCACACGTCAAGGAAAAATTGGGCAACTAAATAAGTAAAAAGTGCATCAAATCATTCCTTCATTTTTAAATTGCCAGCAAAAAACTGTACTAAAAATTCAATGTACAACCCAGCCCTAATAGGAATGAGACAAGCACACAGAGAACATTGAATGCATATGAATCAAACCTTTGCTCTGTCCCTCATATTCTGTCCAAACACAAAACTGCCCTCAATCGGGGCACCTTCAGTTTTGTGCTCAAAAGTGCTGTTGTTCTTTACCTTAAAAGAAATAACAAAAAGGTCATTTAAGTTTAAAAGTGTGTCCAGACTGCTCCTATCCTGTTCACTTTGCTATATTTACGTGTCAGAGCTTCAACTAGAAATACTGGGTCAGCCAAACACAACAAAGACATTCAGAACAAGATGTCAAAGTCATTTCAGGAAGCCACAGCCATGTAAAATATAGTTAGACTTGTCTGGCCTTTGGACCAAAGCCCATGCTGCATTCAAACACGCTTACATTGTCAAATATAATAAACACAGAGTTCAAACTTTACAGTGAAAAGAATGAAGACACTTAAGCCACACTTCACGATATATTAATGTATTTGTGCTATATAAGAAAATAAACAAAGCGGCATCTGATGAAAACGTATAGCACAAATGCCCTTTCCAAGCAAAATGTTCCCCAAAAAAGAAGTTTGGTACGTTTGAAATTATAAAAAGATATACTGTTTGAAATGAATGAAAAAGTATTTGGACACGGGTTGTCAAACCATTATACTGGCATTAATCGATTTCCTCCCAAAGTGCACTTAATAGATTTGAATAGACTTAGAACAGTGATTAATAGATTTAGAACAGTGCTGTCTTACCGATGTCACGTCATTATCCTGTGTGCCAGCAGCAGGCGTCTCTGAGTTACCTTCACATTCTGCTCCTCCATCGGAGAGGTTTTTTGCTCCGTTTGAACTGCTTTTGCTTGTGTCTGGTGAAACAACAGGCTGCAGCTGTTAGTTGTAGCTCTGCTTCAGCTGATTTATCGGAGTTGGTATTCATCAAGTACTCACTAGGGGTGTAATGGTACACATATTTGTACAGAATATTTTCAGTACAGGTCTTTCGGTTCGGTATGCTCGTGTATGCAACCAATGCAGCCTCGTTTTAACCATTGTATGTGCAGAACTTAATTTGAAACTAGCTGAACTAGTTTTATATATATCTTCATTTTAATGAGTCAATATCAATTCTTAAATCACTTTTAGTCTATACTCTTTCAGCTTATGCGTGAATAAAACTTCACTGGACATAATAACCATGAGCTCTGTGTTCAGTTATTTTCGATAAGAAACTAAGTCTCATCTTTCAAATTCTGTCCATTTTATCACGAAATGCAAACAAGAAATGCCATTTTGATGCGCCGTGACAGACCGTTGTATAGGCAAACAGCAGCAGAGCTCAAATGAACACAATCATCCCTCCTCTTTACTACTAGTTTTGTACTAGTACAAAATAAACATGAATGAACAACTCATGTCTCAAGTAATCGCTGAATCAGTGTTCTAACCACGGAAAGACATCAGTAAAACAGGGTGTAAACATTTAACATAGCATTACATATAAGTCATTCAGTGCCCACAGCTGGTTAGTTCACTAGAGAAGGGAACTCTAGAGCATTGCACTAAAATATGCACTATATTAGCTTATATATTTATTAAATTTTACTTAACCTGTTAGTGATGTCTTAATTATTTAATGTATGTTTAAATAAGTCTGTCATGAGAACAAGTTATGACAGCCATTTTGTAAATGATTATATTTTAACATCGAATTGGAGTAGAAACCTAATTTTATTAAAAAAAAAATTTGAGTGCTGACTATTGTATCTAAAAATAAATATCAAGTGAATTTAATAGTTTTGACTCTGTTGTTAATTGTAACCTTTAATATTAGAGTAATGTGCAAGTAATAGGGTTCTCTATACAGTTTACAGCATTAGCTGAGGTTGATTTTTATCCATTAATTATAACTGAATTTATTTAAAGAAAGAGCAACTTGTTCAAAAATAAAAAAAATAGTGTTTATATTTTTCCCTCCTGCTGTACCGAAAATGTATCGAACTGACAAGGCAAGGCAATTTATTTCTAAAGCACGATTAAAAACAATAATAAGTTGACCAATGTGTACACATTGTAAACTGTAATTTCAAAACCAAGGTTTGGAGCGACCAGTCATTTTTGTGTACACTTGTACTCACTGTTCTGAGGGGGGGATCGGGCCGGAGGGGGCTGCAGCACTGGAGGTCTCAGGATGCTGCGCTGGGCTTCTTTGGGTTTCGGGCTGGGGACACCTGAAACGAATTAATAAAATAATGATCGCTCTTAACCAGCTAGGCCTGGTGACAGAAACACATCCCTCAGGACTTTGTCAGGCCCTCTGAGGGTCTCTGGCACATGTAGCGTCTGGAACACTCCAACACACAATATATATTTTGTTAGCTAGATTTCACAAATACTTTGTAACACCCCAGGACGCCGAACAAGACCCTGGTTTCATGGTAACCCGATACATTAACCTTGTGGAATGTGAGCAGACTCTCAGCTGCATTCTCCAGAAACAAGGGGTACAAATGCACAGGAGAAATGGAATGTTCTACTAATTAATTCATAGGAAAACCTTTTTTTTGAATGAACACACATTTTCTTCAGGTCATTGTGTGTATTATTGCTGTTTTGTGTTAATCTGTTGTATTATAGACTATTTTATTCATGCTTACGATAAACCACTCATTCATGTAAGTAACTCTACCATTTCTAGTATCTATGAATTCGTCTTCGGATGATCTAACTGAGAGTGCATATTACATGCTGATAACTATGCAACATATTGATGTTCTAATAATATGTACTAATTCGTGCCTCAACACTCCAACGAATTACATATGCAAAATACCATGCTTAGAGACAAAGGGCCATAAAAACACAGAACTCCCACTTGAGATTCCGGACATCCTCATTGGACAAGCCCATCTTGAGGGCGTGAATTCGAGCTTTAAAAGGCCACACTTCAAGAGGACCGCCCCCGCGTGGTTCGGTCAAAAGCAAAGATGAAGATGTGAGAAAAACGCTCCAGGATACCAAAGCATCTGTGCCAGGCCCTTTTATTAGGGCCCCCCACCCACCCCCCCCCACCCACCCCCCCCCCCCCCCCCCCCCCCCCCCCCACCCCCCTCCCACCCCTTGTTCCCCCCCCCTAGTCCTTTCCATTCATCAAGGACCACTGACTCAAACTGGTTCTTTTCATTGACCCGAATTCAGCAAAGATCTACGGTAAGCTTTAAGATTTGCATCAGGAATCTTTTTCAGACATACGCTAGTATCAAACTTAGTCGATTTAATTGTTGCATTAAGTATCAGTTACACCTTTTACAAGGTGTGTTTGAACTAAGAACCTAACGTATCCCCAGGTGTAGATCTGCTGAATATGCAAAATGGTTCCATAAAATCCATTCTTTATGCCTCTTCCTATGCTGAGTTAAAAACTTTAACGTCCTTCTACCAACTGTATGTGTGTGTGTGTGTGTGTGTATGTTAGACCGGCTTAATGTGTTTATGTAGTATGTTAGACTAGTTTAAGTGTTTATGTAGTTAATAAAACCTTACTTGTATCACACTTGACGTGTTCATTGTTTACTCATAACCGGAGTCGATAATCATGCAGATTTACGTTACAAGTTTTGTAGAATTGTACAGTAAGAAAGTTTTTTCCTTTAACCAGGAAATTAACGTTCTAGAATTGACAAGACGGTTGACCCTGAGTGGGCAGCTAAATATCTACAGCGGATCTAAAAAATTCATAATTAATTCTAACTAGTTATGATTAATTATTCATATTCCCCATGAGCTGATTCGCTACAGATTGGTGGAGAGAATGCGGGCGTGATAAAACGAAAGTTATGAGTTTAAACACTGGCAACTTAAAAGTGTGTGCTTGATAGCCCAGGTTAAAATAGGTCGTGACTTCAGATGCCCGGTTGTGTCCCTATTTGCGGGCTTGTTGAGATGCAGATAAAGTGGGGGTTTGAATTGGTACTGCTATTATAATTGAGAGAGTCTTTATGTATTTCATGCTTAAAGGTATCAGTGTAAGGTTAATCTGATTTAGCAAAGAAACCCTAATTTCAGTAATAAAGCATAAATCTGTCCTGACAAAGCATAAATCTGAATCTCATCTCAGCGGCAGGTCCAAACTGTACCATAATGTAATATGCTTTAGTGAAGAAATCACAAAATTGCAGTATTGTTTAAATAGTTCCTTTGAAGAAGAAATCTCAGTACAGTAATATCAAGGTAGATTTGAGTGATGCTCCAATTTCTACAGCATAAAGGCCTTATAGTATATAATTAGATTGAAGCAATTCATCTACACATTGACTGTATATATATAAGCCGAGCAACCTGGTGGTCATTACTGTGTTTCACTCGCTGAGTGAAATTAAAGGTGTAATACTGTACTTTAGTACTCATATGTGAGGCAAACATAACTACATATATGTTTAAAACGGTTTTAACTTACAGTAAACACGTTCTGTAATTCTGTAAACAAGTGCAAGAAATTTATTGTTAAATTAGAGAAGCACTCACAGAAATGCTTATTTAATGCAACAAGTCTTGAAGGCTGAAAGCAACACGTTCTAAAACTATGACTGTTTAAAATAGACAGACATTAAACTGCATTAATTACACAGGCATGCATTGGTTACCGTGACAACAAATTGTCACAGGAAGTGCTAACTTCACATAGCACAACACGCCATGTTTGTAAACAAACCATTTGAAGCAGCTAAGCTAACACGACTTAGCATAGTTTCATTTTAGGCTAAGCTACCAAATAGCTTTCACAATTAGGGGTTAACACTCTTAATTGAAGCTTTTAAATACAGATGTGTGTATGCAGTGTGAAGCAATTTGAATTTAACCTCATCCCTCGTTTCTGATTTTTCCATTTCCCTTCCTTCTTTTTCTTTTTCTATGTTTCTCAATCTTCAATTAGTCTCAGCGAATTTAACTATCTAGATATATCCTTCCTGAATGCTATTGCTTAGATACTAGTTAATTAAATCTAAATTTAATCAAATCTTAACTGTCTACGAGGATAAGATCATTAAGTTTTTTTTTTTTTTTTTTTTTTTTTTTTTTTTTTTTTTTTTTTTTTTTTTTTTTTTTTTTTTTTTTTTTCTTTTTTTTTTTTTTTTTTTTTTTTCTTTCTTCTTTTTTTTCTTTTCTTTTTCTTTTTTCTTTTTTTTTTTTTTTTTTTTTGTTTTTTTTTTTTTTTTTTTTTTTTTTTTGATTCTTTTTTTTTTTTTTTGGGTGCTTGAGTAACACACTAATCACTAGGGCTGCTATTTGTTCCTAATACCAGAATGATTACCGTGTTTTGTTAATAGCAGTCAGCTAATATTAAATCCATTTACATGTTATGCCCCTTGATGTTCTCTCTGAACCTCAAAGGAACCAGAGACATTTCTATTTTTGATTGTTTATTTCAAGGAAAAAAAAAAAATAAGCATAATCTGAATAGAAATGCACTCCTTTTCCTTCTCCTTTCCCCTTTTCTCCTTCACTTCCTCAGAGATTAAGCCTGTTTGGGAACCGTCAGCAAATTCTGAGTGATAATTTGACAATAATTTGACAGTAGTCTTAAGTCATCAATCAAAATCCTGTTTACGCCCTTTTCAGCAAAACATATGCTGACCCAAAACTATTTTAGCATTCACACTCTGTTTTGATCTTGTAGTAGTCTCTAGCCCTTACTCTCAACACCAGTGTGTCAAAACGTTGCAGATGCTCAGACTAACTGCCCAGAATGCAGAACAGAGAGGGCTGGCCAGGCGTCGTGAGGAACACCCCCTTTACCCAGGCCGCCGGGGGCGGGAACCCCCCCCACCACACCCACCTACTGAGCCGAAAGCGGCTGGTCGCGGAGAGGGGTGTGCCTCAGACTCGGGACTCGGGCGAGAGTTGTGGCTACAAAAAGCTCGCCAAGGTCATCATCTTCCTGGCCCACAACCTCATGGGTCTGAAACAGGAGGTAAATGATTTCAAGCAACAGATCACAGCGGTAGCCCACAAGGACCCCAGCAAAATGGAGTTACAGGAGGAAATCAATAGATTTAAAAAGGCTCTGACAGCTGCTGAACAGCAAGAGCACCTGGAAAAGGTAGCCAGAAAGGACCTGGAAAAGAAAACTTTCCCACACAAAATTACTATTAAAACAGCAAATTCTGAGCTCTTAGACAAAATTGCCAGAATTGAGACTCTGATCCAGCAGCTGAACAACACTCAAGACAAGCTTGACATGCTCCGAAGAGAACTCAGGGACTCCTACAGGCGGCGAAAAGAGACGCAGTGGGAGAGACACCCTACTCCCGCATCCTCATTCAGCCGTGCAAACTCCCTCATATGCAACAAGCTACGAAGGGGAGAGCCAACACTTTCTGCTTAACAACTGACAGAACAGAACTGTAATACTTCCAAGCATCCCCGCAGCAGCGCATGATGTGACCCCCAGAAACTTTGACAAGCTAGCCAGAAAATCCCGGCATTCACATTGCTGGGGAAACAATAGTTTCATACTTTAGGCAGTACGAGCAGTAATTTAGAACGGTGGCGTCGTTTTAAACATTGCAACATTGCAAGCAGACCCAGTAATCAATCTTATGTGTCTGTCTCATAAGTTAGTAACTTCTTCTCCATGCGCATACCAGTTCCTGATCAAAACCAGATAAAATTATAGTTTGAATGCGCCTTCCTACGAGCAGTAAGAAGTTTTCAGTGCTATAATGTGTTTAAATCGTACGATAAGAAACTAACCTGACTTTAGCGAAGAAATCCTAATTTCTGTGTTAGTAGAGCACAAGTCTATTTTCTGACGACGAAATCTCGGAATGGAGCCCTTCATGGCGGGGGTTGGTTGGGGGGTTTTTTTTTTTTTTTTTTTTTTGGCGGGGGGGGGTGCGGCTACCAGGAATAAATCGGTCTGATTTTGGGCGAAGAAATCCCCTTCTTCAGTACTGTGTAGGTGATCTGAGCGATGCTCCTCATTTCACTGATTTAAGGCCTTATTATGTGTTATGTATCATTGTATTCATATCGACCCACTCATGTGAAACATTTACGTAACTCTTATACATGCGCGCACCAGGTTCTGAATATAATCAGATAAAACTATAGCTTGAAGGTGCCTTCCTACAGGTATTAGAAAGTTTCAGTGCTATAATGTTTTTAAATCATACGATAAGAAACTAACCTGATTTTAGCGAAGAAATCCTAATCTCTGTTGTTAGTGGGGCATAAGTCTATTTTCTGACGACGAAACCTCAGGATTAGCAGCTAATATAAATGGTACCAGAATGAATCGGTCTGATCTTGGGCGAAGAAATCCCCTTTTTCAGCACTGTGTAGGTGATCTGAGCGATACTCCTCATTTCATTAATTTAAGGCCTTATTATGTGTTACGTATCATTGTATTTCATTTTGACTCGCTCATGTGAAACATTTACGTAAAATTAATGGTGTTATTCTAGCGTAGCTAACTACGAATCCACCATTGCCTGTGATGTGAATGTGCTGTTTTGAGTAATGAATGAATTTGTGTGGGACATGCATGAGTTTCCCATGCATGATCACAGCAGTGCAAGTCTGCTCCACTTTGCACCTGTTGTGAGCTTGCATTGGTATCCTAGCAACACGTGACCCCGGAAGTGTGAGCAGACTCTTCCGGTTAATCTGACAACAGCATCCACTTCACAGACCCGTGCGTAAACAAAGAATTGCGTGTAACTAACGCTAACTCTTAAGCTAAGCCCTTTACCTCAACTGCTAGCTGTTAGCATCTGACTAACACTTAGATAGGCTTGTAAAGTGTAACTTTCTAACCACACTTCTCTCTCCTTCTCTCTCCGTCACTCCTGGTGTCACGTCCTGTTGATGCCATCACAGGTCCCTTTGGGACCCACCCACATACTGGGTTTTACTTGTGTTATGGTTTATTTTTGTTTTGACTTATTCGTCTCTTTTTTTTTGCTTTTATTTACATTTGTTTAGCACAAATGGACCAATTCAGCTAAATTGATTTGTATTAAACTTGAGATTTAATTAATAAATTTTTATTATTAGTTTTTTTTTTTTTATCACAATTTTTAGTTTATTTGTATTTTGTTTATTTACTTTCCCCCTTTAATTTCCTACAGCTCTTAGGACCCCTTTATTTATTTTATTTATTGTGGTTTGTTGTGTTTTACTTTACCTTATTTTAGTATTTTCACCATCACCATCTTCGCTTTTGGATAGGATTACAGTAGTTTTAGCAACTGTCGTTTCCTTAACGAGTTTTACAGGTTATTAGTAGCATAATCCCTGTTTCCTCTCTACTTCTCCTCACGCCTCAGTGCCAGGCCTAATACGTTGAAGGGCAGCTACCATTGCAACACAATGTAGGCTAACATAAAACTAGAAACAATTCCCACTGTTTCTTTTACTTTTGACGAGGTATTTGGTGGGTCCATGCTAGTTTAGCTAACAGCCTAACCCAAGGGTTATGAAGTCTATTGCAGCATCACACACAAGTGAAAACTGCTTAGCCATAGCTCTTAGAAACAAACTAAAATAGGTAAACTACTATTCGTTTCCCACTTTACTTTTGCATCACAAATGTTCCTTTTTTTTTTTTTTTGAGTTCATATTATTTTATTTCAGTTTCGTCATAGTGACAAAACCCGTGAACCATCAGTAGTATAGCCCGGTCATCAGCTGACCCCTGCTTACGGCCCCTCAACAAAGTTACTCAAACTCTTCCTTTGTGTTCACGAACACAAAATCATAGCACCCTACCTCACTAGCTGCCTCCCACCAGCTAGTCATACCTTACACGGCCTACACAGCCGTCCCCCTTAGAGATAGTTTAACACCTCTGTCCTTTTCCTATACGTACCTGCATTTGCCTTGTGTCTCTCTCTCTCTGGTGTTCACACAAGTGTGCCAGTATGTCGCAGACAATCCACAGACATCCAGCCCTGCCAGCTAACCAGGACCACCTGGAAACCCAGCAGAACACTGTAATGGACATCCTTCAGCTCAAAACAGCCAACGACCTGCAATGACAGAGAAAGGAACAGCGAGACTGCGACATAAGCGAACACTTGACCAGCATCATCCTATCCTCGGCCCACACCCTCAAGGGCCTAAGACAGGAGGTAAATGAGCTGAAACTACAAGTCAAAGAGTTCTACAGAGAACTGACACCTGATCAACGAGAGAAAGCACAGAACGGATACAAAGAACCTCACAGAATGATGCGACAGAAGGAAATCACCAGTCTTAACAGAGGCTCTAACAGCTGCTAGACACCAAACGCCGCTGGAAAAAGCCATCACACAGAACTTGAAAAGAGAACTGTTTCACACAAAGTCACTCTTAAAACAACTTATGTGGAACTAAATGAGAGAGACACCACATCTAAGGCCTTACAAGGCCAGCTGCATTCAGCCAGAGCTGAGGTCCAAACCCTGACTCAGCAATTAGCGAGGTGCGTGACTTGGTTCAGAAAGAACTTAAACAGTCCTACCGACAGCGCATAGACTTAAGCAAAAGACAGCAGGCTGAATATCGGTCGCCAGCAGTGCAAGCCATCCACGCCTGTGAACAGCTACGAAAGGGGGGAAAGGGAGCTAAAGCCTTCTGCTTGACATTTCACAAGTCAGCTCCCTGAAAACCTATGCAGCTGCAACAAAAAAAAAAATTTTCAGGCGAACCAAAGCAACGCAACGAGGTGAATTCAGTATCACAAATGAACTGAAATATGCATGGAGACCACAAGGTGAACAGACAGGGAAAAAACGAAAAAGAACTTCCCCTGGCAAGCAGGCCCACCCCCTCAGCCAAGAGATTGAACCTGCGAGGGGGGGGGGCGAGAGCCACTGTTCACACGTCAACAACTAGCAGCCACAAGGGGGTGGGGCAGGGGCTTTTCCAGAGGATCACTGCAGACACACATATCGTGTGACCCCACAGACCCCAACGAGTTGGCCAGAGACAACACATCTGGCAACCGAAATACGCTCAGACCCAGAGTCTGAACACGGACTGATCGCTGCCCCAGACACCAAGCAGGGCCGGCGTGAAACTCCCCATGCTTACTACCACAGACTTTGACAAACTTACTCCAAGCTCACGATTACCCTGGGATGGCGGAGGACACCAGCTGCAAGAAGTCATCTAGGCATTAGGGCCTGCCACACAATGCCTAATCAACAGCTGCGTAACCTGACACAGAAGGCCTTTAACAAGCACAAGGCCTCCACTAAAGGTGTTTGTCAAACCCCACTGATTCTGAACTTCACAACTCAGAATCCAAAGCGGGCACCAGAAGGCACCCAGCATTGCCACAATGCAAAACCCTTCTACAGAAAGCCCCTAGCCAGAAGAGGACGGAGCCATCACCATGGCAACAGACCCAGGTTCCAGACCAACCACTGGGAAAAGGCGTCCTCATCCTGCAAACACCACGGGATGTCCAACAGCAGTCCACCACAACATCCTCCTCCACACGGGTGCTGAACGGAGGCTACACAAGGACAGCTGGACACGCCTAACTCTGGGTTACAGGAGCTGCTGACACTCGCAAAAGAGCTCCTTGAACAAAACTCAACTAAGGAGAAGTGAGAAGGACAAACCTCTGACTCCTTGCCTGCTGCAACACAGCATCAGGCCCCTCCAAGGGAGGAGCATCCCTTGAAACCGGTCGACACCCCTAGAAGCAGCCAGACAACGTTGGATTGAGCAGCGGGCCCACATGCCCAACAGCGAAAGCTCCACCAACACAACTCAGGCAAGCTCAAGACGGTGCCACCACAAGAGCCAAGTGACACAGCAAACATCGGATTTCTAGTGACGTTCGGGCAGAACAGAGAGCTAACAAACACCTGCTGCTCTCCTGCCATCATCACTAGGTCAGTCTGAAACTCTCTGCACACTACAAAATCTCCATAACAATTCCTTGCAATCCCTGGAACCACCTGCACTTTCACCAGTGAGAGTCTAACCCGGCTGACCCACATCACGGGTACCACAGATAGCCAACTGGCTAACAACATCAACAAAAAAAATCCTACCTGGACTAACTCACTTCAGGATGACAGGTGACACAGCCTCGACACCTGCTGCATAAGCTCGAGGACCCACACCTTGCTACAGCCTACATCACCACAGCACACCACCTGACAGCATCCACCACGGCACCAACAGCCAAAAAAGCCACCACTGGCTCCCAGCCGAGAGTGCCAGGTGTGTGTTCGATTGTTCTGCACCTGGACATCGCTCGTGGTTGTCTATTCTACGGACAACAACGTTCGAAAGGGGGGAATTGGTAGCGTCTGGACCACTCCAACACACAAAATATATTTTGTTAGCTAGATTTCACAAATACTTTGTAACACCCCAGGACGCCGAACAAGACCCTGGTTTCATGGTAACCCGATACATTTACAACCTTGTGGAATGCGAGCCGGCTCTCATTCTGCTTTCTCCAGAAACAAGGGGTACAAATGCACAGGAGAAATGGACTGTTCTCTAATTAATTAATAGGAAATCCTTTCTTTGAATGAACACACATTTTCCTCAGGCCATTGTGTATATTATTGCTGTGTGGTATTTAATCTGTTGTATTATAGACTACTTTTATTCATGCTTACGATAAACCACTCATTCATGTAAGTAACTCTTGACCCACAAACCACCCATGTTTAGTATCTATGAATTTGTCTTCTGGTTATCTAAATGAGAGTGCATATTACATGCTGATACCTCTGCAACATATGGATGCTCTAAGAATCATTACTAATTTCTGCATCAACACTCAAGTGAATTACATATGCAAAATACCATGCTTAGAGACAAAGGGCCATAAAAACGCAGAACTCCCACTTGATATTCCGGACTTCCCCATTGGGCAAGCACATCTTGAGAGGCGTGAATCTCTGCAAGCTTTAAAAGGCCACACTCCATGTGACCCGCCCAGTCGGTTTCCACCCCCTTTCCCTCCCCCCCCTCAACTCCTGGGGGGGAGGTCAGAAGCAAAGATGAAGATGTGAGAAAAACGTTTCAGGATACCAAAGCATCTGTGCCAGCCTTTCTTCGGCCTAGTCCTTTCCAATCATCAAGTGACACTGACTCAAACTGGTTCTTTTCATCGACCCGAATTCAGCAAAGATCTACGGGAAGCTTTAAGATTTGCATCAGGAATCTCTTTCAGACCGCCGAGACTCGCTAAGTATCAAACTTAGTCTTATTAATTGATACATTAAGTATCAGTTACAACTTTTTACAAAGGTGTGTTTGAACTAAAAATCTGACGTATCCGACAGCTTTGATCGTTGGAATAGTACATGCAAACGTGGTTCACCAAAATCATTCTTTATGCTTGCTATGTTGAGTTAAAAACAACAAAAAGCTTTAACCCTTTCCTAAACCAACTGTATGTGTGTGTGTGTGTGTGTATGAAAAAATATGTAGTTAGGACGGCTAATGTGTTTAAGTAGTATGTTAGACTAGTTTAAGTGTTTATGTAGTTAATAAAACTTACTTGTATCACACTTGACGTAGTTCATTGTTTCATAACTGGAGTCACTTAATCATGCAAATTTATGCTACAAGCTCTTTGTAGAACTGTACAGTAAGAAAGTTATTTCCCTTAACCAGGAAATTAACGTTATTAGAATTGACAAGACGGTTGACCCTGAGTGGTCAGCTAAATATCTACAGTGGATCTAAAATATGAATAGTTAATTATAACTAGTTATGGTTAATTATTCATATTTCCCATGAGCTGATTCGCTACACACAGAAAGTTCAAATGGTGACTGTCTACTGTCTATCATATAAATAAAGAAACTTATGAAAGCTCCACAACTGGACATTAATCAACAGACTGTTTAAAACAGCAGATGTTTGAACACTGACTCACCAGTGCTCGGCGCCTGGCCATGGATAAGAGTCGGGGGCTTCAGGCGAAACCCCACAGTCTTCTCTTCTGATGAAGAAAAAACAATGGAGAAAACAGTTAACATGAAACCAAAATGTACTTTCTTATTGCACAATCTTGGTCTTGTGCAAAAGTTTGTCTCCGCAAACTTTCGAAATGTAATAACTTGCTCCATCTCAGAAACAATTTTAATTTTCAATTCTGTCAAATACAGACCACTTTTCGCAATCTGACCAATTCCCAATGGATACAATCCAGTCTTGATTTTTTTTCTTACTTGATTACTGTTTCACTCATAAATGACACATTATGAAAGTAAAACAGGTTACGAAGATCATTTCATATTGATTTACATAATATGTGATTAGGTACAAATTTGAAGCACATTGAGTCTCACCAGGTTCTGAGTCGGAGTTTCTGGTTGGTGACTGGCAGAAACTGGATGGCATGAAAACATTATTCTTAGAAACTGTTAAACGGAAAAGAAAGTGTGTCAACAAACCGGGCTAAACAGAAGAAGCCCGTAATGTGCTATGAAGACCTGTAATTATTTTCCAGGTGGATTACCAGAATGAGATGGTGGGAATTGCGTAAATGGTGATCTTCTTCCTCTTTTGGCAGCAGGACTGTAACTGCCATCTTCTTTATCAGAGTCTAGGCAGAAACAGAAGGGAAACCAAGTCCAGAAAAAAATTTAATAAAATATAAAATACATTTAATTTTAAAGACACATGCATACATGAATTCTTCACACTGGACTCTTGGTATGCATTTAAGACAGTTTTCACAAAAAAGTAATAGGAAAAAAATTTATTATTATTTTATTTTTTTACAAAAAGAAAACAAAGCCTGTTTATAAGCTTTTTAGTCTCTGTAATAACATTGACATTTAAGCACTCTGCCTCTTTAAACATTAGTTAAATGATAGTTATATGGCCTTTTCCAAACATTTCTTTGGGAAATGAATCCTTTCAATAATATTGTCTGTTGACGGCAAAAAAACTGAAGCTCACCCTCTCCATCCTCTGTGCTGGATCCCTCTGCTGACCTCTGAGGACAGAAAAGTGTTTTAAGGCCAGAATGGGACAGGTGTGATCCAAGTCAACCAGTAAGAACGAAAGTGCTGGTCTTACCTTTTGTGCTTTATCTTTCTGAAACACAAACACTGGAGGAGCAACAGCAGGTGTCTCTGCAAGATGAAAAACAAGATATTGATTTGGTGTCATTAAGTAGAAAATAATTTAATTGCTTTCTGTTCTACAACATGCTATAACAGCACCTCAGGTACCCTTGGCAGAGAGAAAATGAATCCAAAACAGCAGATAAAGTGTGAGAAATGTTCATTATAAATGCATTTGATTATATTCATTTATATACAGTATATTACTATTATTTAAAAATAGAATTCACTCAAACTGAAAAGTATCAATAAAAAGTTAATAATAATTAAAAACTGACTATTGTATCCAAAAGTGTGATTTGTATAATTATTATGGCTGTCAATTTAAAGGGGACAATTATCAAACGTTTTGATTTCTGAGCACCGGCCCCTGTTTTTTTTTTTTTGTTTGTTAATTTGCCACCGAATACACAAAAAAACTGAAGAGAGGTTGCGTGTGACCAGTAGCTTATTATAATTTTAAAAGGACAGCTTTAACCAAAGTATGTTACAAACATTTCATGAAGACCCTAAACAATTACACCACCTGTGGAAAATGGACATCCGATGTCCCCTTTAAAGAGCATTCTATGTATTTTAAAGTGTCATCTATGTGTTGAGTCCCAAACGTACACCAAGTGTTAAATGCATCAAAGGTGCCGAACATTTTAAATTTCTTCAGAATTACAGTTCAAATTAGAATCATTTTTCATGATTTCCGAACGAGTCGTTCAAAGCATTCTGAGCTTAAGGTACACCTGCTCTGCTCTGATTGTTCAGCTTGCCAAGTCCTGTTGGATTAGATCTTTTCCGTATACACAGAGCCCTTCCACTAAATAAATCTTTGTTCCGGAGGGTTATTGCAAACCAAAATGCTGGAAGTTTACCAATGTATGGTGATATTACCCTATCACTTCGAGCCCAATCCGAGGATGATACAGAGCAGTCGCCTCAACCGGAGAACCGGCCATCGCAAGCACACTTGATCAGGACGTTCTCAGTGGTACGTTTGAAACTTGTATGTGGTACTTTAGCATATGTACATGCAGTTTTATTTTCGCACTTCATTTTTATTATTTACTTATTTGAGGTGCACATGTGGGAACTGTGTTAGACATGATGTGCTGTAAACACACTAACTAGCAGAAGTGTTTTTGTGTTCGTAGTTCCGCGGGTCAAAATAAAAGTTTTTGTTTACATAATAAATGTATATCTTATAAATCGTGATAAATGTACTGATTATATATATATATAATATATATATATTTATATATATATATGTATATATATATATATATATATAGTAGTATTCAGACCCCCTTAAATTTTTCGCTTTGTTATATTGCAGCCATTTGCTAAAATCAGTTAAGTTATTTTTTTCCCTCATTAATGTACACACACCACCCCATATTGACAGAAAAACACAGCTTTGTTGACATTTTTGCAGATTTATTAAAAAAGAAAAACCTGAAATATCACATGGTCCTAAGTATTTGCTGTGATACTCATATATTTAACTCAGGTGCTGTGCTTTTCTTCTGATCATCCTTGAGATGGTTATACAGCTTCATTTGAGTCCAGCTGTGTTTGATTATACTGATTGGACTTGATTAGGAAAGCCACACACTGTCTATATAAGACCTTACAGCTCACCGTGCATGTCAGAGCAAATGAGAATCATGAGGTCAAAGGAACTTCCTGAAGAGCTCAGAGACAGAATTGTGGCAAGGCCCAGATCTGGCCAAGGTTACAAAAAATTTCTGCTGCACTTAAGAGGACTCATGTGTGAGCAAACCATAACTAAAAGACATATTTTAGAACGTGGTTGGTTTTCAGTGATGCTTCTCCTAATTAACAATAACTTCTGCACTTGTTTACATACGTTTTCAAAATCACAGTGGCCTCCTTTCCTTAAATGGAAGACGTTTGGGACGAACAGAACCCTTCCTAGAGCTGGCCGTCCAAACTGAGCTATTGGGGGAGAAGATTCTTGGTGAGAGAGGTAAAGAAGAACCTAAATATCACTGTGGCTGAGCTCCAGAGATGGAGTCGGGAGATGGGATAAAGTTGTAGAAAGTCAACCATCACTTCAGCCCTCCACCAGTCGGGCTTTATGGCAGAGTGGCCCGACGGAAGCCTCTCCTCTGTGCAAGACACATGAAAGCCTGCATGTAGTTTGTTAAAAAACACCTGAAGGACTCCTAGATGGTGAGAAATAAGATTATCTGGTTTGATGAGACCAAGATAGAACTTTTTTTGGCCTTAATTCTAAGTGGTATGTGTGTAGAAAACCAGGCACTGCTCATCACCTTTCATCACCTGTCCAATACAGTCCCAACAGTGAAGCATGTTGGTGGCAGCATCATGCTGTGGGGGTGTTTTTCAGCTGCAGGGACAGGGCGACTGGTTGCAATTGAGGGAAAGATTAATGCGGCCAAGTACAGGGATATCCTTGATGAAAACCTTCTCCAGAGTGCTCAGACCTCAGACTGGGCCGAAGGTTTACCTTCCAACAAGACAATTCCCCTAAGCACACAGCTAAAATAACGAAGGAGTGGCTTCACAACAACTCTGTGACTGTTCTTGAATGGCCCAGCCAGAGCCCTGACTTAAACCCAATTGAGCATCTCTGGAGAGACCTAAAAATGGCTGTCCACCAACGTTTACCATCCAACCTGACAGAACTTGTGAGGATCTTCAAGGAGGAATGGCAGAGGATCCCCAAATCCAGGTGTGAAAAACATCCAGGTGTTGCATCTTTCCCAAAAAGACTCAAAAAGGCTGTATTAGATCAAAAGGGTGCTTATACTAAATACTGAACAAAGGGTCTGAATACTTAGGACCATGTTATATTTCAGTTTTTCTTTTTTTAATAAATCTGTAAAAATGTCAAAAATTCTGTGTTTTTCTGTCGATATGGGGTGCTGTGTGTACATTAATGAGAAAAAAAATTAACTTAAATGATTTTAGCAAATGGCTGCAATATAACAAAGTGAAAAATTTAAGGGGGTCTGAATACTTTCCGTACCCACTGTATATATATATATACACACACACACTGCACACACATCCCCACACAGATATATTTAAGAAAAATAGTTTTGTTTATTTGTTTATCTCTAAATTACAGATCCGAGTTATACATAAATTTCTAGTAACATGTTAAATATTTTTTTGAATTTATATGTATACTTAATAAATATACACAGTACACATATATATTATGTAAAGAAAAACTTTTATTTTGGATGCGATTCACCGTTTGACAGCACTAGAAGATTGTGTGAAGTAGATTGTGTAAAACAGGTTTTTCAGCGAAGTTTTGATGACGTTGATCATTTAGAGGACTTAAAAATATAGAAACACTCCTGGGTTCATTTCCTTGTATCTATTTTTATGTTACCATGAGGAAAGCTGGGCTAAGAGATGTGTGGCTGTCTACAATCTTTCGTCTACTAGTTAAAGGCTCAGTTTCACACTGACCTATTTAAACGCTCAGCCCATTAGCACTGACTGAATGATTCTGAGAGCCCAAAACACAACATGACATAGGGTTGAAACAGGTGGCTAAGCAAATGACGGGAGCGAAATGTGTCGCCAATAAGGCTATACGGTAAAAATGTATTGTACATATGACAGATGGTCTCGAAAATCTGAAGTACCTGGACCTTGCATTCGTCACTACGAGAGGAGCACTCACCGGAAGGGTCTCATCTGCCATGCTGCCGTCTGATCCTCCTCAGGATGAAGTCAAGCTCTTCTGTTTCCAAGCATCAGAGAGAAAACACTAAATAAAATATGGGGGCAAAAGCATGAGAATTTTGTTAAATAAAAAAGACATGACAAGAAGTAGCCACAGTTACCGATTCACAAACGCAAAAAATTCACCCAAAACTGAAAATTCGTATTTACTCAACAACCTCATGTTTATAAACTTGTATGATTCAGTTTTCAAGTTGAACTCACTGATTCAATACTCCAGTCGCAGCAGTGAACAGCTCACTGGAGGGAACGGTTTTCAGGGTCATTCCATGTCAAATCAATCAAAATTTCAGAAACTTCCCCGGTTCAAATTTCTGATTTTGTTCATCTTTTTTTTCAGAAGAAAGATAAACATGTATGGTGATGAAAGCCAAAATATGAAATGTCATGGATGTATATTTACGGAGTAATCCACTATTTCGTAGAGGGGGGTCAAAATGACAATTTTCACCTGAGATTCGGAGCCAAATTAAACGAGGGTAAAAATTACTTTAAAAAAAAAATGGAAGCATCATTGTTATTTTTACACAGAGATTGGTAGCTCTGTAAGTAAAATCTGTTGACTTTAATGATCTGTGTTGCATTATATGCCAATGGTGGTGACCATTCAAAAATGGAAAAAAAGCACTTTTAACAATTTTTCTCCAAAGTTTGCAGACCTTTAACTCAAGAAATATTACAGATATCTTAACAAACTTTCCTTTTGGCGTCTTAATTTTTAAGGCTCTGTATGGTTCGTTTCCAGAGATATAGGGCTCTCAATATGGTCCCAGGAGTAAACTGTTAAATCGTACCCATTTTCCGTGGTCAAAAACCAAATGTTGGTCACTTTGCATACAGATGATACTTTTAGTTTTTAAAGGAGAATGCCTGAAGAACAAATAATGTTGAAACTAGAAATGGATCTTGTTTCACTCAATCAAAACACTTGCATAGCTCATACCTGTCTCAGTGCCATATATATTATTTTTCCAAAGTTTGCATGCCTGTAACTTAAGAAGTATTAAAGATATCGCAATATGATTTTACATTCTGGTTCTTAAACTTTTCTTTTGGAATCATGATTTTCAAGGCCCGATATAGTTCAGTCCCAGAGATATGGGGATCCCATTGCGGCTTCATGTTCAAATTGTTGAATATTACCCATTTTCAGTGGTCGAAAACCAAATGTGGGCGCGTTGTATTACCTGATACTTATTGTATTTAAAGAGAAATGTTTGAAGAATAAATAATGCTGAAACTAGAGTTGTAACTTGTTTCCCTCTTTCAAAACAACTGCATAGAACATGCATGTCTGAGTGTTAAAAATGCACCGAAATGGTCAAGTCGAGGGACATTAACTTGCTCAGATGAGAACACTTCAAGAGGTATGTTCTATGCAATTGTTTTGATAGATGGAAGCAATATACATTTCTAGTTTTAACATTATTTGTTCTTCAGACATTCCTGTTTAAAAGATAAAATGATCAGCTGAATGCAAAGTGACCCACATTTGGTTTTTGACCACTGAATGGGTGTACAATTGAACAGTTTACTCCTGGAACCATATTGAGATCCCTATATCTCTGGAATAATATAACGATGCTGCAGTCTTTCTGAAGTTGTTTTTACCCTCCTGTAATTTGGCTCAGAATCTCAGGTGAAAATTGTCCTTTTGACGCCCCTCTACAAAACAGTGCATCACTCAGTAAAAATACAGCCATATTTTTCATATTTTGGTTTCATTGCTATACATCTATCTTTCTCCAGAAAAAAATATATATAAACAAAATCAAAAAATTGATCCGGGGACCTTTGGTTGAGTTGACACGGGACGACCCTTCAGTGAATAATGACTTTAAATTGTTCGTTTCTCATTCATAGTTGGGCGGGCTACATTTATGATCATTTTGAGTCATTTTTGCGTTCCCGAGATTAGAAACAGCCCATTGTGTATGCATATTCACAAATGACTTAAAACCATTACGTGTTGTTTTCAACCAATGTAAATGAAGAACACATTTCTGTAAGAGAATATTAATAAACACAAGCGTATGTAAACATTAGTTCCGTCTCTCGTGCGTTTAAATGCTACGATAATATTGCAGAATTAAATCAACTGCACTAACCAAACACTCGGTCCGTCAACTCCAAACAGTCTCACAAATCATAACACGATTCACTGTAGTTCATAAAAAGGCACAGAAAGAGATAAACTGGTATTTCATGCACACAAATCTCTTACCCTCATCTGTCAGCTCCGCCATCGTACTTCCGCTGTTTACCCACAATCCTCTGCGCTCTGCTGTGACGCCCGGTGTTGCCAAGTCCGCGGTTTTCCCGCGGAATTGGGCTACTTTAACACTGTTGCCGCGGGTTGAAGCGACTCCAATAACATGATATTTATCCTCTGGAATGCGAATTAATTAATTTTAGCAGGGGAACCCCGCCAAAAACCGTGTATTATCCCCCCTGGAACGCGACTTTTAACAACGCGACTGGGCTCCAACCTGGCAACCCTGGCGACGCCAGAGCGTAGACAACTGCGCTGCGTTGGAGCTGTGGGCACATTTTACTAGAATTATAGAACTCATTTAAATAATATTTTATTTTCATTTTAAACAACATGAGAATAAACGCAGTACTAAGGATTCGTCTCGTGTAGTTGATCTCACGGCCACCAGAATGCATGTGTAAAACGTGAAATATGGACAAAAAAGCACATACAAACATGCTTATTTTAAGTGTTGCATTTATTTCATTACAGTACAGCTTCAGCAGTTCACCCGAGACAGCAACAATTTACTCAAATCTGAAAAATTATTATAAATATGTAGACTAATTCATATGAAACGAGTGCTTATTTGAGTTCAAAATGCATGTTTTGGAGTAAGACACATTTGGTCAGACTTTAGATAGTGATAAAAAAGATAGAAAAGTCCATATGAAATCTTTATATTGCTGCGGTTATGTTTTAACACTGGTGTGTTGGTCATTCTGATCATCTAAATCATGATACATGGGCTCTCTGTTCCTATACAGACAATAATGCTGCACGATGAACACGACATCAAAGAATATGGACAATACGCCCAGTCCAAACTTTGTGGGGTCTCCAAATATAAACTTCCATTTATCTGTCAAGGAAACACAAAAATGAAAACAAATATTGGTGTGCATTCTAACATCTTTAAAGTGCTGCCGTATAGGAAACGAAAGGGTTTGTGCGGTCTCACCGTTGTTGTAGGCCTGGAGGAACATTTGAAGTAAACTGAAACTGCCCCCTGTGAAGTCCAGCAGCACATTCCCGATGCTCCATCCCGCTGTGCTCTGCCTGCGGTAGTTCATATAAGCCTACAAAATAATCCAGAATTAATGAGCAATGTAAAATACGCCACACGATATATTTAAACCTGTTTTCAAAAAAAAAGATTTAAAAAAATAACATATTTTTGGGAAGTGGAACCAGACATAGTGAAAATGTCAAGAATATGTCAACAGACGGCGATCGAGTTGTAATTATTCTTAATTACTTTAAATGAAACATAAATGAAAAATATACACACACATGCAGGTGGCCATAAGTTTGGAATAATCAAGATTTTTTTAATGTTTTTGAAAGAAGTCATTTATTTGGGGGGAAAATTGTAGAATTCAAAAACCGTAAAAACTGTAATATTGTGAAATATTATTACAATTCAAAATAACCGTTTTCTATTTGAATTTATTTTCCAATATAATTTATTCCTGTGATGGCAAAGTGTAATTTTCAGCTTCACCCTGATGATAATAAATGTTTCTTGAGAGTCAGCATATTAGAATGATTTCTGAAGGATCATGTGACACTGAAGACTGGAGTAATGATGCTGACAATTCAGCTTTTTATCACAGAAATAAATGACATTTTTTAATTTAACAATATTTCTGCTTACTGGGTTTTTGATCAAACAAATGCCGCCTCGATGAGCATAAAAGACTTCTTTAAAAAAAAAAAATCGTAATTTATTCCAACTTTTGGCCACCATTTATATATACATAATAAATATTCACAGTACACATACATATATTATATATATATATATATTATATATATATAAAAATGTTTAATTTTTTTTCCTATGCACCTTAACAATTTCTAACATTTATCCCTAATACATGTTACACAAATTATGTTACTCCGATATTCAATCACAAAACAAATCTAAGCTTCGGGATGCTTGGTTGCAGTTTCTTAGGACATTAGGAGGGTTACTTTTATCACAATTCATTTGAAACTCTTTTTCAATCTACAGTTACAAGCCACAACTATAACCAAGTGTACAAGACTGTTAAAAAGAGGAAGTGTGAAATCTATGTTTAGTATTTCAGTGAACTGCATCGAAGCCTACTGCACTGCTCTATGAAATGCCATTATTTTTAAACAGATCAATCAAAAAATATATATTTGGTCATCACTTACCCTCATACCATTCCAAACCATCATGACTTTCTTCCACTGAATACAAACCCCCATGGCTCTCAAATTTCTTTCACACATGTGAATATTCAAAAATAGTGGCTAAAGCCACATCATGCCAGGTTTGAATCTCATGTGTCTCACGAGTGAAGAAAACACACTGAGTGTTTTCAACTGAAAGCAAGAGATCTGAGAGCTACAAATTGGGGGGGTGAACATTTTGCATATAATGCAAAGTTGTTTTTGGAGTTTGACAGCCTCAGTTCTCATGCACTTTCCTTTGCAAGGAAATTCGGGGGGGGGGGGGGGGGGGGGGGGGGGGGGGGGGAGGGGGGGGGGGGGGGGGCGGGCTGATCACACTTTTCCTTTTGGATTTCGTTGGAAGGATTTTGTTTGGATTTTTTCAAGTCAGGTTTGGAATGACATCATGGTGAGTGGGTAAGTGATGACAGAATTTTATTTTTGGGGGCATTTCTTAAACCTTTTGCGGTGTGAGATGGGAGAGTTGTACCTGAGGGATGTACTTTACAAGTGTGACACCCAGTTTAATGTAAGAGAAATAGTAGAGATAATCCAGCCAGGAGATCTTCTGTGCCACAGCAACAAACAGGGAGACAAACGCAAAGGTCCAGCCAATCGCTAATAACCCAATGGCCACTTTGGAAACCTTTTGCCCTCCTCTCTATAAAATAATAATAATAATAAAACAGTTAGAAAATCAATGCAATTTCCTTCTCTCTATTTTTCATTTTATTTAAATCTTTTGCTATATTTGATGATAGCAAAAATAATTTTTTTTCTATTTTTATATATTTTAAAGTGTAATTTTTGTGATGCAAAGCTGAATTTTCAGCATCATTACTCCAGTCTTTTCTTATTATTATCCATGTTAAAAAAAAGCAGTTGTGCTGCTTACAAAGTTTGTGGAAAATGTGACCTTCAGGATTTTTTGATGAATAAAAAGTTGAAAAACAAAATTTATTTGAATTTTTGAAGTAAAATCTTTTTTTAATTACTGCATCCTTACTAAATTAAAAAATATATATATATTTCAAAAAATCTTATTGACTCCTCGCCTTTGGGCTTGCGGTGGGTTGAGGTCGGGGTATTTGGGGTGTTGTTAATAAATATTCATATATATGTGAACCCTGGACACAAAACCTGTCATAGGGTCAATTATTTAATTGAGATTTCTACACCATTCAAAATCTGAATAAATAAGTTTTCCATGGATGTATGGTTTGTTAGGATATGACAAATCTGGCTGAGATACAACTATTTGGAAATCTGGAATCTGAGTGTGCAAAAATCTAAATATTGAGAAAATGGCTTTATAGTTGTCCAATTGAAGTTTTAGCAATGCGTATTACTAATCGAAAATTAAGTTTTGATATATTAACGGTAAGAAATTTACAAAATATCTTAATGGAACATGATCCTAAGGATTTTTGTCATAAAAAAAAATCGATAATTGGACCCATACACTGTATTTTTGTCTATTGGTACAAATATCCCCAGCGACATTAAAGGGGGTCGTATGATGCGATTTCAAGTTTGCCTTTCTCTTTTGAGTGTTACAAGCTCTTAGTGCATAAAGAAGATCTGTAAAATTGCAAAGACTAAAGTCTCAAATCAAAGAGTATTCTTTTCTAAAAGTTAAGAGTCAACCATGCCTACCTAAAACGTCTCGTTCTAACACGTCCCCACATGTCTACGTCACTATTTGGAAATATTAGCATAATGCCACCCAACTGTGCACGCAAAGAAAGAAGGCTTGGTTACAGGAACCGCAGTAGTGTTGATGCAGCAATGTCAGGGAGACACTGTGTGTTTCTAAGCGAAAGCAAAAGCACTTTATTATGGCCTTCGGAAGTAGATGCAATTAGGAATCATTTGTTAAGATTTATTTACAACAGAACAGTATGACCCAGATGTTCGAATTTGTGCAACAAATTTTATGGACGGTTTTGTGGAGAGTACGAGGCTGGCTGTGCACAAAGTCTATTTCTAAAAAAAAAAAAAAAAAAGGTCAATTCCGACTTTGCTAGGGGGCGCGGTCTTGGGGGGGGGGGGGGGGGGGGAACGGGGGGGGGGGGGGGGGGGGGGGGGGGGGGGGGGGGGGGGGGGGGGGGGGGGGGGGGGGGGGGGGGGGGGGGGGGGGGGGGGGGGGGGACAATCTGGCGCTTCTGAATCATGGACTGTAAGTATGTTTTGTTATTAGTTTACGTATTTGCTATTGACTGTTCAAATGCAAAGTTTTGCACGGCAAGTACCGCGCGTGTGTGTGTGTGTGTGTGGGGAACAGGGTCACATCACAGGAGATTGAACTGCCTGTCAGAAATCATAGCAGTCAGCTGTCTTAACCGCGGCTTGTACTGCATCATCACTGTGTCTGTCAAGCAACTCTGTTGCCCTTTCGGGCTTGAACTAATGGTAAAACTAACGACATTATTAACGGTCTTGATATTTACTTTGAAAGCTGACGCTCACGATTATGTTAAGGGGCGTTACATTTCACACGCGTGCTTGTGGTGTTCAGCCAATCAAAATGCACTGGGTCAGCTGGCCAATCATAGCAGACTGCGCTCGTCAAGGTATTAGGGGGCTTTGTAGAAAACGAAGCGTTTTGAGAGAGGCGGGGCATATAGGACCTAAAATAATTACAGTATTTGAAAAATAATGTGTTTTTTGAACATTAAAGCATGTCAACATATTCTGTTACACCAAATACACAAAATAATGATCTTTAAAATAGCATCATATGACCCCTTTAAGACTGTTTTTGTGGTCCAGGGTCACATATGTGTGTGTAAAATAATATATCATTATTATTAATTAAATTTATACGGTAATGCTTTAATGTTTACCTCATAGATGGCACACTGACAGACATAGACGAGAGTGAGAAGTACTGCATGAAGACTGAAGAAGACATCATTGGCATCGACAGGAATGACCCCATTCGGATCTTTCTGTAAGAACTCCTCCTGCAGATGCACCATTTATCATCTCCATTAAAAAAAAACATAAGTAGAAAGAATGCTGCAAAAGACTGGACTAAATAATTACAACCTGAAAGCCGTCAAGTGCACACACCTGTATATACGTCACCCAGAACAGGCCAACGTTGAACACACTGTAAGCAATGAATCCAGTCAGGTTGAGAGCGAGGAAATCAAAACTGAGGCCTACCACACTGAATGAAACATAACACACATCAATCATCAGCTTTTTTACTCAGTCTAAATCATCGAGTCTCAACAAATCATTTTGTACCTGTGTCGTTTCCAGTTCTCATACGCCTGTGGGTAGAACGACACAGACCAGGCCAGGAAGTAAATCCAGCCAATGATTTGGTCGATGATGAAAAGAACGTTGCTTCTGACAATCAGGAATCTGATACGCGTCTCTATGCTGGAAAAAAACAATCCCCTCTAGCGGTTATTTTCATGGTGTTTTTGTTAACACACATCTACAATAAAACAGGACAGTAAAAAATCACTTTATTAAAGCCAAGTACAAGTAAAGCCACGACTCGGTATTAGAATATTATAGACTCTTTTTTTTAGTTCAATTTAAAAGGAGGAGCAACTGTATATGAACAAATCCATGAATAAGTATCCTATGGAAGTCAATGGAGACCATCAACTGTTTGGTTCCTCATATTTTTCAAAATATCTTCTTTTGTGTTCAGCAGAAGAAAGAAACTCATACAGATTCGAAAGAGTAAACAGTAAATGATGACAGATTTTTGGGTGAACTATCCCTTTAAATGTATTGGCATAGTGCTTTTAACGTAAGCACAGTTCACCTATTACTCAGCGGCCCACTTGCACCGTTTGAAATCCCCTAAATTAAGGAACTAATTAAATAAAACTGGTTTTGCAAGATACTGATGCAAATGTCTCCAAGTCTGGTCATAATGCATCCACACGTTTTGCTTCAATAATAAAATAAACTGTAGTAAAAATAACTGTATGGGAAAAATGAATCTTTATAAACAATGCCCATGTGATAAACAGAATCTAAGCCAAAGAAGAGTTCTCGAGAAGCCAATAGGAAGCTGTAAGAGAACGTCACTTATGCCATTTTTATCCAGTACTGTTTAATTGGTGACAGATTAAGATCATTTAGCTTACAATGCACCTTTTTATGTGAGTGTTATTGCTGGAAAGGTAAGCAGTCACCTGACCAACCCCTTTTGCCTGCACTTCAAAAGATACAGATATGTTTCCTGCCGGCACGACAACCTGAACAAGATGAGAGAGGACAAAAAACAAAGCTAGTTAACATTGCTTAAGTTGGCAGTGTTTTATAGAACTCATTTGTCTGAAGTTAATATAACTATTCATGGACAGCTCCGCTCAAACATAATCCTGATGCAGGCTATAGATTGGATATGGATGGCACAGATATTGACATTTTAATCTACAGGTGCATCTCAATATATTTGAATGTCGTGGAAAAGTTCATTTATTTCAGTAATTCAACTCAAATTGTGAAACTCGTGTATTAAATAAATTCAATGCACACAACGCCTCTGACGTTGTCTGTGGTTCAGGAGTGGCTTAACAAGAGGAATACGACAACTGTAGCCAAATTCCTTGACACGTCTGTGTGTGGTGGCTATTGATGCCTTGACCCCAGCCTCAGTCCATTCCTTGTGGTTCACTCAAATTCTTGAATCGATTTTGCTTGACAATCCTCATAAGGCTGCGGTTCTCTCGGATGGTTGTGCATCTTTTTCTTCCACACTTTTTCCTTCCACTCAACTTTCTGTTAACATGCTTGGATACAGCACTCTGTGAACAGCCAGCTTCTTTGGCAATGAATGTTTGTGCTTACCCTCTGAGGGGGGGGTCCGTGTGAAGGTGTCAATGACTGTTCTCTGGACAACTATCAGAATCAGCAGTCTTCCCCATGATTGTGTAGCCTAGTGAACCAACTGAGAGACCATTTTGAAGGCTCAGGAAAACTTTGTGTTTTGAGTTGATTAGCTGATTGGTTTGCATGTCACCATATTCTAATTTGTTTAGATGGTGAATTGGTGGGTTTTTGTTCAATTTGAGCCAAAATCATCATAATTAAAAGAACCGAAGACTTAAACTCCTTCAGTCTGTGTGCATTGAATTTATTTAATACACGAGTTTCACAATTGGAGTTGAATTACTGAAATAAATGAACTTTTCCACGACATTCTAATTTATTGAGATGCACCTGTACATATGACATGAATGATATATGATGCCTGATATTATTACTCTATAGATGTTTTAGAATTTATAAATACGATTTACACTTAAACTTCAATTTTACATGATCTGTATGAAAGCAAGCATCAAAACATAATATACGGTAGGAAAGTAACTTGTAGTTAACCACAGGAAGCTATTCTGTTTGAACGTGCAAAATGAAACAATAACTTATTAGTTATTTACTAGTTTACTAGTTCCTATCAGAGTGAACTGTAATAACAACAGAATCTTTGTACTCAACATCAAATTTTGAATAGGACTAAGACAGACAGGTGCATTTAAAATCTGCATAGGCTGAAATAAGTGCATATACCTCATCAGGAAGTAGAATTATTGAAGAGACATTTCTTGATTTGTATGTGATATTGAAATAAACCGTTACAGATGTGTTCAACGGTGAACTGTGAACGTAAACGCATAAAAGCCACATTAAATAAATGACTTCCCAAAACATATATTTCATAATTACTCACAGATAGTAGTATCATTGCTTACAATCGTACCTCAGTGTAATGGTGAGGTTTTCTGCAGATTGTTCCTGTAGATTCACTGTTGCTGGAGCCTTGATGGTCACTTCTGCATCTGTAAATATAGTGATATTAACTTTTCCTTATTCTTCCTTATTATTTTTGTATATTTAAAACATTATATTTACCACCAAACGCTGAGTGTGCGCAGACAGACAGCGTTACGAGAAACAGCAAGACAGTCTGCTTCATCTTGACATTATATTTATAATCTTACACAGTGTAATTATTAATATTCATTCATGCGCTCTCGTTAAAACTAAAGCGAAAACGCGTCCTAACTCGCTTAGTGCTTGAAAGACAAGTCCGATTAAGTAGCGTTACAGACCATGAACTGTCAGTCGATGAGTGACTCATTCAGTACATTTAAAGTAAAAAAAAAAAAAAGCGTCAACTTATCACAGAAGGAAACTTATTTTTATCATCCTGTAGTGCCGCTTAGCATTTGAGATCACGTGACACGGGGCCAGTGACTTCCTTCCTCCGCTATAACTACAGGAGCGTCCAAAACGCTTGTGTGTGTGCAGTTTCCTACGCATCGTTTAATCTCTTCATTTTCATCTTCTTGAGGTTAAGGTTTATGAAAACTCATTTTGAAAACACATCCAAGTTAAAAGATTTTGTAGAGAATTTAGTGTAATCTTTCTACTGTCAGGACAGAGTTGATGATCTGATGAAGTGACACTGAAATAGTTTCTGTGATTTTTATTTCTACATTTCATGTTTTTTTTTCTGGAAATGCTGTTATGTATGTATTGATTGTATGTTAATTGTCGTTTTTGATGATGAATATTCTATAACTGGAACTTTGACTTTGATCAAATAAAATTAAATAAATTAAAAACTATCCAAAACGGCACGATTCAATTCATACCCCACTCTTTAAATCATTTGGAAATGAAATCAGAATTTCAGCTGATTCCTGATCAGAATGGAAGTTTGCATTGTTTGTCAAATATAATTAAAATTGTGTTAACGTTTTTGGGGGCTAAACAGTGTGAAAACAGTGCAGTAGTTTGCATGCAATCTTGTTTACACTTTTTGGACACTTTTTACTCTTGTATTTCATTAGAATGTGGGAAATGCTGTTATTTATTTAGTTATTGTTTGTTAATGAATGTTCTTGATTAATATTACAACTACAAACCCGATTCCAAAAAAGTTTGGACACTGTACAAATTGTGAATAAAAACGAATGAATGCAAAAGAATGCAATGATGTGTTCAATATTTTATTCAGAATACAACATAGATGACATATCAAATGTTTAAACTGAGAAAAATGTATCATTTTAAGGGAAAAATGAGTTGATTTTAAATTTCATGGCATCAACACATCTCAAAAAAGTTGGGACAAGGCCATGTTTACCACTGTGTGGCATCCCCTCTTCTTTTTATAACAGTCTGCAAACGTCTGGGGACTGAGGAGACAAGTTGCTCAAGTTCAGGAATAGGAATGTCGTCCCATTCTTGTCTAATACAGGCTTCTAGTTGCTCAACTGTCTTAGGTCTTCTTTGTCGCATCTTCCTCTTTATGATGCACCAAATGTTTTCTATGGGTGAAAGATCTGGACTGCAGGCTGGCCATTTCAGTACCTGTATCCTTCTACGCAGCCATGATGTTGTTTATTGATGCAGTATGTGGTCTGGCATTTTCATGTTGGAAAATGCAAGGTCTTCCGTGAAAGAGACGATGTCTGGATGGGAGTATATGTTGTTCTAGAATTTGGATATACCTTTCAGCATTGATGGTGTTTTTCCAGATGTGTAAGCTGCCCATGCCTCACGCACTCATGCAACCCCATACCATGAGTTGCAGGCTTCTGAACTGAGCGCTGATAACAACTTGGGTTGTCCTTGTCCTCTTTAGTCCGGATGACATGGCTTCCCAGTTTTCCAAAAAGAACTTCAAATTTTGATTTGTCTGACCACAGAACAGTTTTCCACTTTGCCACAGTCCATTTTAAATGAGCCTTGGCTCAGAGAAAACACCTGCGCTTCTGGATCATGTTTAGATATGGCTTCTTTTTTTTGACCTATAGAGTTTTAGCCGGCAATGGCGAATGGCACGGTGTATTGTGTTCACTGACAATGTTTTCTGGAAGTATTTCTGAGCCCATGTTGTGATTTCCATTAGAGTAGCATTCTTGTATGTGATGCAGTGCCGTCTAAGGCCCGAAGATCACGGGCATCCAGTATTGTTTTCCAGCCTTGACCCTTACGCACAGAGATTGTTCCAGATTGTCTGAATCTTTGGATGTTATTATGCACTGTAGATGATGATAACTTACAACTCTTTGCAATTTTTCTCTGAGAAACTCCTTTCTGATTTTGCTCCAGGGGCCACTGAGGTTTTTTCACCGCAGCATGGGGGAATTGGTGATCCTCTGCCCATCTTGACTTCTGAGAGACACTGCCACTTTGAGAGGCTCTTTTTATACCCAATCAATGTCAACCTCCAATTGACCTATAAGTTGCAAATTGGTCCTCCAGCTGTGCCTTATATGTACATTTAACTTTTCCGGCCTTTTATTGCTACCTGTCCCAACTTTTTTGGTATTGTGTAGCTCTCATGAAATCCAAAATGTGCCAATATTTGGCATGACATTTCAAAGTCTCACTTTCAACATTTGATATGTTTATATTCTATTGTGAATAAAATATAAAAGTTTATGAGATTTGTAAATTATTCAATTCCTTTTTTACTCACAATTTGTACAATTGTCCCCACTTTTTTGAAGTGGTTTGTAGAAGTCAAGGTGGTTCTGCTTGTATGGTGCCCGTCCGAAACCCCCCTAATGCCACCTCTAAATAGATGGGGAAAATTTTTTTTAAATATATATTATATATGTCTGTGTGGTGTTATGCAAAATTGGGTGCTCAGCCCCTAGCCCTGTTTTCAAATTACTCAGAATTGCCACTTCTCAAGACAAATAGCAATGATAATAGTGTGGTCAATAAAACAAAATGCAATGAACATGACTGTGTACAAAACAGTAACGAATTGCTCAAAAGTAAAAAATATATATATTATCTGTTAGTCTGAGGCATTGCCATAACACATTGCTATGGGTTGCATGCATTTTGCTTGACTGTCTGATATTGCCACTGCTTTTCTCTCGATTGATGATCAAGAGGATTTTTGAGTGATGACCCCGATGGTGCCTTGTTAGACGACGTTTTCAGAGCTCCTGACCAAATTTTAAAAACCCCAAAATAAAAGCAAAATAAAAACAAAAAAAATTTTATTGGTTTAGAAAGGCATCAACATTTTATTTTGTTACGTTTGCTGGACCAGTTTTATTAGTACATCCAATTAAGAGCACAAACATGCCAAAGTTTGACAAACGCAAAGAGCGATCAGACATTGATATTGTCAACATCAGTATGGATGTCCATGATTATGCTTCCCCTGCTGAAAACGAGCTAGATCTCTGGGCGACTTCACTCCCTGTCACTCCTAGCAAGCCACCTGTTCATAAAAAAGGTAAATCTTCAAGTCCAGACGAGCAGGCCGACTCTGCCATCATTTCCAAACTCTCCTCTTTGATCAATACTTGGTCTGATGCACTTGAAGGTATGATTAGCGCCAATGCTCTTAAGATAGAAGGGCTGAAGAAAATTAGACTTTGTGTGTGCCGACGTACAAGATTTAAAAAAAAAAAAAGAATGTGAAAGATGCAGATTCCAGGCTTAAAGCTCAAGATCGTCTCACAGGCACCTGGGAAACACACATTTCTGATCTGGAGAGATATTCTCACAAGTGGAATTTGAGATTGTTAGAGGTGCCTGAGACTTACAAGGAAGATATCAGATCTGAGGTAATTCGAATCTGCAGCGAGACTTATCCCGAGGCCAAAAGCAAGTACCCTGACATTGTGGACACTGTGCATCGGCTAGGGAGGAGAGGTGACAACACAAAACCTTCTGTTATTATCATGGATCTTCGTACGGATGATACGGATCTTCATCCCTCGCCTTGGGTGGCCAGCGCTGAGTGGAGAACGCAGCTCGGGAGGAGCCCTGATCTTGACCGAGACTCCAGATTATGATCACATTTAGTCTCCGTCTATTGTGGTTACAAAATAAACCCTTATCTTGCACTTGGATCCTGACTCCTCTCTCGTAACAGGAAGAGCTTGTGGCCCAGAGTGAGAGAGGTGAGGGCTTCTGGAAAAGTGGCTTATTACATCGGAGCGCGTGCGTTCATTGAAGCTGCGGAGATTACTTTGAGTTCCATCATGAGGATCGTGTTACTATAACTGTTTTTCTATGGTGATTGTTACCTGTCACTATGGCATTTGTGCTATCATCGTATTACAGCTGGACCTTTAATTTGGTCATTTAAAATGGTCATCTAAGCTCTATCAGTCAATTTGGACTTTTTGCCTTTGTTTTGATTCTTGTTAACAGCTGTTCGTTTATCAAAGTCGATATCGTTCATTTCTCTTAATGCCAAGGGTCTAAGAAACAATGTGAAGCGCAAAGCCCTTTTTCATTTGCTTGTTAAAAACCATGGATCAGAATTTAGCTTTTTTTCAAGAAACCCATTCCACACAGGATGTTACATTTTAGAGATCGCAGTGGGGCAGTGATGTATGGATGTCTCACGGCACCGAGCGATCAGCGGGTGTCACCATTTTAAATAGTAGTTTGCTGGTGAGATACTATACCTTGCCAGCGATCCCAAGGGTCATTTTCTTTTGGTTTCACTTGGTCAGACTATGTATGGGTATAATTCTTAAGAAAATACCACCTTACTGGATGTGATCACTGAATTATACAGTACTGGGTAAATAAATGCCCCAATGCTGTTCTTATTTTAGGTGGTGGATTTCAATGTGGTATTAAATAGTGATTTGGATATGTTTCCCCCTAGAGCTGCTTCTATAAATCCAGTTAGTAAGTCAGTAGTAATTTAGCTAAACTTAAAAGAGTAGAAGAAAATAGGGTGGTGTCTAAATTTGCAATACTTTCTTCTGAATCTTACAAGCTTGAGTATGCTGACCTGCAGTCTAAATTCGATGAGCTGTACACTTACAGGGCACAGGGTAAGATCTAGACCAGTGATGGACAAACTTGGCCCTTCCAGGCCACTTTCCTGCAGAGATTTGATCCAACCCTAAATAAACTCAACTTTTTCTGCCTGTAGCTTTATAGTATAGTCGTGAAGAGCTTGATTAGCTGGTTCAGGTGTTTGATTAGAGTTGTAGCTAAACTCTGAAGGAAAGTGACCTGGAAGGGCCAAGTTTGCCAACCCCTGATCTAGACAAAAATGGATGGAGGAGGGCAAATGCAACTCAGCATATGTTTTTCAGATTAGAAAAGAGTCGCTTAAGAACTTCATTAACTGAAACTCTACATATCGGGGAACAGTCACTAGTAATAATCCTCAAGAAGTTGCACGTTTCTGTGCAAAATTTTACAGTAATCTTTACCAAAAAAAAGTGTGTGTGCAGGTGCATCTCAATAAATTAGAATGTCGTGGAAAAGTTCATTTATTTCAGTAATTCAACTCAAATTGTGAAACTCGTATATTAACTAATTCAGTGCACACAGACTGAAGTATTTTAAGTCTTTGGTTCTTTAATTGTGATGATTTTGGCTCACATTTAACAAGAACCCACCAATTTCACATCTCAACAAATTAGAATACTTCGTAAAAAAAACATTTTTAGTGAATTGCTGTCCTTCTGGAAAGTATGTTCATTTACTGTAGCATGGTAACACTCACTACTTGGATTGAGCCTTACCTTTTGCTTTAATTACTGCGTCCATTCCGGCATGGCTGGAGGTGCTCATTTTGTGCACTGCTGAGTGGTATGGAACCCCGGTTTCTTTACATGTCCTTTCAGGTCTCTGCAATTTTTTGGTCTCTTGTTTCTCATTTTCCCGTTGACAATACCCCATGGGGTTCAGGTATTGTGAGTTTGCTGGCCAGTCAAGCACAGTAACACCATGGCCATTTAACCAGCTTTTGGTGCTTTGGGCAGTGTGGGCAGGTGCCAAATCCTGCTTGTAAATGAAATCAGCATCTTCAAAAAGCTGGTCAGCAGAAGGAAGCATGAAGTGCTCCAAAATTTCTTGGTAAACGGGTGCAGTGACGTTGGTTTTCAGAAAACACAATGGACCAACAGCAGCAGATGACATTGCACCCCAAATCATCACAGACTGTGGAAACGTAACACTGGACTTCAAGCAACTTGGGCAATAAGCTTCTCCACCCTTCCTCCAGACTCAAAGACCTTGGTTTCCAAATGAAATACAAAAAAAATCTGAAAAGAGGACTTTGGACCACTGGGCCCAGTCCATGTTCCTTTCTTCCTCTTATCCGCGAAGACACCGCTTGACGTTGTCTGTGGTTCCGGAGTGCTTATCAAGAGGATACGACAATGTAGCCAAATTCCTTGACACCGGCTGTGGTGGGGTGGCCTCTAGTGTTGTTTTTGGCGGCCTGTTTTAATTTTAGTTTTAGTCTAGTCTTTGTGTGAAGCTGTCATTTTAGTTTTTATTAGTTTTAGTCACGTTCATACTCTTTTTAGTCTAGTCAAGTTTGTCAACTAAAAGTCTGAGCATTTTAGTCTAATTTTAGTCAGTGTAATCCCTGACTATTTTCATCTAGTTTTAGTCGACGAAAACTGATGATATTTTAGTCTAGTTTTAGTCAATGATAATTGTATTTTAGTCTCTTTTTAGTAATGCAATTCTATTTAACCCAGTCAATATAGTATAAGTACCTAGTAGTATAGACAAAACCAAATTTTTTTTTTAGCCAAACCCATTTCAAACAAGGTTATCTTATTATATTATTGTTACCTTATAGCAGTGGTTCTCAACCTTTTTTTCCGCCGGGCCGCACTATTGTCCAAGTCTCGCGGGCCGCACGCATATCATTGACATATTACCTCAGCAAAACAAACCAACCTGATTTATAATATTATAGCCTAAATATTATGATATTTAATCGATTACATTCATTGAAATAAATAATTCTACTCCCCATAAATACCCAATTTTGTGAAATTCGGCTCGAAAAGAGTAACAGCACAATCATAGGCGGAGCTTCACTTTTATGCGTGGGGGGGGCACGCCACTGGCAGACCGAGCCACAGCCTTTTTATATGTTCTACATTTCGTATTTATGAACACATATTCTACGTTACAAATAACATTTAGAATGAACACATAAACTGCTGTAACAAGATCAATAAATAAAAAGACATACATAGGCCTACTAAGCAGAAAAGCCGCCTCTTTTTGTCCTCATTGCGTAGATGACCACATCGTTTCTTCTTTCCATCGTCTTCTGAGAAAATTCAGTTAAATCGTTTTCTGTGAAGCTCGATCAGAGCCTAGAGCCTGCATGCTTTCAGCCCGGCTGGGCTTCGGGCCAATTTCCACATCATAGTTTCAGACGTGGGCAGTGCCTCGTGCCTGTTTGAAGGCTCTCCTTATTTTGATATTTTAAGACAATCCCTCAATTAGTTATGAAAAGATCTGCCACGCTGGGGGAAACATGTTGTTTCGTAGTAGTCATTTAAGATTGCTATAGATATATTTTCATGTCTTGTGAGCTGTCTTCACTGAGTTTTGGGTTCCTTTTTGTGAAGCGACCTCCTGTTGAAGATAGACGTCAAAAGCCATCATGTTGCTTTTTCTTTTTTATAAAAGCACAACGTTTTTGTTGATATTGTGAGTGCACACGAATATAAGCAGACCCTTTACAGTTTACGAATGATGTATTACTCTTACCTTTACGAGCAAAAATGACGGCGTATCCACTGAAAAAAAAAAAAATGGATTGTTGGCTCCGGGCGTCTCTATGTCCTGCAAAGCGTGCTTCAGCTTCCACTCTCTGCGCAAACTATTAGATACAGCGCACATTTATCTAGGTTTAACGTTTAAACATTGTGATATGCTTTGTGACTGTTTTTATATCTATAGATTTTATTTTAGTCTAGTCGAGATGATTTGATAACCAAACTGAGAGACCATTTTGAAGGCTCAGGAAACCTTGCAGGTGTTTTGAGTTGATTAGCTGATTGGCATGTCACCATATTCTACTTTGTTGAGATAGTGAATTGGTAGGTTTTTGTTAAATGTGAGCCAAAATCATCACAATTAATAGAACCAAAGACTTAAACTACTACAGTCTGTGTGCATTGATTTATTTAATACACAAGTTTCACAAAATGAGTTGAATTACTGAAATAAATGAACTTTTCCCAACATTCTAATTTTTTTTAGATGCACCTGTATATATATTATTATATACTTCGAAGAGGCGCCTGTACTTTTCTGTATCTGTTCAAAATTGCAATTCCTATTGATGTAACGTGGCTGACAGCACCGTAGCGACGTGTGGAGTCCCTTCTGCAGGCTTTCTTAAGAGCCGTGGTAACATGCAGTGGGTCAAAACCTGGCAAACCGGTATATGGCGGCAAAACACAGAATATCCCAGGGCTAGCGTAAAGGGTTCACGATCGGCAGACGATCACAGGGGCAAGACGAGAGGGAGAAAACAGGCAAAGATCAGAAACCACAAAAACAGGCAAGGCAAAACAAGGAGACTCTAATTGGTACAGGCTAAACAATACTCAGCAGAGAAAGGTGGTTAGTGGGTGTTATATAGTGAGTGAGGTGATTAGAAACAGCTGTGTGCAATCAGTGCAGTGTGCAAATCGTGCAAAGATTGATGGGATATGTAGTCCGGGGTGCTATTCAACAGTTTGTGTTGTGCGAGAGTCAATGTAATGGAAAGGGTGACCTCTGGTGGTGAATAAACGGAAGTCCATGGACTGAATTCGTGACAATTGAGTTAGTAACTCAATTATAGAACTTAAAATCAATAAATCACTCCGGACAATCAAAACGGACGGGGTTAACGCAGAGTTCTATAAACAGTTTTCTAAATAATTTATAAGGTTTTTGAAGAAAGCATATGAGGCTCTTCCCCCGACTTTCACTCAAGGTTTAATTACTTTAATTTCAAAATCCCCAAAAATATTTACTTTTAATTGACAATTGGCAACCCGGTTCTCTCCTTAACAATGATTATAAAATTTTAGCACTTATATTTGCTAAAAGACTAAAATCTGTACTGGGTTCTGTAATAGTTGAGACACAATCTGTTTTTGGTTTTGTTTTGTTTTTAACAAAAGACACATTGTTAATAATATAAGGTTAGTCCTTGATTTATTATATTATTCAGACTTGATACAGGAGGACATCTTAATTATTTTCTTAGATTTCTATAAGGCGTTCGATTCTTTAGAGTACCAATTATTATTAAGTCATTACATAAATTTGGTTTTGGGGATAGGTTTTGCAGAGTAATTAAAACCCTCTACAATAATGGAAGCTCTTCAATTGAATTAAAGAATGGCACTTCACCAAGGTTTAGTTTCTCTAGAGGAGTCAGAGTGTGTATCATTTCTCCCTATTTATTTCTTCTTTGTGTGCAGCTACTGTCAACGTTTGTTTGTGAAAGCGGTGTTCGGGGTAGCGGATCGAGAACTTTTTATTAGTCAATTAGCATATGACACCACCTTATTTTTAAGAGATGCATCCCAAATCCCTATAGCAAGAATAAAGAAGATGTAACGCATGGTTGCAGAGAGACTTGACCTTGAGAGGCAAAGTACTGCTTGCTAAGGCATCTCCAGGCTTATGCTTAGGGATGGGTACCAAAACCCGGTATCAAATGTGCAAACAATTTAAATTAACATTCGATATCTAAATTCGATATCGGTAAGCTCTGACGTTAACGGTTCTGCTGTCGGTACTGGAGAGATTGGGAAAACACACATACATCTGTTATAGATGTACCAAAAGATAAACTGCAGTGCTTTACAACTATAGCAGGATATGAAGAGCTAAATAAACTTATCACGGCATCTAAACCAACAACATGCCTGTTAGATCCTGTACCCACTAAATTATTGAAAGAGTTGTTTCCTGTAGCAGAAGAACCGCTTCTCAATATTATTAACTCGTCGTTGTCTTTAGGTCACGTCCCAAAACCATTCAAGCTGGCGGTTATTAAGCCTCTTATTAAGAAACCACAACTAGATCCTAGTGAACTGGAAAATTACAGACCCATCTCAAATCTTCCTTTTATTTCTAAAATTTTAGAAAAAGTTGTGTCTGCTCAATTGCGCTCCTTCCTGCAAAAAAAAAGATCTATATTAAGAATTTCAGTCAGGTTTCAGGTCCCAACATAGCACAGAAACTGCACTTGTTAAAATTACAAATGACTTCTTGCGTCAGACCAAGGCTGCATATCATTGCTAGTTTTACTTGATCTTAGTGCTGCATTCGATACTATAGATCATGACATACTCATAAATCGATTACAAAACTATACAGGTATTCAAGGGCAGGCTTTAAGATGGTTTAGATCCTACCTGTCCGATCGCTACCACCTTGTTCATTTAAATGGGGAGTCATCTCAATTATCACCAGTAAAGTTTGGAGTGCCACAAGGATCTGTCCTAGTTCCTCTGCTATTTTCGATATACATGTTTGCCCCTTGGTAATATTATTAGAAATACGGGATTAGTTTCCACTGTTATGCCGATGAAACTCAACTATATATCTCAACAAGACCAGATGAAACTTCTAAATTATCTAAGCTAACGAGTGTGTTAAAATGTAAAAGATTGGATGACCAATAATTTTCTTCTATTAAATTCGGATAAGACCGAGATATTACTTATTGGACCAAAAAGCAGTACACAGAATCTTGTGGATTACAATTTGTAACTATACTGATGTACTGTTACTTCCTCTACAGTCTAAAATCTGGGTGTTATATTAGATAGCAACTTGTCTTTTGAAAATCATATTTCCCATGTTACTAAAACAGCATTCTTCCATCTTAGAAACATTGCCAAGTTACGAAACATGATACCTGTTTCTGATGCAGAAAAGCTAGTTCATGCATTCATGACCTCTAGACTGGACTATTGTAATGCACTGCTAACTGGTTGTCCTGCATCTTCAATAAACAAGCTACAGATATTCCAAATGCTGCGGCTAGAGTCCTTACCAGGTCAAGAAAATATTTTCATATTACCCCAATTTTACAGTCTCTCTGCACTGGCTACCTATTAAGTTCCGTATCAGTTACAAAATATTATTACTTGCCTATAAGGCCCTTAATGGGTTAGCTCCTGCATACCTAACTAGTCTTCTACCACGCTACAATCCATCACGCTCCCTAAGGTCGCAAAATTCTGGACTTTTGGTAGTACCTAGGATAGCAAAGTCCACTAAAGGAGGTAGAGCTTTTTAGCAGTTGGCCCCCAAACTCTGGATTAGCCTTCCTGATAACATTCGGGGTTCAGACACTCTCTCTCTGTTAAATCTAGATTAAAGACACATCTCTTTGGCCAAGCTTTCAAATAATGCTTCTCATAATCTTGTACTGCAGTTATAATGCACATTATTATTCTTTAGTTTGAGTTAAACAAATCAATTTTGCTTGGTTGGAACAGCAGCTACGCTAATTATGTTTGTATTTGTTTCTCTGTCTTTTGCCACGGGATGTAACTAGGATTTACACAAGCTTCAGTCTGGATCCAGAACACCTGAGAAGAGATGATGCAAACCCCTCAGAGGACCTCAGATGATGCCAACCCTGAAACAACATACCGAACTACCACATTTTGCTATAAGTTTGATTGCATCATATAATAATTGCTGTTAATATTATTCATCGTCTGTTTTATTACGTCTTAAATTGATTTTTCCATTCTGCTAGTTTTGTCTGGTCAGAGGAGAACTGGCCCCCCGACTGAGCCTGGTTTCTCCCAAAGTTTTTTCCCTATTTCTGTCACCGATGGAGTTTTGGTTCCTTGACGCTGTCGCCCTGGCTTGCTTATTTGGGGACACTTCATTTCCAGCGTTATCTTTGACATGATTGCAAAGATATTATTTATACTGAGCTGGATGTTGACATCACTGATTTCAATGATGAACTGTCTTTAACTGAAAAATGAGTGTTTCCTATTGTCATTTTGCATTATTGACACCATTTTCCTAATTAATGCTGTTCAGTTGCTTTGACACAATCTGTATTGTTAAAAGCGCTATATAAATAAAGGTGACTTGACTTGATTTATTTCTATATAGACATTATCTTGCAAATTCTATCTCACCAGAGTCGCCAGCTGTTTTTATATGATTGTTTCCAGCATTGATAATAAATCAGAATATTAGAATGATTTCTGAAGGGGATCATGTGCTTTTTGGCCTCACAGGAATATTAATTTTTTATTGTATTTTTGATCAGATAAATGCAGTCTTGATGACCATAAGTGACTTCTTGAAAAACATAAAATGGTAATATATCCAAACTTTTGACCAATGTTTATGCAAACAAAAAGTGCATAGTGCTGCTAATTTTATTAGTTGGTTTTCCACATAAAACTTGGTGAAATGATTTCAATGTGTGTATTTCCAGCACATTTAACAATGCTTTTTCATTTTTTAAAAGTAGCTCTCGAGTGTTAAAATAGGTTGAGACTCTGGTTTATGATCTATGGTTATAATAATAATAATAATAATGTTATCTTGTTTATGAATTTTACACTTGTATTTCATTTGATTTTTGAAGAGTTTGTCATGCACAGGACTGAAGAGTCCAGAAGCAGAAACATAAGTATGATTGTGCCTTTAAATTCATTAATGTAAGAATATAAAGCCTCTGCATTACTTCAGCTCTAAGCAATGCAAAAATAATATGGAATGTTGACAGTTATTGGGGAAAGTGGAGTAAATTCTCATAAATTCTACTGTAAACATGGAGTTCTCTTTGCTAGTAGCGAATTATTATAATTTTTTAAAGAAATCTGACCCTTGCTTTACTGCCCTTAAGACTTCGAATTTCAGAAGAAGTCGAATTTCATATGAAACACTTTTTTTTTCAGAATTCCAGCCTGGAAGTGTCAGTAACAAGTAAAATGCATCAGAAGATGAGGATCTCCTGGTGAAATGCTGTTTATTAAAATGGAATTCCCCTTCATGAGGCAGAACTGCTGCTGCTGGCACAACATGAGTCCTGCTGATAAAGACCTGCAAAGATCACTGTCACAACAGCAAAGACATGCACATCTCTTCCTAAAGACGCTGCCAAAATGCTGCGGTTTAGGTCAGATTCGGGTCAGGTCAAGGCCGAGATGAACCGAGACAGTTAATGGACATCAGAGTTGAGATATCAATTAGGGAGGAAGAAATTCAGTGACATAAACGCACAACATGCACTGCAGGACATTTTCAAAAGTTTAGGGGAATCTTGTTGCACAATATTGCGTTTCATATGTTTGTATTACACACAGGCTATAAAAAGTCCTAAAGCAGATGTTTATGGGGGGAAAGGATTTGGCAAAGATGTTGTATTGTGCAATGTTAAGCAGGGGCGGGAAATGGGGGCTGTAAAAAAACTCCAGACTCCCAGTGGTTACATCTCCCATGCTGAAACATCTCTCTGCTGACCAAATATAGAGGTTTGACATATTAGAGATATCGCATCAGGCATCCTGTTTATGTTTGTAATGTTGGAACTCTTAATTCAATTGCGATTTGTAAAAACAACAAATTCAATCGACGGGATCCACGTTTATTAACATCTTCTAATGCAACATAATGTAAAATCTAGGCAAAATGTGACGGGGGCGTGACAGAGTCTCAGGTTTTGTTGCTATAAAAGTGTTAACGAAACAGAGGAGGAGATAAGAGCAGCTGTTGCCGTGAAGAAAACTTCATTCTTCTGAGAATCTCTGAGGTAAAGATGAGACCTGCAGTCTATAACCATTATTCAGCACTTTAGAGCCACAGGTTTTTGGTTAGTGGATGCACATAATAAAATCAAAAGTGCACTAAATAAGTCATTGTCTTTTCTTGCAGCTTTTATGGAAACACAGCATTCAGCCATGAAGTTTCAAATCCTGGTTTTTCTCCTGCTGCTGACTTGCATGTATCCCAGTGTGGCACAAGGTAAGAATTTAGTTCATTAAGTGAGATGACTTTTATTATGCATTAATAATGTGATATTAATGATGTAAAATTAAACATATAATTGCTTTAAATATAACATTGTAATTTTGCACATTTCTGCAAATGACCATTTTAGATTTTAGACAGTTTTTAAAACATTTTTTTTGTTATTAAATGCAAGGGTTTCATGGGGTTTAAGTACAAAATAATATAAAAATGATATACGAAGAAGTATGAAGTATGCATATACACTGAAAAAAATATATCACTTACAATGGTAGCATCTTAACGGGTTTTATTCAAGCCAAAAATATTTTAACGTCACTGATTCACCTTGAATACATTGATTTATACCATCAAACTAACTTCTATGGGTTAAATTAAGTAAAAAAAAGAATGCTAACAATGGCAGGTTACCACTTTTTACAACGTAAAAAGATACACGGTGAAAAAACAACAACAATTTATTACTTTTTTTTTAAAGTTGTAAAACAAAGATTATTGGAGTGCATTTTACAAGAAAATACTACTTTAGTCTTTTTACTTCAAAATTTCACGTTTAAGTCAGTGTGTTCTACACACATTTTTTTTCAGTGTAGGTAGGTAGGTAGGTAGGGGTAGGTAGGTAGATAGATAGATAGATAGATAGATAGATAGATAGATAGATAGATAGATAGATAGATAGATAGATAGATAGATAGATAGATGACTAAATATAATTTTTATTTATTTTCAGGTTCCTATGAAAACTGCTGTTTGAATTATGCAAAAGTAAAGAAGAACATCAGGAGAAATATCGTGAGTTACAGAATGCAGGAAACAGATGGAGGATGTAACATTCCTGCTGTTGTGTGAGTACAACATGTAACACTTCAACACAATCACATGGAAAGCTGGAATTCATTTGACCAGTAATCCATGGTTGTCCCATACAGCAATTACGCAGCAGATTAACAGCCACGGTTGTAGAATTATCTGTCTTTTTCTCATTTTCCTTTTCTGGTCTCCAAACAGCTTCAAGACGAAGAAATCAAAGACAATCTGTGTTGATCCAAGACTATCCTGGGTACAGCAAGTGGTACAGAAAATGAATGAGTAAAACGCAGACACTGTGTAGTGTACGAGTTTCAGAGGCAGCTTTGATCATGCCACTGCAGACCAAATAAAAATGTTTATATCACCAACACACTAATGTAACAATGTGTAGTTTATACCAATATCAATCCTGCCGATTCATATTTTCTCCACCTATGAATTACTATCTTCATGCAGAGGTTCATAATGAACTGTATTGTATGGTCTGCTTCTGTTCATTGTATTAGAACAATATGAATGTACAAACTGTGAATGTTTGCTCTCTTTGTCTCCAAGCTTCATAATGCTCTTTTATATGATATATACATATAGTTCGTTTTTATGTTTTTAAACTCCATATAACTGTACCAGCATAGCCTGGTGTGTGTGTTTGTGTGTGTGTGTGGGGGTGGGTGTGGTGTGTGTGTGTTGTGTGTGTGTGGTGTGTTTGTGTGTGTGTGTGTGTGGTTGTGTGTGTGGTGTGTGGTGTTGTGATTGATTTGATAACAGGGCAGTATATCTACATTTAAAGCATTTTTTTTATACTAAAGTGTTGCAAATTGTGCATTTACATTGGTCGTGTCTTTTTCTTTTGTTGTAAAACCCATCTGAATATTATGACAATGTCTAGCATCTACTATCAATTAATAATGCGTTTTATATCTGCAATTAAATACAAATAGTATTATTATTTTATTAGCGGTTATTTCAAATGACCAAAAATTAAGACACTGCTTAATTTAGCCTTTAAATTAGATTTTAATTGCCTATGAGTAAAGCTTTGAAGTAAAACAAGTTTGTCTTTCATTGCCTCACCCTTCCTACAAAATACATTTCTCCTATTGGTTCAATGCCATTGAGCATGTGTTTGTTCTTGCTTAAGCTCTTTGTGATTGATTTAGGGGATTCTTATCTCTGTATCTTTCATATACCAAAGTATCAGTGTGAGGTGTGACAGGTGATGCCTAAACTTGCTGGGGTGAGATAAATTACTGAGCCGAGTTTCTCCATTTCATGCCAAATGCCTGCGATTCAAATATTCTTGTCCTAAACCTGTCATCGCCTCCGTTTAATCTTGCTGTGCAGGTGAAAACCTTATTTGTTAAAACATAATGCATTTCACTTAAGAATTTCGCCTTTGTTCAAGGATACTATTAAATTCCAATTCCACATGTGACGAGTTCAAGTGATCTAAAATCATGTTATGTTTAAAAGAAGAATTCATGCAAAAATTAAACCCTTGTGGACAATAAGTGCACTTAACTGTATTGAATGTGCACTTGCAGTGTACTTCAAATCTTATTTTTAATTTTTTTTTACTTAATATTTAAGAAATAAAGGTCACTTAAGGTAACTTTAAAGAGAGTAAACTTTCATGACTGTTTTTTTAACATTAATTTAACTTTTAAAAAGTGCCCTTTGTAATAATGTCAAATGAAACGTTTCACTTTGTAGTAAATTTTAAATCATCAACAATCTTTTGTCTTGCTTTAAAGTAGCTCAATTATATATGGTGACTGATATGCTATATATATATATACTGTATCAAGGCAAATGTATTGAAAAGTATGTAACTGAACTGTGTGTTATTCAAAATTACATTTATTTATAATAATTTTGTACTAAATTGCAATTTCATCATTACAAATGTGTAATTGCAAATATATTGAAATACACGACATACAATTTTCAATATTTACGTTTGGTTACATTAATGCTTGCCATATCTTCTGCAGTATTTGTTAAGACAACAGAAGTAACTGTTAAATGCCATAATGTACTTCTAAGTCCTACTATTGGTCAAAACTGCATTGTAATCTAGATTTTAAACTATAATACTTTTTATTTAATTGCAGTTACGTAATACTATAGTGTCTGAAAACATCGTCCACTTAGTATATTGGTGTCATTATTTGCTTCTCCATATTGTTTTTAACTCCTATTAACCTTTCTGATGTGGAAACAAAGTTATTTATTTTCTAAAAGCATCGGCGGCACACCCCTCCACCCCCCCCCCCCCCCCCCCACCCCCATTTAAACTAAAGTTTTTGGCCTACAAGCCCACACTTTTGTTGGACATTTTCGCAAATCCTTCTGTGTCAATGTTGGCAATAAAGTTGATTGTGCCTGGAAATGAAAAGAGGAAAAGAAACGAAAGTGTCTTGAGTTAGTGAGTGAGTGCAAAAGTCATGCACTGTAACTTTGATAGTACAGTCATAACACGAAGAGAATGATAAATAATGTTGATGTTGTTCCAAACCTGACTTTATTTCTTCTGTGGAGCACAAAAGTAGATATTTAAATTTTTTTTTAAAACATAATAGGGTCCAATCAACTGGGACTGAGACTTTTTCATCATCGGCATCTTCTTTCATTTACACAGAAGAAAGAAAGTCAGGTTTGGAACGACAGGAGGATGTACAAATGATGACAGAATTAGTATTTTTGGGTGAACTATCTCTTTAAGCTAGTCTAAAACATTTTCAGCTGTGCTTTTGTCACTCTTTTTTTCATTGTGATCTTTCATACACACATGTAATTAATTGTTATGTTTGGTCCATAATTAGATGGCCGATAAAATGTATAACTACGATTAATCAGAAAGGCAATTAATCAGCCGCCCATGAGCATGTCACGCTCAGTCATCCAAGACTGCTGATTTTGGCCTAAGAAATATTTTAGAATCTTTCAAATTAGTCTCAGATTGCATAATTGCAGTGTATGCCAGACTGATTGTACATTTTGATATGTTCCTCATACAAAGCTACCATATGGCTTAAGAGGACTTATAATATATAGTGTTCATCCATAGTGTAAAACAGAGTTGCATGGACTTGCTATGGAACTTTAATGTTGCTTGTTATGTTTTTTTTTTGTTTTTTTTGGCGCTTTAGAGTACCTTGTCACCATAAGCTTTTATTGTATAGAAAATATCATTTTTATTTTCATAATTTTGATACTTGTAAGCCTGTGGTCAGTGTGTGCTTTTGTATTAAGGAAAAGAGTTATGTAGCATTTGGACCAATTAGACACACAATTATTCATTATATTTAATGAATAATCCAGCAAACCCCCTCACCCAATAAAAGCAAACTATGTGTTAGAGTTCTATGAACAACAGCCGAAGAGCAACTAACACCCCAAAAAAGGCAGAACAGGCCTGGTTACCATTGCAAGCAAAGACAGATCATCAGATAACACTGGTTTTATTGCTCAAAGTAATGCAGGCTGAGCAACTCTCACTCCAAGGAAAGTACATTTCATTAATTCATAGTCAGACCTTTCTATGAATGAAATCCATATCCCCAGGTCATTGTGTGTATTATTACTGTTCTTGTATATTGTGTTTTGTATAGTATACTGTTTTATGCATGCCTTATGATAGAATCACTAGTTAAAGTGGTTATATGACGTTGCTAAAAAGAACATTATTTTGTGTATTTGGTGTAATGAAATGCGTTTATGCGGTTCAAGGTAAAAAAAAAAACACATTATTTTCCAAATACTGTACATTATTGTTTCTCCTCTAGGCCCCGCCTTTCTGAAACGCGTCAATTTTACAAAGCTCATCGTTCTGAAAAGCAAGGTGTGCTCTGATTGGCCAGCTATCCAGAGTGTTGTGATTGGCTGAATACCTCAAGCTGTGACGGAAATTGTTACGCCCCTTACCATATTGTGATTATGCCCTGTCAGGCCGGAGCGACGAGACAAAACCATTAAAATCCATTCTAAATGAGGCATTTGTTGCATCCAGTGGGTACATAATTATTGATTATAATGACTTATACTTTCTTTTTTACGTGTTTGTTGCGTATCGCGCCGTGTATTGCACTGCGTAAACATAAAACCATGTCTGCATTTGTGATCGGAGAAATGACAAACAACAAGCCCTATTCTACACTGCTCAAAACTCGTGTTTGAATCGTCATTGGCAAATTCTTTAAATATGAAAACATTCTTACAGTCTGTGAGTCAGAAGAGCCAGACTGTCCTGGCAAAGTTGGAATTGCCCCACTTTATATAAACAGCCTTTGTGCACAGACGCATTGTAGTCTACTCTCCCAGTATCAGGAAACAGTCCTCCATAAAAATTTGCACACATCTGAATATTTGGGTTGGAATGTTCTGGAACAGTGTTGTAAATGCAACTTAAACAATGATTTCTAGTCGTGTCCTCTTTCGGAATGCCAAACAAAGTAGTTTCGCTTTAACAACAAAACACACAGCGCCTTCACGAAATGGCGGCGGCAGCAACAATACTACAACAAGAATAAAAGTCATTTCTTTGTGTAAACATTTGGGCAGTGTTATGCAATCTTCCACACAGTGATTTAGACAGTGGGGGCATTTTAATGCGCTTTAGAAGGGGCTTAACTTTTATAAAGAATACTCTTTGGATTTGAAACTTTAGTCTTTGCAACTTTAAGGATCTTATCTATTCACGAACAGCTTGTAACACTCCAAAGAGAAAGGAAAACTTGAAATTGCATCATATTACCCCTATAACCCCAACTATACCATGTTTGTTATCTACGAATTTGTATTTTGATTATCTAAATGAGAGGATATATTATATGTTGATACCTAGTGTTCTAAGAATCTTTAACCATTTTTTGCATCAGCACCTAGTTACATATTCAAATACATGATTGAAGACTCTCGGCCCACCCACACGAGAGAGCTCCATAGAACGGCCGTTTTCAATGGACAAGCACTTCTTGGGTTTACAAACAGAGTTTAGTATAAGCTGTAAACCCCCTTGTAAAACGGCACTGGTGGTTTCACTCAGGTGGTTAACTGACTCATTTTTCATAGCTGCATTCTCTGGTTTCTCTAACGGTTTCATTCATCCACTTTAACTCCCCTTTGTATGCATGTGTGAGTGTGTGTATATACTAGTTATGTGTTAGTGTTTAGTTACATTGTAACCAGCGTGCGAGCACTGAATTGAAATCTTTTGTGTCTTTTTGCACTTGAATTGTTTAAACTCTATTGAAGGCTTAAATTGGAGAGGCTTAAAACACGTGCAAATGATAAACTTTTGTAAGGATGAAATGGTGGTCTGATTGGACAAATCCACTAACTGTCTCGATCGAGCGTCTTTCACACTGGCCCCGGGCCATCGGCCAGTCCTTATTGTCAAGCCTGTGGCATTAATTTTAATTAAAAATGCAATAATACCACTTTGATGATAAACACTTAAAAAGTACTGTAGCACATTACAAAGATTTCACTCGTTAATATTAGCCTACTTATTGCAATAGCTGTCAAGAATACCTGACTGCCATGATTAACAATATTTTACATCATTTATTTCTCTTGATTAATGTTAATAAATTATTTCACTATAATTAAGGTAAATTGGTGATTTAAAAATTGCATGTGTAGAGTAAGATTTGTGAAAACGTAAATGAACTTACCAACCTGATCCACAAGCAGAAAGACATATTTGTGAAGGCATAAATCAAAGTGCACAGAACGTTTGGTAAAGGTGTGCATTCACCTTCATTAACTTACCTGCCTACTCTGTTCCTTATTTAATGTTAGTTCATAATGCATTTCATCAACATTAAATGCTACATTTAATGCTACGTGTTTTTATATGTAGCTGTCTGTGTAAAATATGCCAGACAAGCACACGTGTAGTTCATGATGTTTTCTATATTTTATGTGACAGACCTATAGGTTTGGATGTTATGTTAATGGCATTTATTACTGCAAAATAAAAGGCTGACAACTTGCGTGAATGTTGGCTATAGTCCTGGTAGATGAAGGGCCCCTCAAGAGGTAAAGCCCAGGGGCCCCTTACAGTCTTAATGCGGCCCTGCACACAAGTAAAAGTGCTGTTTATTTTTTCCCGAATATCTGCACGAATGCAAATGCAATATTGCTTTTATGCAACAGTTCAATAAGCAAGTTAATATCATATTTTAGACACAATATTGTAAATATAGTCTGTATTGCTCAATTTCCAATCGCATTTCCACCCACGCCAATAGGTGTCAGTATAAAACTGAAGACAACTTCCATATCAGCATTTGTAATATAAACAATTAAATCCTGAGGGTGTTATGATATAGCATGACGTCATTCTGTGACTAAGCAGCGTTTGTTACTAAACTGAAAACATTGCAATGTAGCATTACCTTTCTCACACTCACATTCAGGGCGGATGAACTTTTTCAGGACAATGTCATCAGTGTGTGCTCGTTCCTCCAACAACTCCAAACTTGTCTTTTGCATCATTCATGACTAAGACAATAAAGTGGGTTCTGTTGGCCCGTAGCCATGAGAAATGTTACAAGTGCTCAGAAATGACTATTTAATAGCATCGGTCTGTAGCATGGATTGTTTCACATGCTATTTGCCTGTCTCCGATTCCGATAACAACAGGACCTGTGATCCCTCAAACTTACAGTAACATTTCACTTTTTAAAGTCTGATCTGTGAATTCATTTATAATACATCAACTTTCGACGATTTGCTCATTAACTATGTTCGCAGAAGACAGAAACCCCCTCTCATAAGGGAGATGATATTTGTATGAATAATGATGGTAGATTTTTTCACGTTTTGCAGACTAGGCCATCCAGATGACACACTATACCGAGGATAAACAAGCTCTCATTTATAAATTGAACATTCCTTCTAGAAAAACATCTGACTGACTGAGATCAATGTACTGAGATATCTAAGAAACCACAGCATTCCATTAATAATCTGCAATCTGAGTCAAAGCAGCGATAGCGATAAGATTCAGCTTTATTTTCATTGTGCAGAATACAAGTACAGAGACAATGAAACACAGTTAGCATGCATCCAGATGTGCAAATAGCAATATGCTGAGATAAATGCTCCAAATTGCACAACAGGCTGGCTAGATTGTTAACCGATCCAAGTGAAGAGTAAGACTTTGCCCTTGTGCAAAAGAAGTACACTCCAGCATCCTTTAAAAAGAGCACTTATTATGTAAATAATCTACTTTAAAAGAGTAAACTTACATGTGAACCTAATGTAATGTTTTTGGACACTTAATTGCATGTTTTTTTGCAATTAAACGAAAATGTATTCTAGTTTAAATTTATATCAGATGCATTTACTGCTTCATATGCAATTCCATAATTACTTGAATTGTCTTTGAAATACTACTAATGTACGGACAAGCATTTATGATAAACTAAAATATACTTCAATGTCATTCCTATTGACACTTCTTTCATATATTTGCAATTGCGCATTTGTAGAATTTTTGAATTAGAACATTTAGAATATATGAACTTTAAATGCAATGTTGAAAAACACACTGCAGTTCAAATGATAAGTCCTTTAAAGGTGCTTTACTATGTTAGCTAAGACATCAAAATTAGTGTTTTAAAACAGATTTTTTTTAAACATAATGATTAAAAATTTGTATGTACTTTAAAGTAAAACTTTTCATTTGACATGATAGTGTACTCACTTTAAGTGCAAGTAAGTCACCTTTTATTTCATGAATATTATACTATCTGCAAGTACATTTTTAAGTAATTATTATTTTTTAAATTTAAAAGAACACTACATTCAATACAATTAAGGGAAAAAATTAAGTAAATAAAAAATAAAACAGTATAAAGCCCAAGTTTATAAATGTAATGTAAAATATTTCTTTTTATTTATTTATTTATTTACATAGTCTCTTCAGATTTTAGAGAATGCACCCTTTATCAGAGAGGTGCAGTGTGTTTGAATTTGAGTGCAACTAAACATTTTGTTGTAAGGTCTTATTTTAAATTTGAGATATCCTATCGTTTAGAAAGGCAGTTTAACAGCATAAAGAGCACTGCACACTGAAAAACCCAACACCTTTTAAAGAGTGCATCTAAATGGTAAACAGAAGATGAACTGCCTGTTAATATTGTGAAATATATTGTATAGTGGCAGGTAGCATCTGATATCAGAGTACATCAGTGATCTTGTGTGATCTTCACTTGTCATTGATTGCACTTTTTGGTGCCAAAGCATGTGTGAACAGGTCTGGAATGAAGGGCCAAGTAGAGTATTGCAAAATCCATATCAGCCTGCAAACTGCCAATCACTTTGAAGAAACCATGAACGCTGCAAGCACAAACTAGTAGCGTACAGGAAGTGCACAAATGTTGTGAAATTGAGGTCAAGGGAATTCAGAAAGACAGGAAAAGAAACAGTTCGTTCCAAGGACAGTAAATCTCTGCCATGCTTTGCACGTCTTGAAAGATTTGAAAGGCTGTTTACACAAGAGTCCTGTTGCTGAGTATTTGAGAAGATGGCCTGTTATGTGAGAGATGTTGATGTTAAGAAAGTCTAAACCTTTGATGCTTAACAATACCACAAAAGATTTTTTTAAAACATACAGCAAATCTAAGGACAGTTAATCCAGTCCCACACTTGTTTACACGGGATATCTTATCCAAACTGAGCAATTCAGAGGCTCCAGTTAAGAAAAATAAACTCCTAAAATAAAATAAATTGGTCTTTTGTGTAATTAATCACTAGGGTACATATTTACTATTCATTTTGCTTTCGCAATTTTTCAGAACAAGATGCATTGGATTACATAAGAAAATAAAGGTCTCCATATATTTTTCTGATCAGATGTTGCTCAACAAGCAGTTTTTCCGTTCTTTCTTTTTTTTTTTAACCACAGCATTGATTCTGAAGCACACACTTATTTTTGTCACACATGTTTTCATGAATTATAGAGGTGTGCACAGGCAATGTATATTCTTTTATTAAAGCTTAGGAATTTCAAAAATCCATGTCACAGTTCACACCAAAATAAAATGAATAAGTAAATGTATTGCTTAAAGATTACTTTTTTCATTATAGACTTTGCATTAGTCTATAATGTTATGACTTATATGTTCTCATATTCTCGTTACCATATGCATTGTGACATTTATTTATTTTTTGATGTCCTGCTATTTTTAGTTGTAATTCCTATATTTCTATATGAATGCACTGATGCATAAATACTTCCTAATATATAATTTTCAAACAGTATTTATTTATTTATTGTTGCATCACAGTAATGAGAACTTGAGAGGAAATTGTACTTAACTGTCATGAAAATATTATACAAAAATATAATACAATGTATTTTTCAAGTAGCATCTGTAATTCGTGTGGCAACGTTATATGAAATGTTACGTATCATATTAGCAAAGTACAATATATCTGTCATGTACATGAGCTCAAACAAAAAGATAATATTAACATGCAATCAGGTAACAATAAATCACATGCAATGCTTGATAATTAAACATCATGCTGCAAATGATTGCAGTGGAGTACAATAACAATTTCAGATTTACGTGTTATTGAGTAGTATAAGGTTTAGTAACATGACATGTATCTAAATATGATTTAGATGGTCAAAGGCATGTGTGTGTAACTACAAAACACTATTATGCCTGTAAAAACAGCATCTTGGCAGATCTCCTCCATTCCTTATAAGGAAAAATAAAGATGATTAATTGTATAGAATGGAATAATCGCTGATACCACAAGCTTTTTATAAAGCACCATGCTAATTAGGATTAACTGCTGATTAGCACTTAATCCTTTGCGTCATACGTTCAATGTAAACCCTGCCTGAGATCAGCAAATGATTGCTAAGTAGCAATTCAGCTGTCGAGTCCATCAAATTAAACATCAAATCTGTCAGGCTTTTATAAAAAATACATGTGAACTTTGTTACATAAAGCCAGAACAGCCAGTAACCAGTGTATTGCAAATATTTACTTCATATGACACTCAACCCAAAGCTGTGGCTCAGACAATATCAAACAAGCAATATTCTCAAACATTCAACTATTCAGTGATACAAAAATGTATCAAATGTTTTCCTAACCGTTAAGTATTGGCCATATCTCCATATTCAACTTGGCAACAGTAAATGACCACTTATGGATTGACTGCAAAATAAAAACATCCTCCATTAGAATTACATGTGTATGATGAATCCAAATGTGCACGCAATCTCTGCTGCTAATATATGAAATGTTTTGATTTGTATATATTGGCTAATAGGTTGGTAAAAGGAAAGCAGCTCTTTCATACCTCATTGAGGTCTAAAAGTCTGAGCCCTCAGTGAGAAGGGTTTATTGTTGTTAAAAAAAATTAAAACAAAGTGACACAAATAAACAAGCAGTTTTACAAATTTAAGTATTTGCACAAGTGGTCTCAGACCTTGGACCCCATTGGACCCTGGAGATTTTGTAAAATAGAACACAAAAACTATGCGGTACAACTGATTCATTCTGATTAATATGAGTATATTTCCGATATAATGATTCAATCCCATTTTTGAGCTATTCATTAAAAGAACCATTCGTTTCGGGAATCAAGCTATGTTTGTTGAGCTGTATGTTTCTGATTCATTAAAAACAACCGGCTCATAAGAACTGGCTCATAATTCGTTTCAGGAATCGAATTAAACCAATTAAAAATAACTGGCTGGTAAAAATTGTTTAATTTCTGGAATGGGGCTACACTTTTTGAGCTGAATATTTTTGATTCACTAAAAAGAATCAGTTCATTCATTTCGGGAATCAGGCTGGATTTGTTGTGTTATATGCTTTTGATTCGCTAAAAAGAACAGGCTTATAAGAAACTTTCGCTTCGGGAATCAGGCTACACTTGTTGAGCAGTATGTTTTTGATCACTAAAAAGAACCAGCCAGAGTCAAGAGAGTGACCAAGAGAGTCATTAGTCTCGGATATCAGGCTACACTTGTTGCTATGTACATTTTTGATTCATTAAGACCTGTTACCATCCGTGAGATGATTTTGTTCCGGAATCGGCGATTCTTGTTGAATAGACTTTCATTAAACAACAGTTCTGTCAGGACCACTATCGTCAAAGATGATTGACAATTAGCATACAGTTTGGATTGGCGGTATGGTTCTGTTCTGGGCAAGAACTCCCTGCGCATCTATGACATGCCTACGCATGGGCTGAGAGTCAGGGAGGACACGCTAACCCACCCCCCCAGCCCATCCCCCCCCCCCCCCAGGGTAAACAGAACAGAACTAACATAAATGTATTGCAGATATTGTTAAAGTTCAATCATTTTATGTACACATTTGTAGAATTAAGCCTGATTCAGGAGAATAGCAGGCTGTCTCCCGACTGACCGAGGAGGAGTTGGGGATGGAGGAGGGTCATTAGCTATTGAGCAATGCGAAAACTGCTGATAATACTGAGGGACCTTATATATGAATGCTTAGGTAGGTGTCGTATTCCCATAGGTAGATGGGGATCAGCTGAAAGTCAGCTGATGCGAGCTTGACTAACATGACCTGCCAGAACTAACGCTACGCTTGATATTCAGCAGCAGATAAGCACCAAAACACTAATAAGGGAACCTTCTAACTTTGTATATTACAAAAATATTATAGAAAGTAAAATACTCATCTTGGCATTGATTCTGGGATGCTGGGTTTCACAACAACAACAAAAAACAGCACAACTTCATACATGTAAATTAATTACTTCCTGAAACATGGCATCAAACACATTATCCACCCATGAATCATTCAACACTTGTCTTCATAGTATGCTACACACTGCCGAAGGATTGTGCTTAGCCATTGCGTTGTTGGTCCAGTATTTCTTGGTACCAAAATCCTCTGGGTACAGGGCGGAATATCCTACCGCTTCCACGGATCTCCTCTTCTGGATGCGGTGCACCAGGATACGATAAGTTCCTGTTATTGGGCTGCGGCAGTCAGTGCAGGTTTTATTCTGCAGATGTGTGCCACTGATGCCCAGCTCGCTCAGGGCTGACTTCACTTCCTGTTCCTCCACGCACAGGCTCTTCGCTGGGTCAGCTAGGTAATTGGGCGTCGTATTGAAAGCAGGATAGGGTTTGGGGTATTCGATGCCCTTCAGCCAGGAGCATAGCATCAGCTGCGACACCAACACTGTGGATCCGGGAATTCTTCCACAGGTACGGGTCTCAGCATGCCTTTGATGGCCAGTTGGCAGGACTCAGGGACGTAGGGCGGGATGCTGTACGCCCCCTGCAGGATGCAGCGTTTCAGTCGGCCTAAGTTGTCGCCGTAGAAAGGCATGATGGCGGTCACCATAAAGTAGAGTAGGACACCCAGCGCCCAGATGTCCACATAACGGCCCACGTAGCTTTTGTCTCTGAACAGCTCAGGTGCCGCATACGGCGGGGAGCCGCAAAATGTGTTCAGAGTTTCGGTTGGCTCACTGACAACACTGAAACCGAAGTCACCCACTTTGATGCAGTAGCAAGTGGTGTAAAAAATATTTTCTGCTTTCAGGTCACGATGGATGATGTTGTTTTCATGCTGAAAAATAAACAACGAAATAGATAGATCCGTTAGACTGAATCATACTGTGTAAAATGAAACACATACAAATTCATAATTAGAGAAAATGCTTATACTGTACCATATAAACAAACTGGTTCAGAATGTAAACATGTCATATAATGGAAAAATGTCCACTTTAAACTGACCACTGACAAAAATCTTAATGTAATTCACTGAATTTTGCTGATACCATCTTAATTAATTACAATATTCCGCATTTAGGGTTTGATCATTAAGCATTGAGATGGCCTTAATGATGGCTCCGACGCTGATGGCTGCCTCCGTGGCGTGCTCCGCAGTTTTTTTTATGTTTTTGTTAGTTTGTCCTGTCCTGTCCTTTAGTTATATCCCTGCAATCAGTTTCACCAGAGACGAATTGCTGGACATACGGAAGTACACACCACCCGATATTTCACCTGTTTTCGACTATTCGGATGTTTTGCTGGGCATTGTTGTCGGGGGAGCTGTGGCGCTTATTAAGCGCTTCAGGACGCGCAGACGGGGTAAGCGAGCCGGCGCGCTCGTGAAGCTTAGGCAGCGCGGATTCAGGACGCCGTTGCCTAGCATCCACCTGGCGAACCTCCGCTCTCTACCCAAAAAAACAGACGAACTCCTTCTGCTCTCCAGGACAAATAAGGATTTCTCACACTCTGCTACTCTGTGTTTCACGGAAACCTGGCTGAAAAACGCCATCCCGGACAGCGCGTTGAGTCTCCCGTCGGACTTCTACATCTGCTACAGTCTTCCTAGACAGACCTCGCGACAAGCAGACTCAGAAACGGCGACAAATCACCGCGTGGTGGCGGGACATGTTTTTACATCAATGAGAGTTGGTGTACAGATGTAACTGTGTTAAATAAGATGTGCTGTAAAGATCTAGAAGTGCTCTTCATTAACTAAGCCTTTCTACTCACCGCGGGAGTTTTGCTCATTCATTCTCATCAGTGTCTACATTCCTCCGCAAGCGCAGTCTGAACTGCTCTCTAACCAGCTTTAAACAACAACTCGCTGTGATTCTTGATCACAGACCTAGAACAACAACACCCGACTCTTGAATTTTAATACCGTTTCTCTGGGGACTCTAATAAAGCCAAATCTCTCCCGTGAACAGGCCAATACAGACAGCACATCACATGTCCCCCCAGAGACAGTAATATATTGGATCACTCTTACACCACAATAAAGTCAAATGATCCAAATAGACTGCTCCATTCTCCTTCATTTCTGTCCCACGACCAGCTTTGGGGCTCTCTGATCACTGCTTGGTTCATCTTATACCGACCTACAGGCAGAAACTGAAATCAGCTAAACCTGTATTAAGGACTGTAAAAAGATGGACTAATGAAGCAGAGCAGGATTTAAAAGCTTGTTTTGACCTCACTGATTGGAGCGTTTTTTGAATCTGCTGCCACCGATCTGGACGAGCTCACTGAGACTGTAACATCTTATATCAGTTTTTGTGAAGATATGTGCATTCCTACAAGGACTCATTTAACCTACAACAATGACAACCCATGGTTCACTGCAAAACTCAGACAACTCCATCAGGCCAAAGAAGATGCTCGCAGAAAGGGGGACAATGTCTTGTATAAACAGGCCAAATACACACTGGAAAAGGAGATCAGAGTGGCAAAGAGGAATTATTCTGAAAAAATAAGGATTAAATTCTCTTCCAGTGACTCGGCATCAGTGTGGAAAAGTCTAAAAGAAATCACCAACTACAAGACCCCATCCCCCAGCACTGTTGAGAATCAACAACTGGCAGACGATCTAAACTAGTTCTACTGCGTTTGAAATAGACACCACGCACAAAGGCTTTTCACACCCGCCCTGAACACCTCTCAACACAACCATTCACACCTCCTGCAACCCCCCTCTCCCCCACTCCTGTACTTCAGATCAGTGAAGATGATGTGCACCAGGTCTTCTGGAAACAGAAAAGGAAAAAAGCACCAGGCCCAGATTGTGTTTCACCAGTCTTTCTGAAATCCTGTGCTGACCAGCTGGACCCCATCTTCACACAGATCTTCAACAAATCACTGGAGCTGAGTGAAGTTCCCTGCTGCTTCAAACGCTCCACCATCATTCCCGTCCCAAAGAAACCCAAAATTACTGGCTTATGATAAGAAGACCTGTGATGCCACAACACTGTGGTCTCCATGATGCGGGGGGGGGGGAGTCTTTTGAAAAACTGTTGCTGGCCCACCTGAAGGACATTACTTGACCCTTGCTGGATCCTCTTCAGTTTCCCTACAGAGCAAACAGGTCTGTGGACGATGCCGTAAACATGGGACTGCATTATGTTCTGCAACATCTACACAGACCAGGGACTTATGTTGCAGAAAACAAGAGAATCTTCTAATCGTACTGGACTTCAGCTCGGCCTTTAACACTATCACCCCAAACCTCCTCCTGCCCAAACTAAATCAGCTCTCCGTGCCCACCTCCGTCTATCAGTGGATCAACAGCTTCCTGACAAACAGACAGCAGCTAGTGAGGCTTTGGGTAAATACCATACACCAGCACCCAGTTACGTCCGCACTGATGCTACACTCTGGTTGTGTTCTCCCCCTCCATCCACTTGGTTTGTCTTCCCCTTGTCACCAATCTGCACCTCTAAACTACCCCTCTGTCAAAACCCTGCTAAAGTTGCAGATGACACACCACACTTTCGCCGTCATTCAGACTCGGTTGACTGATCCCTGCTTACATGACTCAGGTAGGTCGAGCTACTGTCTGGTGCAATGTCTCCACAACCTGAGCTCAACACAGCGCCACTGATGGAGATACCGTGGACTTCAGGAGAATCCCCCACTGCACTCCCCCCACTCCCACTTAGGACAGCATCTGTGACTGCCGTGGAGCATTCAGGTTTCCTGGGCACCACAAATCTTCAGGCCCCTGAAGTGGGACACTCACATTGACTCCATTGTGAAAAAGGCCCAGCAGAGTTTGTACTTCCTTCGCCAGCTGAGGAAGTTCAACCTGCTACAGGAGCTGCTGAAACAGTTCTACTCTGCTATCATTGAATCCATCCTATGCACTTCAGTAACTGTCTGGTTCAGCTCAGCAACCAAATCTGACCTCAGAAGACTACAAATGGTAGTCCGGACTGCTGAGCGAGTCATTGGTACAACCATCCCTTCTCTCCAAGAACAGTACTCATCCCGACTGTGAGCAAAGTGTGGAAAAATCACCTTGGACCCCTCACACCTAGCCCACTCTCTCTTCGAACTGTTGCTTTCTGGTCGGTGCTACAGAGCACTGAGCACCAGAAACGGCCAGACACAGGAACAGTTTCTTCCCTCAGGCAATCCATCTCATGAACACTTGACAATAACCATGGAACACACACTATTTATTCACTCATACACTTATTTATCTAACACACATACTCAGCCTACACCTCAAATTTGCACATGATATACAGTACCTGTACATACAAAAAAAAAACTGTTTATTGTAATATACCTGCACACACAATTGTTAATTATATGTTTCTATTCCTTATCTACTTGTTCTATTTTTATTTTTATTATCTGTGTTTTTTTTGTTCTGTCACTGTCATTATGTTACACTGTGGAAGCTTCTGTCACGAAAACAAATTCCTCGTATGTGTAAACATACCTGGCAATAAAGCTCATTCTGATTCTGATTCTGATTCTGATCAGTCAGTAATAATTTTGTGCATCAATTACAGAATTTAATCAATTATTATTATCAAATGTTTTTATTGTAAATGTTCTTAACTAAAATATAATTCTTGACCTATAAACTACCGTTCACAAGTTTGAGGTCTGTAATATTTTTTTTATACTGTTTTTTGAAAGAAGTCTCTTATGCTCACAATGGCTGTATTTATTTGATCAAGAATACAGTGTAATTGTGAAATATTATTACAATTTAAATAACTGTTTTCTATGTAAATATATTTTAAAATGTAATGTATTCCTGTGATCATAGCTGAATTTTCAGCATCATTACTCAGTCTTCAGTGTCACGTGATCCTTCAGAAATCACTCTAATATGCTGATTTGCTGCTCAAGAAACATTTCTGATTATTATCAGTGTTGAAAACAGTTGTGTTGCTCAATATTATTGTAAAAACCATGATGTAGAAACATTTCATTCAGGATTCTTTGATGAATAGAAATCCTTTGTAACATTATATGTAAATATTACAGCGACAGTAAATGATTAAAAAAAAAACTATCAAAAAAGATATTGTATGCGCTCCAAAATCGACATAAACATCCATTCTCGAGTGCCTAAGATCAAAAACAAAAGCTTGAACATCCAAACAACAAACAACTGTCCGCCACAAAAAAATGAAAGACATACAATTAGAGCAATGAAGAAAGCATGAGCTGAAACATCTTTTCACTTTTTTGCACTTTTGTCACCCTACAGATGTTAAATTAAAGTAATGTTTGTGATAGACCCTCCACCCCTTGCCTTGGTTAATTGGAAAAATGTCTTTCATGTGGCAATAAACACGTTTCTGTTTTTTGGTAAAAAAATAAATAAAATACACATTTCACCAAAATAGTCTAATTGAATTGAACAAATGACCAAAATTCGAGTCTCATAATCTATGTTTACAGGACTTTCCAACCCATTTGATTAAAACTCACAAGTCTAATTGCTTAGAAAAGTAATAGAACACAGATTTATTCTCAATAAATCACACAGTTTGGTTTAATTCACGTCTTTAGCATGTGCAGGATGAGTGATGCAGTTTAATACTTAGGAGGATGAGGGGTTAATATCAAGCAATATTAAGAGCGATGCTTGTCTTCACAAGCAGCATTAATAAACAGGAGCTGTTGTCAGGTCAGGCAAGGACAAGCCTTGCTGCTCTCACCATGTATTTGATGGCTGAGATGATCTGGGCAAAGATGAGCTTGCTTTCCAGGTCTGACAGGCGCCCCTTGCTGGTGATGCGTGAGAACAGGTCTCCTCCGCTGCCATACTCCATAGCGAGGTACAAATGCTTCCTGGTCTCGAGCACCTCATACAGACGCACAATGTTCGGATGGGACAGATTTTCCATACAGATGATCTCTGAGGCAAACAGATTCTGTGACTTCTTGTCGAGACGCGCCTTATTGAGAATCTTTACTGCAACACGTTCTGTGAGACCGAGAGAGAGGAGTGTTAAATCACAGTGAACTGTATTTGGGGGAAATCCATGTCATACAAACTTAGCGGGGATGCTAGCGAAACATTCAAGTGACCTTTTTATCTTATTAAAGGTCTTTAAATAAATATGTGGTAAAATGCTTGAGAGGCCTCCCTGCTGTGTTGTTTTCAAGAGGCCTTTCAACCAACCCACCAAAAATATTAGAGGGATTCACAGAGGGGGTGCTGTAAATCTGATGGGATTACATGAGCGGATCAACTCGTGGTCAGACCCTGTTCAACTGTGCCGCCTGCTGTCAGGAGCTACAAACTGACAGAACACAGCAATCCACAGAGGGTAATGTCGTGATGAAGTGATGAAGTATCGACAGATCTCATTGTGAAGTACATCCGAGTGTAATGGATTCTCAACTAGACAAAATGTACAGCACGGACTTGGTTCCATGCAATCGGTTGTTGACTGGATTTTGAGTTGTGGGTGTTGCACCCAAAAATGGCTGGAGCTTGCAGAGCGGGTTTAAGTCGATTAATTGATTGGAGAAGTCCTGCGTACGTCACCAGAGAAGAGGAAGTGATTGTAGATTGGATACCTAAACTTACTGATAAAAACCAACAAATACCCAATGCTGCAACGTGATCCACTCCATCACTCCAGTCAACCATCCAGTTTAAAACTTCTTGCGAAGGGAAAAGCTCCGTTACTTTTAAGAAACCCAGGACTCATGCATTACGATTGTTTTTCTTAACTTGTTCCAATCCGTTTACAAGTCCTCTAGCCATAATATCGTTTTCTCCAGTGAAAGAATTGTCCCATCTGAATCAGGAGAGCAATATGCACAGATACAGCGCACCTGATTTTACAAGTGAAACAGTTTACACACACAAATTACGAAATCCGTGTATTTTGTATTGAATGAAGTATTTCACTTGGAGGTAAGCTGTAAGTTATGGATTTAATAGACATAGTATTTTTGGATCTGGTTTAAAAGTCTTGATGTGGATTTCTTCTTAAAACAAGCACGCTTTCTCTTCACAGAAAGCCGTTCGTTGATGGCACTGTGTAGTCCATTGTATTATTTATTATGTTATTGGGTGATGTTTTTTATGATCACTGTTGAGAGCGCTCATTTCTGACGGTCCCCTTCACTTGCAGACTGGATCCAGTTCTGAACCAGTTGATGTGATGCTTATCATTTCATCCAACACTCTGTTTCTTCATGCAAGAACCAACGTCATCTGACCCTTGCTTGACACGGTCTGAAAGACAGAGCATATATTTTGTACGAGCCACATTTCTCATTTTTATTTGTCGGTGTGACTGTATCCTTTAAATAACATTATGAGGTAACACAAACACATACATAATGTAGGGATGAATTGTTTGCTAACACTATCGCCAACAGTCAGATAAAATAGTACAGGCTGTCTCAATAGAACCTGATTGGATTTGTAATCTTCATTCCACTTATAATAACAATACCTTATTTGGACGCAGTGCTATGATAATAGTTACTGACATAGATACACCCATCACAATTCACTAATGATAAATACATATTGAATTTACACTTAGACATGTGTAAATTTTGGAACATATTAAATGTCCTCTAAAATAAGTACACTGACTATCTTACTTTAATATTGGTACTGTGATATGTTAAACTTTGTTTAATTAAGACACCATTTAGATCACATCTAACATGAAACAATGTAAAATTAATCTTATAACCAAACCTTAATACGTACTTTAAAAAAAACTAGCAAAGCTCAAATGTAGATCTTATTATTATCTGTGTTGTTCCTTGGTCCGTAACTATTCACCGTGAAACAAATTGTGGCATAGACATTCTTCTTCATTATTTATATTAATTATTAATAATATGTTCCATATATAGTACATTTTTAAATTATTCATAATTATTTAATCATTATGAATTACTGGGTCATTGGTATCAGACAGAATTTTAGGAAACATAGTACTAGCACATTTTCAAATTAAATTTTCAAATAGACAATTTCTGGTGGTCGATATTAGATGTGAACTTAAGAGGAACTAGTCTCATACATCCATTAAAAATGACCTTGACACTTGTTGGTTAAATGTAATTGCAAACTGCAGAAACTTAAAGCTAGCCTGAGAACAGGTATAATTTGTTTCCAGGTGGTTTTATTTGATTTATAGTATTTCAGATACTCTATACCACTTTATGTAGAGTCATCCAAAGCCTTCTTAAGTGACAACTGATTGTCTCACCTTTAGTCAAAGCGTGAACACCCAGTTTGACCTGAGAGAAATTTCCAGTCCCTATTTCTCCTCTGAGTTCATAGAAAGCAATCCTGCGGCCCAGTATCATGTCACTGATGACCTGCTCATTGTGGGACATGTCATAGAGGACCCTCTCGAAGGCTGTCTGCTTCGCTCTTTGTTCAGGCGTAAGTGCCGGACACTTGCGTGTTTCTGTGCTCTCTCTTCTTGCTGGTACAAGAGTTGGCGCCCACGGCTTTCATTCGGTTCCTTTCCTTTTTTTTCTCAGGTCGCTCAAGATCTTCGCCTCAGATCATGTAGTGGTTTCTGGTACCGATTGGATCGTGACAAACAACACAATTAGTCTTTTTGAACTAACATAAACCAACCACCGTCTCAATTACGTTTGATATTACTAAAAACTGTTCGCGATAAAAACTATTGGTGGATCCTCTTCCTAGAGTTGGTGATTTGTTGTTTTAATGCACATTTGAGTTCCTTTTTAACTTTTAACCTTTTGTACATCTCATAATAGTTGAACTAAATTGAGTATATACATGTTTCTAAAGAATATACAGGAACAATTAATTACTGCAGCTAATAAGAGGTTTTGCATGATAATAAATTATACTGTTGCACTGGCCTTGACGTTCGATTCTCCGACTATTACAAGCAGATTTCCTGCTTCATTGTCATGATCCCTGTCTACTGAACGCTTCGCGCCCCCCTCCGTTGAAGCGTGTTCCTATGCTCCTGTAAACCTTTCCTTCAGGATGGAAGGTCAATGAAAGGAAGTGTCCCAGTCTGTGGAGACTGACACGGCCATTGCGTTTACATTCATAGACATTTACCAAACAAAAGTCAGGACATAATTGGATTTTATTTCTCATGACGTTAAAAACCTTGAAATGTAAAGGCTTATACCTGATGAAATTATTTGTGTATGCAAATATAAAGAGTTACTACATTTCTTTACAAAACTACAATTTTAATTTAAAAATTTTGAAATTTTTTGGTGTTTGGGTGTGTATAGACTATAGCGTGTACTCTAAAGAAAGCACCCTTTGCGCAAGAACATATCATACTTGTATACGCGTGGGTTATTAGCCTCTATCCTTTCACCTTGTCAATATTCTGTGTTTGTGGTTCACAATACATGATCTACATGATTCAGGTTGATTCTCCACTATGTTGAACACTACAAATCTATGAACTGTGGTTTTTACTTGCGAACAAAACTAAACTTTCGGTTTAAGATGTCCTTCACTCTCACTCAAAAATTTTATTGTTAAAAAAGTTTTTTAACCCAGCATTTTTTTAGAGTGTACCTTTTTTCAAGTCAAGTCACTGTAAAAAAAAAAAAATGGTTGAGAAAAGGTAAAAATCCAATTCAACTTGATGCGTATTGATGCGTTAACCTATAATGTAAGACTTGTGTGACACCAGCATATTGAAATAACATTTCGAACACTGTTTTGGAATATTGCATAGTTGCATCCCTCTAGATGTTCTTGTATAATCCTAATCCGTGCCTGAATGTCCTTTCTATTTTAGTTCAAATGTCCAGTATGTCTGCACTGGAGGCAAGATCAGGCTTGCAAGTCTGAATAGAAAAGTCTTTAAGAAGGGTGGATTAGGAGCCACGTTAAGACAATGCATCACAGGTTGCAGACTCGACACACTTCTAAAAATACACAGGATATCCACTGAACTATTTTCAATATCAGTAACACCAATGCTGCAGGAAGAAAACAAACGGTTGGGTTTAAGACTTAATTTAATCACACTATTTTCCATTAATGACTTTTGCTGCCTTTAATTAAACAAAATTGCACTGTAACACCAAAAAGAATCTAAGTGTCATAATTAGCACTTAAATTCTACAAAACATCTTTTGTACTGTGAAACTGAATCTTAAAAAACAACTGTGTTTAGGAGCAAATATTAAGAGTTGAAATTAAATATTTATTAACTAACAAAATTCCAAATCAATGAACAAATTATGAGATCTTATGCATATCCAGTGTAATTAATATGCCGTTAATAGAGGATCATATTAATTTGGCTGATCACAAAATTTCCATTTCCCATTACATTCATTGTCTCATGATATATTCTTTATAATCATACTCTATACCAACCGACTCGCATAACCACCGCTCACAAACTAAAATACATTATACAAAGTTACTGCCTTGATTACAAACTCTCCTAACTCTATTCCATGAAGAAAGTCAACTTTAAACCTGGGAGCTGGGCTATACCTTCGCTGGATGTATGTCTCGAATGAACTTAGAGACAGCACATTACAACCTCACACTCGAAGTCCGTCAATCCTCCCGATCACCAGCCCCACATCCCTCTCCAATTAAACTTGGACCGATAATTAACAGATTCAGACTTGATTAGATTAGATTCAACTTTATTGTCACTGTGCAGATTACAAGTACAGAGCCAATGAAATGCATTTAGCATCTAACCAGAAGTGCAAATAGCCAGTGTATATAAATAAGAGTAAATACATACAGAGGGTAAACAAAAGAATCAAACCCCTTTAAATTGGTTAAACCCACATTTGGTTGCTTTGCAGTCTAAAATGAAGATGGACACAGTTTTTGTTATATCCAGCTGTATTTACTCAGTGCAACTTAGAACATCCAAGATAAAGATAAAACACCAACATTTCCCAGGGGAAAAATAATTACAAACCATAATCCCTGGGAGTTTGAAACAGCGATCAACTCCCATCTCGTGTCCGTAATTTTTGAACCACGCTTATTACTTTACTTACAGTCTTTTAGTTCTGTTGAGAATTCTTGTCTCTTACTAACTTTGCCCCATCTACCCCTTTGCAATATTTTCGTGGCACTTTCATATGAAGGAGTTGGGCTTTTCTTGCAATGCCTACACCATACTACCCACACTTTACTATGGAGTTTAACGCCATGTATATGGGAGCGTTGTGCCAATGATAAAGGGAGTAGAGAATGGGCTCAACTAAGTAGGAACAGACCGACCTTCCTGTGGTGCTCCCACAAGTGCTCAAGGTGAGGATGGAGGATTGTAATTGTTCCAACCTCAGAATTTGTTTTGTCACAACCGAGTGGCTATTTGCACAGGTTGTGTCCAGTCTGTTGATGCCTGTGTGTGCCGACCCATGTGCTGAGGGACATTCACGTTTTTGACTGGATGCCACACAATCTGTGTACATCAAACGTCGTTGCTGTATTAATGTTTAGCTCATCTTTAATTCTCCACCTCCTTCCGATTGCTCACCCTGGCACATAACCTGTCGGACTTCTGTGTCTGATCGAGTAAGCATGTTGTCACAGGCTTTTTATGCCAGGAGTCTTGCTCTTTCCCTGCTGCGTCGTCCACATATATCTTGAAGTCTGGCAGATGTTTTAATTATTTTAATGGGTGGGAAACTAGCTTTATCCCGCCATCCTCCTGTATGTGGATAAACCGAGCTGATTTAGATAACTAATGTCTGTGTAAGTGAGACCAGTGTGGCCTGACAACATGAACCTCATGCTGTCAGACAGAATCTGCTTCCCTCTAGCCATCACTTTTACAGTCCTCATCACAGTGGGTTTCCCCACATTGTAGGATTATGGGGTATATTATGGACGGGATCAAGACAGGGATAGCGGCCTCAAATTGTGTCCCCACATGTGGGAGCATGGAGTTACCTTTGGTTATGCGCTGTCGGATGTTGTAGGAACTGACAATAGTGTCCTCCTCTTTGTAGGAGCAAATATCATTTATTGTGATAGAAATCACATTGGGGAGTAGCCAGCTACCTAGTTGTGCTTGTCTTTAGCATCCGTGGGATACACTGATCTACAGGGAGCCACAGTATGCGGGAATTTTAGTAATAACACATCATGTCACAACCAAGCCTCTGTTTACATGATGTGCCAAAACGCCTCCTGCGCTCCACTCCTGATCTTACTACACCAAAGTCCACAGCTGTTCTATCAGCTCTGTAGATGTAGCACCCTTCTAGCTCAATCGCACTGTTTGGGACTGTGTTATTGAGCAATGTTTCCGTGAGAAATATCCAATATAACACACCCCAATGGAGCTGCGCAAATGCTGCGTGAAAACAGCCGATTCGTGCAAAAAATACTAATACTAAGCTTACAACACGGCACTACAGATACAGGAAATGGAAATTACACATGTAATGACTATTTTCTAGCAGTGATTTTAAACATCTAGTTCTTAACTGTACTAAAATGAAAAGTTAACTTTTAAAACTAGGCCTAATTTTTAAACTAGATGATTAAACCACATTGGATCGTTCTTTCGAGGACAAATCATATGTCTCAATAAACATCAATTGTGGGCGACACTGTAGCACTACCCAAGTGGATCAAATCTTGTGTGACACTACTATTAATTAAGCAGAATAGGTCACAATTTGTGTATCCCACTCACTTTTATTGTGTACCCAGAAGTGGACATAATTCCCCCATTATAACTAAATGATGAATGAATAAAATCAGATAAATTACAAAATAAGCTAAACAAAGCATTTTCTGGTCCCCACTCATTCTAACAGTATATTTCCCATACATGGAAGTCAAGCGGAACAAACGTCTACAATGGCTGAACATTTGTTGGGTGAACTTTTTTAAAAAATATCATTAATTCCAAGATGACCCCTTTATGCATTAAAGGGTCATATATGCATTTCAAGTTTCCCTTTTCCTTTGGAGTGTTACAAGCTCTTGGTGCTAAAGAACCTCTGTAAGTTGCAAAAGACTAAACTTCTTCATCAAATCCAAAGAGATATTCCTGTATAAAAATTTGCTGTAGATTTCTACAGATAAAATGTTTACAGAACGTCCTGTGTTTTTAAACAGCTATCAGATGTAGCTGTATTCCGCAAGGCATTTTTTGTCAAATAGTTTTTACAGTTGTACCTGTCTTTCCCATGTCAACTGGTATTCTTTTACACGAAGGCGTAAGGTGTTGGTCACTGTAGCTCCGTTTCTACAACTAACTTACTGTAGTGTTGCCCATTATGGCGATTGCGTGCGTCTTCATTCAATCTGAAATCCAGCCGACTGTAGCAGCTCAGAATGAGAAGATTATGCAGGCTTTATTTCATAATTTCCCTGGTATAATAGCACATAATTTAAATACTTACGAAATACTGTCCTTTTATTTTATTTATTTATGCTTCATAGTATATAAGCCCTATCATGTTAACAATAGCCGGCTATCACGACATTTACAGACAATCGTCCTTGTATTTGGCAGTAAAGCTGGAAATTCTATAGGCTCTAGCATAGTTAGGGCTAAGCTGTTTTTCCCTTTCTCATTTGGCAGTCTTAATTCTTATTGAGATAGCCATTTACAGTAGTAGTTTACCCAACTTTTAACAATAATAACCTAGCGCAAACGATTGCATAGTTTACTCACACTAATCTATCTTTCGAAATACTAACTGACGTACAGTGCCCCATATGTGAAATTTTCATTTGTTCTATGTTTCTTCACTAACCACCTCTGTCCCAAGCCGAACAGCACAACTTACTATAACTTATCAACTAACCAGTTACATTTAAAATGTGTTGTTCGATGGGTCACCAACTGTATTGTCATTACTGAGACATTAAAGCTTGTCCAGGACAATTTTTTAGTGAAAGATATCTTTACATGCCCGATTGGACAAGTTCGCTTGATTAAAACTTGGGTGAAAAAAAAACAAACAAACAAAAACTAGGGAAGCATCGAAACGCGAGACTGATTCTGATTTTATTACATTCAACATAACACAATTCAAACATTGATTAAGCAACACCCTGAAGTTATATGTTCAAACTGTTATTTTATATTCTAGATGTTATTGTTAAGGATCATTAATTGCGTGTGTTTTCACGAGTATACACAACCTTGTGCCAAAGTTACTAAGTGCAATACATACTTAGCTGTTAACATTTAAGTTACTTACTTTTGAGGGGACACACTATTTACTGTTGTTTTTATTTCACCAACGAAATCATTCAAACAAGATCAAAGCAAAACTCAGCTGTGGTTTTCTATTACAATGCTTTCAACCATGCCTTTCTGCAACGATCGTACATGTACCATTGACTCACTCCTAAGGTTATTCGCTTTCACACCTAATGGCGTTAGTTTCCCGTTTAAAATTTAGTCCATAATCTAACACAAAAAAAAACCACCATTTTTCCAACATTTCTCATTTGTAATTTCAAAAAATATTGTAATACATTAATGTCATAACACAGTTGTAATTTTGCATTATAAATTATTTAATTTGATTGGTGGTACAGTTCTACAATGTATTATTATAATTGAATTTATTAATCAAATGTGAGAGTTTGTTTATTTTAAAATATATGCCTTTTTGGGTGTTCATTTTGGTCTCATTTATGTAATGCATTTAAAAAAATTACTTGCTAATTTTCATAATTTCTTGTAGGTGCAAAGAGTAGCAGCTGATGTGGAGAAATGTTTGATGCTTCAAGACTCTCTGAAGCTGATTATATTAGGTAATGTATTCTTATTAATTCTATTGTAAATCATTTGATAAACTTGTATTTTAGATTACATTTTATATTGAAATACTGTGTTGTAGGTTACATTATGTCTTATATTTATTCATTTCAGGTGCACCCAGTGGCTTTTCGAGGGTCAGATGGTTGTGAATTCATACCTCAACTTTGTGGCTGGATTTGCAGTCTTATTACAACTTTAGAAGGCATCTTTTGCACACTTGAATTTTTTCAAAGGTAACATGTTTTACTTGAGTAATTTCATTTGTGAAAAAGGTTACTTATTTCGTTTAAGTACTAAATGCTGATTGAATTGTATAAGTGGCATTTTTACGTTTATTTTATTGAGCTAGTTTCATTCAATACTGAACTTTATTCTAAAGCTTCTGCTTGTTTTTATGTGCAGATGTTTTGTTGGAATCACAACACTCACTGGATACAAGACGGATACATAGAAGCAAAACAAGTAGAAAGGTCTCAGAGAAGAGGGACAACCCTCATGTGTGTGCTCATCTTAGAAAGTTGATGGACTTTCAGTATGTATTTATTAAATTGTCTTTTGCAGGAATATTCTAAATGTAATAGAACATAAGCTCAAACAACAGAATTTGTGGTATAATGTTGATTCCAGCATTTTATTTTAATCCCTTTTTAACCAAAATTATACGAATTCTGTTGATTGACCTTAATTTTTATAGAAAGTTAATGTTCTACTCAGAATATGGCTTATTTTGTTAACAGGCATTTGTGGTTATTTTGTGATGCTATGTTATTTTTATTATAATATTTTAACTGTTGAAAGACAATTTTTTTGCAATGTCTTTCTGCCAGTTTTAATAAACATTTATTAAAGATAGTTATCTTTGACTTGGTTTTTATTCATTTGTAAATGTATTAAGATAGTGCTCATGATAATGCATTTAAATCCGTATTTTACAGTTTACAATTTATGGTTAAAATTATTCTTTGCAGTATTTTCATTGTTAAATTATTAAAACTGTCACGAATCCTGTCCATGGACTTCCGTTCAATCACCACCAGAGGTCACCCTTCCATTACATTGACTCTCGCACTACACAAACTGTTTCATGTCATCCCGGACTACATATCCCATCATCCATTGCACTGATTGCACACAGCACTGATTGCACACAGCTGTAACCAATCACACATTCACTATATAACACTCACTCAGATCCCTTTCAGGCTGCCGAGTATTGTATGGGCATATCGCTAGTTGTGATAGCTACATTATGGAGCCTGCTTTAAGTTTCCTAGTTTAGTCTAGTCTAGTCTAGCCTAGTCTAGCCTAGCCTAGCCTTGCCTTGTCTGTTTCCTCGTCTTCTGATCATTGCCTGTGTACTTTGGATTACCTCTCTCGTCTTGCCCTGTTCGGATACTGTTTGCCCCTGCCTGGACATTTGCTTTGTACCTGGATTATCCCTCTAGTCTCGCCCCTGTTGGATTACGTTCGCCGTCGACTGACCGTCACTTGTTTACTGGACTGCTCTTGTTTTGTCTTCTATATACCTGTTTGCCATTACCTGACCCTCGCCTGTTTTGACCACGCCCTTAATAAAGCTTGCAAATGGATCCGTACGTCTCACGTCTTGTTTGCCCCGTAACAGAAATACGGCCACAACACTAGGAATCCAGCAGCCTTTCATGTGGCAGTGGCTAAATACTGGACACTGCAAAAACTTTTAATTAGCCTTAAAGCATGCAACACGCCCGCTTGAAGCTATATTCAAGAGTAATCTGGATATTTCGTGTTATTCTGATCTTCAGATTGTTACTGATAACTTTTTTTTGTGATGTGATTAAATGAACCTTTAAGTCACTAGTAACCTTGAGGTCCCCCCACTTCTTCTCTAGATCAAGTTTTTGGATTTGCTCTGCTGTGTGTCGACTCCGCTGTTCACAGGTGGGCTGCTTGCGAGAACATGACCCCGAGTCCCGCTTGTGTAAATGGTGCGTCCCGCACTATTCGACACGCTCACACAAATGGTCGGCGACAGCGGACCTGGATCATAAAACTGCGGCAGAACACAACAGCGCCCCGTTAGTCACGAGCGGACTTCATGTAATCAATTCAAGTTTACAGTTGATTCGTCATGAGTCATAAAGTCGAGTCACAACTGAGCTTCATGGATCAAGTCAAGTCACAGCTGATCTTCATGAGTCAGTCAAGTCAAAACTGTCGCCATGAGTCAAGTCTAGTCCAGCCTACTCATTATTCTAGTCCGTCCACTGAGCGTCAGAGTAAGTCAAGTCACAAGTTATGACCAGTCACAATGATCACGTCAAAGTACCTAGCTGTTCTCCAGGAGGCAAGTCAAGTCAAAGTTTATTGTCATGAGTCAAGTCACGGCTGATCTTCATGAGACAGGTCAAGTCACAACTGATCTTCAGGAGTCTAGTCAAGTCACAACTGATCTCCAGGAGTCAAGGTGAAGCCACCAACTGATCTTCACTGTGACAGGCATATCTAGTCACAGTTGACATCGCATGGAGGCAATCAAGTTCGTCTTGCTGGATCATTTCGAGTTCACAGAGCAAATCATCACTGAAATCTTCATAGGCAACGATCACGTCACCGTTGACTCGCTCCTGACTCAAGTCAAAGTCACAGTATCCATTCCCTGAGTCAAGTCAGGGCTCAGCTCAGTCTGCCAGAGCCATCGACACGTCGCAGCTGGTCATCCAGAGTCACGTCACATCACAGCTGATCCTCCAGACTCTCGTCACATCATAGCTGATCTTCCAGAGTCTCGTCACACATCAGCTGATCTTCCAGAGTCTCGTCAAATCTCAGCTGATCTGCCAGATCACTTCACTCACACAGCTTAATACATTCACAGAGTCTGTCACGGTCCTACGCTGTGCACCCAGATCCTCAGGTAACTGTACTCATACCCCAGACTTGGCACCCAGACGTATGGAGGACCCACCGCTGTGCTCGGCAAGTGCAAGGCTGGGTATCCCTAACCATCACGCTTAAGCCTCCAGTTCTCAACTGTTTTCCTCCCCTGTCCTGTGGCGCTTCCCACAATGGGATCGCTTTAAATAATGGTTAAACTTTGGCTGCGTACACCACCATGAAGCTTTATAACGGTTGGCCACATGCGATGCATCTCTACCTGGTGGCGGTTGATGCTGCAGATCCTTCCGAGGTTGTGGCGCACGCTGCCATGTTCACCGAGGCGATTGCACCCATTGTAGCTTCTCCAGAGGTGGCGGCCCCTTGCTGCAGAACCTCCCGAGGTGGCGGTGCTTGCCTCAGCACCTTGCACGGTGGTGGCGCCCAGCAACACACCTTCAGCCTGTCTTGTCATGGTCGAAGGAACCATTACTGAACTCTCCCCGTATCCCGATGGTCCTACTGTAGAACCTCCAAAGTGGTGGCAGTGGTAGCCAACTTATGAACTCTCGTCCTGTGTTCCCGTCCAAGAGCCATCTATGAACCGCGTACTGTCTTTCATCGCCGAGTAAGGCCGTCCTCGTGAACTCTCTGACAGTTTCTGTCACGTCAAGGCGAGAGCCCCTTGAACTCTCTAACCAGTTCCCTGTAACGGCTATGAAGGCCTTCTGTGAACTCTCTGCCTGTTCTGTCACGGCTATGGAGGCCGTCTGCGAATCCTCGTCCTGTCCTGTCACGGCTATGGAGGCCGCTGTGAACTCTTTGCCTGTTCTTTCTTCCGCCAAAAGGTTGTCTGTGAACCTCTGTACCGTCCTGTCACGGCTATGGAGGGGGCCATTTACGACTATTGTCTCATGCTGAACTGGCCAAAGAGGCCATTTGCAAACTATTGCCCTGTCTCAATCCAGCCAAAGAAGCTGTTTCTGAACTCTCTGCCTTATCTGTCACACCTGAAGATGCTGTCTGTGAACTTACTTACTGTTCTGTTGCAGCTACAAGGGCCATTCAGGAATTCTCATCTCTGTCTGTCACTGCCATGAAAACCTTTAATGAACTTCGTGTTCCCTGCCTTGATCCTTGTTACCATGAATGCACTGCCTGTCTCTCGTTTCTCTGCTTTTCCTAGGTCTCAGTCTCTGCCAGGGTCTCCTGATCAATCTGACCCGCCGTGGTGGGCTTCTGCTCTGTCTGCTCCGCCCTGGTGGGCTTCTGTCCTATCTGCTCCGGACTGGTGGTCTTCTGCTCCTCCGTGGTGGTCTTCTGCTCTGGCTCTGGTGGTCTTCTGCTCCGCCATGGTGTGCTGCCCTTCTGGCTCTGGTGGTCTGTCTGACTCCGTCCGTGTCGGAGCATCTTTGGTCCTGTCTGCTCTGCTGTGGTGGTCCTCAGCTGCACCTGTTCTGCCGGCTCCGCCCTGGCTCTCTGCTCCGCCGGTTCTGCCTCAGTCCCTGGTCTCTCCTATTTTTGGACCTGGCCCTCCGTCCCTCCCCTGTTCCGCCTCCGCTCCACCGCCCTCCTGAATGCGGGGGGGGGGGGTCGGGGGGAGGGGGGCGGGGGGGGTTGGGGGGGGGGGGGGGGGCTATGTCCGAATCCTTCCCATGGACTTCCGTTCAAAATCACCACCCCAGATTCACCCTTCCGTTCATTGACTCTCACACTACACAAACTGTTGCATGTCAGCCCGGACTACATATCCCATCATCCATTGCACTGATTGCACACAGCTGTAACCAATCACACATTCACTATATAACACTCACTCAGATCCCTTTCGGGTGGCCGAGTATTGTATGCGCATATCGCTAGTCAGTGATAGCTACGTTACAGAGCCTGCTTAAGTTTCCTAGTCTTAGCTTAGTCTTGCCTTGTCTGTTTCCTCGTCTCTGATCTGCCCTGTGACTTTTTGGATTACCTCTCTCGTCTTTTATGCCCGTTTGGATCTGTTTGACCCCTGCCACTTCGGAACCTATCCCCTCGCGTCTCGCCCCACCCTGTTGGATTACGTTCGCCGTCGACTGACCCTCGTTTGTTTACTGGACTGCTCTTGTTTTGTCTTCTTTATACCTGTTTGCCATTGCCTGACCCTCGCCTGTTTTGACCACGCCCTTAATAAAGCTTGCAAATGGATCCGTACGTCTCGTGTCTTGTTTGCCCCGTAACAAAAACATCATCTTGGATTTAGGAGTATTTACAGGATTTTATTGGCCACTTTAGCTGCCAGGTAAATACTGTACTTTACTGGGGGATGATTCAAAATATATTTGTCGTCACAACTACCTACAGTTTTTTCATTCAATTTTACTTTAAACCATACGACAATTACTGTAGGTCAACATACAGGAAGTAACTGTAATTTTGCTTTGCATATTTATACTTTTATCCAGTTTACAGCAAATTAAACATCATTTTTTACAAGACTTTTATTGGCAACTTTTTTTTGCCATAACTCTGAAATTCTACGGTACTTTTTTACAGTTTTTTTACATTTTGCCGCCCAAATGTTCATGCAAAGAAAGAAGGCGTAACTTTTATCTCGTCCTGTATTAATTGTGGCTAGAAAGCCGCTGCCATTTCGTGAAGGCCGCGCTGTCGTGTTTCTTTGTGAAAGCGAACGACGTGTTTGGCCTTCCAAAAGAGGACGATATCCACTTGTCCTGCCTGGAGCTATCCGTGCGCGGAAATACTCAACTTTAACGCTATGGATCGCCGGATCGCTTTCACTGGGACGCAGCGGAAGTCCACCCCGGATTGTCACCATGTGAGTTGGCCGGTTTCCCAACTCAAACCGGCCGCCCGACTCACTCTTAGCCCGCCGTGTGTTTCTTTGTGAAGCGAACTACTATTGTATTGGCCTTCCAAAAGAGGCACACGCTAAAATCAGTGGTTAAAACATTGTATGTTTACACACCAACACTGTGCCAGAACACGTGTGGCATACCCAATTAGTGTGTCTGTTTTGTGCAGCACATTTTTCATGGATGTTTCTGATCTGGGAGATCAGCACTCTCACGGTGCCGGTCTGTTCCGACTCACAGACTGTAAGTACGTTTTCATTTAAGGATTTGCCACTGACGATTCAAACGCGAGTTTTGGGGGGGGGGGGGAGCAGTGTAGAGTATCACTTCCTTGTCATTTCTCCGATCACAAATGCCACATGGCTTTTATGTTTACCGCGGCGTGCTGCAACTCAACGCGTAAAAGCACAGTAATAGTCTATTTAATCAGCATGTCCCCGTAATTATCCCCACTGAGCAACAATTCCTCGTTTATGAAGTTGTATTTTCATGTTGTTTGAATCGCTCCATTGTTCTGCCGACAGATGTGGATGGACGATCTTCCACCCACCCCACAAGCCCAAAACCCTCCCAAAAAACGCCCAAACCTTTAACTGTCAAAATAATGAGATGGAATATGTTAATCAAGTTTGATAAGGGCCATTTTAACTCCTTAAAAAAACTAAATATTGTCACCAAACAAATAGCTCATATAAATTATAACTAGATACATTGTCAGCATGTAAACGGATCAAATCGGGGCTAAACAGCCTACAGTTACAATCAGATTAGCTACCGAATCTAGATCCAATATGCAAGCACCAGCACAATCGGCAATCACGGAAATAAGACCGATAGCCCTCGAAACTAACACATAATCCATGATTGATCAAATGTCCTGTCAGGCCGAATAAGTCCAGTTTATAGCAACCTGCCAAAAGTGTGAGGACAAGCATCAGTAACTAGCAGGTATTCACACTCGTTCATGCTCACCGACCATGACAGTCAACGCAAACTGTCATTCATTGATACGTAAGTCTAACTCCGTACCCATTAACAAAATACAACAATAATGCGCGTTGCACCACATCGTGTCTGCCTATCTCCTTACCACAGACTCTAGTCAAGCCCCTGAAGTCATATTGTCGAAACATAATACAGAACTTTTGCACAGTCAACAAACGATCAGCTAGCAGTTTTTCAAGTTGATCATCTGTACTTTAAAGATAAAATACATGCTCGTCACAGATACTGCCATAATTTAGTTTCGGTTTGGAATTAATTCAATATGTGCACTGATTTCGGAGTTGCCAGTGATAGCAGCCTACGTGTCAGCTCCCCTCCACAATAAAGTCATAACAAGTTTTAGAGTTGAGTCACTCGCCCACTCTTTAACTTATATTTAGGCTTGTGATTACTTCAAACAGTCATACTACATACAAAATCCATAGCGTTTATACCTTTACCGCTAATAACGTGTCCCTTGCATAATCATGATACGTCTGGTCTGCTGAGCCCTCGTGATAAGTGGCGTCTGCGACGTACAGCAAGCACCAGCACCTCTGCTCTGGGTTTGTGTGTGCGTGTGTAGTAACGTTATGATGACTGATTGGATGCAGTATACATACTTGGGCTTGTTTTGTTAAACAATTAGCCTATGCAATTTATATGTTTGAAAACCGCCAAACTGACCCCAAACCAGCCAAATTTTTGTTCACCCGCCCAAGCCAATTTTTACCCGCACAATCAAATTCAAAACAGCCCAATTGGGCGGGAACCCGCCCAATCTGGCAACACTGATCGTCGCTCCGGCCGGACAGGGCATCACAGTATGGTGAGGGGCGTAACATTTCCGTCATACGCTTGAGGTATTCGGCAATCACAATGCACTGGATAGCTGGCTAATCAGAGCACACCTCGCTTTTCAGACCCATGAGCTTTGTAAAAATCTACGCGTTTCAGAAAGGCGGGGCATAGAGGAGAAACAATAATGTACATTATGTGGAAAATAATGTGTGTTTTTTTTTTTTACTTTAAACCGCATAAACACATTTCATTACACCATATACACAAAATAATGTTCTTTTTAGCAACTTCATATGACCCCTTTAATTTAGTTTTTTTGGTTTATGCATTCTAGGGTTAATAGCTGTTTTGTAGCCAAAAATTAAACCTTCACTGGAATAAATAAAACAATTTTAAAAAGTGTGACAACTAGCCCCTGTCTACTATTTACCATACTGAATAGCAGGGCAGGAGGTTGTGTTTGGGCCATATATCTATACACTACAAATGCCCTCAATTAGAACATCATTATAGAGTAACACAAAAATACACAGAAATTAAAATATGTTTTGAGGCTCACATATACAATTAATATGCAACATGTCAAGCCTAGTCAAAGTTTAGATGTAATATTAAATAGTCATTATAATACAATAAACACCCAGTTTATATAAATATTACAATAAATACCCAGTTGATGCTGTTTGATTATGGCTTCGAAGGTCGTAGTAGGCGGCTGGCCCCTTTAGCCCTTGTGTGGCGGCATAAAAATGGTGGCTAATATTTGCTGATCTTGCATAACGGATAATCAAACAAAACTGAAAAGCTGGTAACGGGTGCTAAGGCAGGGCCCACTACAAACCGTAGCCCATGGAGCTGCAGCCCAGTCAAGAACATTGTTAAGTCCGGCTCCATGGCAGAACACTAATTTCAGTCAAAAGACCTAATTATTCAAAGACCTACAATAGTCTTTCATGGTACCATGGTACTATGTGATGACAAAACAATGAAACTGTAATTCTGTAGGTATTCATCCATAGACATGAGATTAAGGTGGGGGGGGGGGGGACTTTCACCTGTCATGTTTGTATTGAATTAAATGAACCCTGGTGCGATTGCTGCTCTGTTTTGTTCGATTCATATTGAGTACAGTGTGACGCTCGCCATCCGACTCCTGGTGCGCGCACCACACAATCACGGACCAAGCACCAGCTAAAAAGATGGTTCTCGGTCTGCTCCAAACAAACTCTGGTGCGGTTCGAATGAAATATGAACGCAACATGGACCAAACACTTCTAAACTAATCAAAAACAGGAAGTAATATCAAGATGCGACGATATGCGACATGATTTAACGACGCGGAACGAGCCGTACCATCTAAAACAAAATGAGCAGAGGGCAAACATAGAGCAACGATGAGGTAAAGTGCCTTTCATGAGCTGCTTGTGAGTGAAAATAAATCCATGTACACCAGCCAATGAGCGCGCTTAGTCCAGGCTATGGGCTTAATGTGTGTGTTCGACTTCAGCGAGGGAGCAGAACGATCTCTGATGGGATACTCTTGAGTTCATACTTCGTCTGTCGCAGGCCCGCTTTAAGTCCGAACATCGTTTTGGGTTGGGGTGTTCGGTGAGTTCCATTGCGAAATATATGTCATTCAACCCGACTAATCAGGTTGTGAACGTATCACTGTGCCTTTAGGTTCAGTATCTTTAGGTTTTCTGTCATAAATGCCAGTGTGAACACTCAGCGGACCAGAACCAAATGTATCGCTTTCTTTTTTGGTCCGGACCAAACAAACCAAGAGAACCGAACTACAAGTGTGAACGCACAGGAATGGTTTTAGATTTAAAATAGGCTTTAAACATTATTCCGATTATTTACTCCAATATTTACTTTGATTCAGAAAGTCCCTCAAATCAAAATTCTTTTTTTTCCCCCGTGTATGCAGCCAGTATTCTGTTGTTATCACCAATCAGTCTCTCTGAACTGAGGAAACAACATGTCATCTGAGATCATTTAAAAATCATCCTTCCTGGAAGTCAATGGCGCTGTTTAATGGACTTTAACTGACCTATACTGGACAGAATGAGTTGACCCGCTAAAATGACGTGGCGCTGTGACGTCTGTTCCGCCGTCCGCCTCGAGGTTGTGTTTACAGTCAGATTTGGCGGGAGAAGATTAGACGATCCGCTTTCGGTTTAGATTACGTTCTGTTAAGACCCGCGTGCGTCAATGGCGGCGACTGCTCCTGCAGCTCCCGCGGAGCCGGAGGTGGACCGCAGCGGAGCTGAGGACGAGCCCCGAAGCGCCGAGCCGGAGGAGGACGGGGGGAATGGGCAAGCTGGGCCCACCGCGGGCGCACAGCAGCAGCAGCAGCACCGCCTCGCCAAGTTACCGCTGTCCCGCATTAAAACTCTGATGAAAGCCGATCCGGACGTGAGTCTGGCCAGTCAAGAGTCCGTGTTCATCATAGCTAAAGCCACGGTGAGATACAGACACGTGCTGGATTCACCTCTTTTCCCTCCCTTCCTCTGTCTCTTCCTCTTTCTAACTTAAGTTCTGCTTGTCTCCTTATGTCAAATATACCATTTTACTTCTATTTCTTTCTCTCTGCCTACACTCTGTCTCTTGTTTATATTTGTTTTCTGTTAACATGATAATAATAATAATGTGATAGCTTTTTCTGAAATACAAAATGTACAAAAACATTTTCTGCATACAATTAAATATTGTATTTACAAAAAAAAAAAAGCTGGAAATTTAACAGGCATAATATAACTCCATTTATAAATGCTTGCTAGAAAACATTACTGATTGGTAGGTTATTGGCTTGCACTTTTTTTTATTGATGTCATTTTAGCAATTTCAATAAAACCATTTGTATGTTAGCCAGCTAGATAACATGATCTTGATGACAAACCAACAGGTTTTGCAACAACAGTATAGAATGGATCACAGAAACTGTTATGTTTTCAGGTGCAAAATCAATGAATGTAAGATTTTCTATTTCTCTCTCCTTTTGCCTGTCCGTTTTAGATCTTTAGGTCTATGTATTCATGGTTTTGTTTGTCTGAGTTTGTGGTTGTAAAATCTTTATTTTATCGCAAATGTAATATGACTAAATATGAATAACTAAGCACTCAAATCCGAGGACCATAAGTTCTCTATAAAGTGTGAGATGCTCATTGACCGCTAATTACTGTAATTGCCTTGGCAATGACAATTCAAATGAAGTTCTCACAGTGCCAGAAAAATATGACTGCTGCTATGACGCAGCAGCTGATAACATCTATAAGAGAGGAGGTATTAAAACATTTTGATACTAGTTTGTCGCATGCATGGATGCAGTGCTTGTCTGTCTGGATATTCTGAATTGCAGTTCAAACTAGGCTAGATTTGTTGATATGAAAACCTTGATGGGGCCGTTGCTTGAATTCACAGGGCCAAGGACAAAAATGGATGGCCCCTCCTATACACTCGGGTGGGTAAAGACAGTTGTATCTCAGTTAATAAAATGGTACTAATTATTTGTCTGCCTGCAGGAGCTTTTTGTTGAAATGATCGCCAAGGACGCTCTTGTTTATGCACAACAGGGAAAGAGAAAAACTCTGCAGCGCAAAGACTTGGGTAAGTTATAAGTTCAATTCTAAAATGGTTTAAATAGAATTTTAACAAAAAACAAGTGCTATTTTATTGATGCTGTAATGATTGGTGCTTTTTCTCTTTTGGCAGACAATGCTATTGAAGCAATAGATGAATTTGCGTTTTTGGAAGGTAAGGGAGTCGTAATTTAATGTTATTTCCTGCTGGCAAAGGTCTAAAGGAGTGGGAAAGTGTTTGTTTTATGGATCATTTTGATTGCCTATATTTCTTTCCTCCCTTCAAACCTCATTTTCCAAGAATGGTAAACCTAAAACCAAACAATATTCTGCCATGATGGCAGATTATATGTGACCACGAAGATCTTTGATTCTAGGAATTCAGAAACAAAGGCAGTTGGTAATAACATGGCTGTTTCGATAAAAATATTCTGATTTGTTGTCTAGAGTTCGGTTCACTTGTTTTTTGTGAAAGTCCACCAGTAACCTGCAGTGAATCGGCTCACAAAGGTGGTCCGAGTACAGTTGATGATTCACAGCATGAATGCAATCTGTCCTAAATTGCTGAAAGATCTTGTCCTAAATTATTAGTTACAATGATAAACAGTTGCAACAGTGTTACTTTGGCTGCTGATGCTACGGTTTAGACCCAAAAGTATAATGTGACATGCAACCTATGAAGGGGAATTGAATCAAACTTTCAAGGTCATGTCTTTAAATTCAACTATTTGCTTTCTGTATCACTCTTGTGTAGGTACCCTGGACTGACTGAAAAGGTGCATAGATATGAATATAAAGACTGTCAACAAGTTCTGAAGTTTCGTTTCAGATTTGAGAAATCAAAAGAGAGGAGAAATCGCTGATACATGTTATTTTTTCATTGTGATGTTGGTAATGCTTTAGCAGTTTGATAAAATTGTATGGTTGTCAAAGTTGTAAAGTGCAAATTGTATTTTTCAATATTCTAAGATTCTTATAACAATTTTTAGTGTTTAAATAAAGTGAAGCTCTTTTATCTTTTTCTCAAGAGTGTTGTTCATTTTGTGAGAGGGACAAAAAAATTGTATGTTGTTTTTTTTTTTGTTGTTTTTTGAGTGTTTTCTTTGCATTGTCGAACGTTTGGTATTTTCACAGCAGAACGTCTAGTCCTGCAAATTAGTCCTCTCCCCCTAAAACCAGCAGAGATCTTTTGACCAACATGTGAATAATGAATAACAGTTTTTGTTTTTACATGCCATAAATGTGATCGATCATATTACAGTGATTGGAAATGGAAACATTCAAATTATGGCTTCTCTATAACTGTAAAACTGTAAAAAAAAAAATATATAAATTTTTTTAAAATACCGTAAAATGCATGTAGGCTTTGGCTAAAATATATGCCCATCCAAAATTAATTAGTATCCATTACACAGACAGAAAATAAACCCGAACATATTTGATGGCACTAACCTGGCAAACTGATCAGTTCTTTTTTGAAAGTGCTTATAGTTATAAGGCCTTTTCTTACTGCAAAAACTATTAATTTAAAGAACTAATTTAGTGTCATTTTGGCACCCTTTTGAAACCTAAAATGACAAACGGGACACCCTATGTTGTAGACTTGTGGACAAATAATTGAGAATTAAAGTCTACAGCCGCTATATGCAAACAATAGCTTTTAAAACAATTTTGTTTTTGAGTTATGCAGTGACTTCTGGTGGTTGTGTAGAAAAAAATCTGACTGAAGCTTGTCATTTTTGCGTGTGCTTTGCAGGTTTGTGTTCAATATGCATCAGACAGTCACTGAAAGGACTATGAACAGTGTGCCATCTGAGGCTTTTCCATAATCAGACTGTCAGTCTACCTCAATTTCCAGGATGAGATCACTGTTTACCTGTAAATATCTAGGACTTTATCTTCAGGCATGGAGCTTAAAGGCAATATTTTACTTGCCAACGTATCCAAAGATTTGTATGAATCACCAGTTCAGGAGGAACTGAGTAGAATGTGAACGATCTTCACAGCATAGCATGTGTCTTTCCTGAGATTTATCTAAAGCATGTCTCCAGGGGAAAACAGTCTGCCTTGAATGGATAGTCCTGGTGGCCTCGCAGTGTGAGAGATGCTGTCGATCCAGCAGAAATAAAAACGTTGCCAAAAAATTTAAAACCAATATTTTACGTTAGTTAAGTTGGCTTTCTGTCTTGATCCAGGACATAAAGTTAATTAATTTTAGATGAAGACAAGCAAGTATGTGCATCGTCACGAGCAATTTAAACCATGATGAAAAACTCTAGTATGCATGCTGAGAATTCTTTGCATAGTTGTTTTTGTGTGGATGGGTTTTTGTAATGTGCTCCAATGACAAGTAAACAGAAAGACACTGTACTGCAAGGGACTGAACTCACCAGCTGCAAAATTCAATATCATTGCTCTATGGAGAGCTCAAAGTATTTATTAGTATTCATCAATATTGCTCACACTTAGGATTAGGAATTTGAATAAACACTTAACCCAAAGTATTAAATGTTCACATGACATGTTCTTCATTGTTTGTGCTACATTAACACTATAAGTCATATGGCTTTTGAGAAAAGGGGGTTCATTTGTATTTAATTGGTAATCCATAAAAGCAGACTACACTAAAAAGTTACCGTGAATTTAACGGTAAAAGACTAAAAATTTTACAGTAAAAACCTGTTAAATGGTTAGTGGTAAATTCCCCTACTATATACGGTTAAAAATTGTATTGGACATTACATGTAATTTTACGGTAGTATACCGTTTTTGGAAGTGAAAAAGACTGTATAATTTACAGTGAATAATGGTAAATTGACATTCCCAGAATTCCCTGCATTACATTTCATATTTGATGTTTTTTTGTTGAAATATGTTTTTTTCTTAGTTTTTTCTTATCAGTTTTGTTTATTAGGGTTGTGTGTTACACCTAATTTTGTTAAATGAATGTTTATTGCATTATTCAGTTTCATGTGTGTTACCATGATGGTGTTTAGTGTTTGTGAATGACGCTGTGCACCTTCTATATATGTTAATATTTAGAATCTGCTTGTGATGGGCTTTGGTTCATCTTGTGATTTTCTCATCATCTCCTGCATTTGGTGGTTGTCAGTGTATTACAAAGGTACAAAACAGATTTCAGTACTTCAATAGGTTGGTATTTTAACATTATATCAGTTAATGAAATTATGGTTTTTAACTGTAAATTTAAGTTAAAACCATAAAACCTAAAACATTGCTACCACATTTTTTACGGTAAAATTCCAGCAACAACCGCTGTCGTTTTTTTACCGTAAAATTTTACGGAATATTTTTTACAGTGTAGAATGCAATCTTTTGATAAGAGCCACAACAAATTAGTATTCACAATGAAAGAAGCTAAAGCATTCAGAATAACTGAATAACCACGTCTCTGTATTGTGGCGAGTTTAGCATAAGCAAAGACTTAGATTTCATTTAGAAGATCTGGATTTAAATAATCAGATCCTTAAGATTTTAGAATTGAATCATTATTGCAGTGATTAATATGTTTCCAGCATGTTTTGCAACAATTCTTTTAACCCTAACTGATGCAGTGTGTAGCTTTTCATTTCTTAAACAACAATGTTGGAAGATGTACGGTCCATATTCCAGGAGGACAATGCCACGATTCATCAGGGCTCAAAATGTGGCAATCACAGATCATGCCCTAACCATGAAAGTCTTGGATGGGTGGAGTTACTTTATCCTTCCTAGCCAAAAAAAAAGAAAAATGTGCATATGTACTAATATTTGTTGAGGCCTTATATTGAAACGTTGTGCTTTCATTGCATTGTTTGACAAACTTATGCAAAATTACCCCCACAACAAAAAAAAAAAATCTTTATTTCCATCAAGAGTTGGCATGAGTTTTTGGCAGAGATCTAGTATTGACAACAGGAGAGTCCTATCAAAAAAACAACTTTCAAACAGGTTAAGCTCAGGACTTCTCACGCTCCTTAAACCATTGTTTCACAATTTGGGCCCAATGAATCTTGACATTGACATCCTGGAATATGTACATGGGTACATCTTCTGACATTGTTGCTTGATAAATAAAAAGCTACGCACTGCATCAGTTAGGGTTAAGAATGCCAGAAACATATTAATCACTGCAATAATTATCCAATCCTAGACTCGACTAGGTTTTTTTTTTTTTTTTTGCTTATTTAAATCCAAATTGTGACTTTTTTTGGCCAGGCAGTGTAGTTTGACATATGTTGAATTTACAGAATCTGAATATTATGAATCCATAACCTAAGATGATGCAGGTGTTTTCACTTAACAAACATGTTATCTGACAAGGACAGCTCATCTGGATTAGGTTTCTGGCTCATGGGCAATGGTTCAAACTTTTCACCTCTCAGTCACTATCCTCAATTTTTTCCCACTAGGAGTACTCAAGTAAATGGAACAAACTTCCCCCAAATACTCAAGCAGATGATGCTGTTTTTTAATGTAAAAGTTGTGTGCATTTGTCAAATGCCCGTGAACTTGCTCTTGGTTCATTAAATGATCAGCGTTTTCTTTGAGCAGCAGCTGAAATGTTTCATTCAATGTGATGCCTTAATTGTCAACGAGATATGGGGGCAAGATGAGATATTGGCCCATGGAATCAAGTAAGGTCATGGACAAGGTATGTTTTTGCAGCTGAATTCTTGCATGCCTTACACACCCACCTTGGACACGCAGATGGCATATTTTCGATCTAATGATCTCAGGTATGCCGAAACCATAAAGTCCCAACAGTTTCTCCACATGACTCAAGAACTCGACATTAGGACGGGCTCTAAATGTCTGCATATAAGTATCCCTATTGATTCCTGATGTTTTGTTCATTTGAATGTTTTCTCACACTCCTCCCTGCAAAACAGACCTCAGTACTGTATTTTTTCCTGCTCCAACATTTTCAACTGCAATAAATCATAAGTTTGCCAACAGTTGGGCATTTTAATGTAAGGTGTTTCCTTCCCTTCAGCATTCGACCTCAGACACATATATCATTGTAGAATGCTGTTTTTAATCTTCTTTCTTCTAATGTTGGAAGAATTCTATATGGATTTATTATTGAGAGCTTTGCAGTTGTAAATTCTCAAGCAAACAGGGATGATGGGCTCAAAATTGCAGCGATTATGCCACGCATCGCACCAGCACTTGCACAGCTCAACGTGTTAATTGAAGAGAGTTGTGCATTTCTCAACAGTGAGGGGAGATGCTACGACTGTGAAAACAGCACACAAGGGGGGGAGTGAGGGAGATGTGGGTGTGTTAGCGTGTGAGAGAGAAAATAGGGGAAGGGAGGGAGAGAGGAGAGAAATAAAAACAGCACAAGAAGACAGCAGACAGCACGGAGGAAAAAATCCCTCTGAGGTTCCACCATGTTCCTGCAGACTGTCTCCATCCTCTTCCTCTCGGCTGTCCTCTTCGGCTGCCTGGAAGGTAAGGTGAAACTCTCCCTAGCATCTGATTGTAATGTTGGAACGGGGCGGTTGGGACCAGATCTCGGCGGGGGGGAAAGAGGCATAATGCTATGATAGCCAGACCGGTTCAGGAGCTTCGGATGCTGGAGTTTCACGCATGTCTGAAGAAATGAGGTGTGTTAAAACATGATGGGAGGCACAGGAAGCTCCAGAAAGGACAAAAAAGGAGTCCAAATTTGATTAAGACACATGATTTCTTCTGCAAACTGTTGAGCATGCCAGTTTATGATACTTAATGATGGGTTCCAGGTGTGATTCTGTGCTGAATTCTGTTGCCAGTTTTTTTATTTCTGTCTATGCCAGGGAAGGGTGTGCAAATGCAGCGAGATGTTCAGTGCTGCATGCAGTACTCTCACGGCAAAGTCCGGACCAAAGACGTCCTGAGGTATGAGAGGCAGACGGAGGGGCCGGATTGCAGCATAAGAGCCATCATGCAAGTATTCCAGGCATCCTGGAGCAATCACAGACATGGAAAATATGCCCTATTTAAGCTCACAGGCATTGCTGTCTAAGCAGGTCAGATTTTTATTACTGAGAGCGGTAATTGTCAGGCAAGTAGAGCAAAAGAATGCACTCAGGCTGGGTGGACAATGCCCAAACTGTTTCTTCACAGAGGCCAATTTAGACTGCACTGACTTGAAGCGTAGCAGATTAAGAGATTTAGGATTTGCCTTATGTAAAGAGAGAGGTTTTGGGGGAGCTCTTGAGATCTTGGCGCTCACGTTCTCGCTTGTTTGAATCACGACAGATTGTACACCAAAAAGGCGGTGAAGTGCGCTGATCCAAGGGACAGGAAGGTGAAGAGGTTACTACGGAAACTGAACCAGAGGATGGGAGCCAAAGCCCGCAGGACCATGTGGCTACATCCACATATGAATCTACCCGTCATGTCAGAGGTAAGATCTCCGTGGATTTAAGGAAGTAACGGCATCAGTGTCCAAATAAAGCTTATGCTCTGTGGTCCAGAAACTGAGTGTCTTGAGTGTAATTTTCTCTTTATTGACAGGCCGCAGTTGTTAACTCTCAAAAGATGAACAAGGTAAACAAGGTCTGCAGGATGCCATTTTAGTCCAACATTTGTGGAAGTAAAAATTTTTCCATCGATAAATAGATTTCTAGAGATAATGTATCAACCTGCGATATACATAAGATCAGAGGTGAAGGGTTAGTTCACCCAAAATGAAAATTTACTTGTGTTTTATCTCACCCTCGAAGCATCTAGGTGTATGCTGACTGTTTCTTTCAGGATGAATCAATAGGAGTTAATTAAAAATTGTCCGGCCCCTCAAAGCGCATATATTACAGTTTGGAGACAAGGCATGACCTTAAGCGTGAATACAGTAAGAGGCCTGGGTCTTTACAGAAAAACAACAAAACAAAAACACCGCAGCTACATGGTCGGGGCAGAGCTTTTGTTACAGCGTAAGAGAGTTGTGGAAAATGGGGAAAGCGGAGGCATTTCATTAGTTAGTCAAAAACCAAGTTGGAGAGCAGGACCTTGCGTTAGTTGTTGCGGTAACAGAGTTTGGTGAGGGGGGATTTGTTTTGCGTTAGTTGCTGCAGCAGGGGGCCTTAGTGGGTTGGGCTGTCTCTGTGAGGTCAACGCCCCTACTCCGCCCACTGTTGGCTCCGGCGGCTTGGGGCTCATTCTTAGGCAACCTTTTCGCTGAAGAGACACAAAACAAGAAATGAACACTATAACACTTCTTAATGTTTTTCAAAGTTGCTTCTTATGCTCATAAAGACTGACTTTATTTGATTTTAAAAAACACAGTCAAAACAGTAATATTATTAGTTTTAAAAACTCTTTTCTATTGTAATGTATTTTAAAATATAATTTATTATTGTCATGACAATGCTGAATTTTCAGCAGCCATTAATACAGTCTTCAGTGTCACATGATCCTCAGAAATCATTTATGGCTGATTTGGTGCTCAAGAAACATTATTGTTATCAGTGTTGAAAACATTTGTGCTGCTTCGTATTTTTGTGGAAACCGTGAAACATTTTTTTCAGGATTCTCTGATTAATGGAAAGCTGAAAATAACTATTTATTTTAAATTAAAACCTTAAATTTTTTTTTTTACTTTCACTTTTGATCCATTTAATGAATTCTTTCTAATTAAATTAGAAATCAAGTATTATTAGATAAGAATGTGATAATAATTAATAATACACCTCAGCACCAAAGCATCACAAAGAATACTATGTTGCATTTCCAAGATCATATAAATACTTTAAATCATCACTGTTGTGGTAAAACCTTACCAATGGCCATGAAGATCTCATTGACATTCATGGAAGTCTTTGCTGACGTCTCCATGAACAACAAACTGTTGTCGTCTGCATAAGACTGAGCATCCTGTAGAAACAAACCAGCTCAGGTGAGGGAAACAGCGATGGTCCGATATAAAAACTCTCTTTGGTCTTGTTGTGAAGTCATGTATACCTGGAAGGTCACAGCTCTCTTGATGGCAAGGTCAGCCTTGTTCCCAGACAGTGCGATGACAATATTTGGACTGGCCTGCCTCTGAAGCTCCTTAACCCAGTTCTTTGCTCTTGCAAACGACTCCTTCAAGGTGAAGAAAGTGAAAGGCACAATAGCAGAAGCAGAACAGAGAAATGTGACAGTAAGTAAGTCACAGTATAAAACATTCATGAAGAGCTTTAAAAACAAAACTGCTCACCTCATTGGTGATGTCATAAACTACAATGGCAGCCTGGGCACCTCTATAGTACATGGGGGCCAAACTGTGGTAGCGCTCCTGTCCGGCTGTGTCCCAAATCTCAAACTTTACCGTTGTGTCATCCAAGCACACCGTCTGTGTAAGGAAGGCCGCTGAAGCAAAAGAGAAAAGTCGTTGAGAACATGTGCAACCAGGTACACAAATTTAAAAACAAAAATCCCCTACCTCCTATTGTGCTTTCCTGAAACTCATGAAACTGCCCTTTGACGAAGCGCAGTACGAGGCTGGACTTTCCCACAGCCGACTCTCCTAGCAAAACCAGTTTAAACTGGCAGATCTTATTGCCCGCGTTGGACCCGTTGGGGCGTGTTGCTCCTCCCCTATTGGCCATGACAGTCGTCAATCACCCCGTCTCCTTTAAGCGGTCACACACACACTGAGAGCTGTCCCAGTACTGGCTGCACAGGACAACATGTAACCAAAAAAAGAGAAATGAAAAAGAGCACTTTCATGTTGACTATAGACAAAGATCTTTTCTTTCTTCTATTCAGAGTCGTTAGTACGGGGAATCGCTAATCTTGTATACGGGACAGCGGCTAGTAACCAAATGCTCTTTTGTTGAGACATGCACATTTTTAGACTCAAAAACACTGACTAAAAATATAGTGTGATTTACACATCTCAGTAAATATTATACCTTTCAGCGAATTATGGGACACGATTCAAATACCCTGCCAATTAACGGTTTTGCTAAATGATACAATCACATGAGAATCAAGGTTCATGTATTCTAGAACAAAATCTCTTGTATTATATATATATAAACTAAGTTGCTGGGCGGTATACAGGTTCATACCAAATACCGGTGTTTATTTTTGTTATGATATACATTTTTTAAATACCGCAATACACGGTGTATGTCGCTTAAACAACGTTCGGAAAGCGACACTGTTTGAAAGGGGGGTTACACTTTACTTGAAGGGGTGTGCATAAGACTGAAATGACACCTACATAATCATGACATGACAACTTCATAATCATGACATGACACATGAATATGAAGGGTTGGGTGAGTTCGATGTGGCAGGGTTTACGTACGGTGTGTTTTTTTAAAAAAAAAAGTAAGTGCATGACAGTAATGGGCTCAAATTAAATATGTACATACATTTCAGGATGTGGTGCATCATTAGAAATAATCTATTCCTAATGATGCTTGAAGTAAACTGAAGTAAACTATGAAGTAAAATTGAACATTTTCACCTCATGCTATATCAAAAGAAGAGACATTTAATAAAAATTACTTCTTAAAATCTATGTGTGAGCCTTGTGATGGACTGGCCATCCATCCAGGGTAAGTAAAATGGATAATTCTTCATATATTTGTGGTCACATAACCAATTTTTTTTAAGGTTGCCGCTCGCCCCTAAATTGTTATAACTATTATATGTACAGTATGTTTGTATGTATATATTTTTTATTTATTGCTTGCTTGCCATTTTGGAGCTCAACAGCCCCATTCTTTGGAAAAATGTGGTGTGAAAATTCATAAACACATGTCGTTTTGTCTTCCTAACAACAAAGAAAGACATACAGAAAAAAGAACTAATGACTAAGCTAATAATGAGTAAATAAAGGCAAAATATTCATTTTGGGGAGCAATATTCTCTGAAGCCATCAATTTCCAAAAAGGATCAGTACTTCTGAAACAATGGTAAGACTTTCACTTGCTGCTTCGACACAACCAGTATTGTATTAAGCACTATACATATAAAGGGGACTTGACTTGACTCACATCTTACTCACACATGCGGCAAAAATGGACAGGATCAGACAATGTGCAAACACAACAGTAATATATTTACAGACGATCCATAGTAGACAAAATTGTACAGTATGTAGTTGTAGCCAAGAAACATTTGTCCCTGACATTTCAATAGATAAGTAAATTAAGAGGTCCAGCAGTCATTTTTGTGTGTGTGGTGTGTGTGTGTTGTGTGTGTGTAGGGAGGGGTTGGTTGAACCAGGTAATGTTACAGTCCTATACCCACACAGCACACATGTTGCCGCAGGTTAATTAACATCTCAGACTAGCTCACCTGCATTTGGGAAGGCAGTGAGTGTGTGGTGTGTGTGTGTGTGTGTGTGTGTGTGGGTGTGTGTGTGTGTGCATGTCCTGCGGCACGCTTCTGCTTAATAATGACTCCGGATTAGTAACTCATGCGGAATACATTTCTATGTAATTCATTTGTAAATACTTTTTATGTATGATTGAAATTGTACTGCTTGTGTTTCATA
>JADLZN010005808.1:0-39364 GCA_018155175.1 Sinocyclocheilus anophthalmus
CATTTAACTTTCATACACTTAGTTACCTACTTGGTAAACTTAACACATCACTCAAAAATCAATAAGAATGTACTTTACAATTACAATTGCCGAATGTCATGGGAGATGTTCTAACAGAAATGTATTTTTCAATGCCCCTTTTTTTCTTTTTTCTTTCTCTCTCAGTGGATCAAAAACTAGGCTTTAAGGTGGCCCCATCAAAATGGGAGGAAGTGGATGGTACTGCTTTGGAGGCTCAAGGTTAGTCTAGATGACATTTATAACATTGTCTAAAGCTTAATTTTCTCCTGGGATCATTAAATTTTGAGAATTTTGAACTCAAACCATGATTTTTCTCTGTTTTTAGCTGTAACCACATCAAAATGGGAAATCTTTGATCCACCAGATGAATCTGAGAAAAGTAAAACAAGGTAAGTTTTACTAGTTCTACTTGGTATGTAAAACTCATGGAATTTAAATCATGGAAAGGTCATAGGAATGTCTTGCTAAGTTCATAGTCATAAATTAAAATAATTAAATCCCTAGAAACTGCTTGTGTGAGTTAGGGCTGGGTGATAAATCGATTTTATCGTTTAACTCGAATGTGTAGTTTACGTCGATTTGTTTGAATGAAAATCGGTTTTCTCTTAAACATCCGCCGATGCTCCCCTCTGGGCTCCCGTGGTTCCGAATGGGCTCAGCCCTCCCCCCGCGCGTTTGCCATAGAGATACACAAACAACATGGCAGCGAGCAGGGAAGAACTCGTTCCCAAGAAAGGCACAGTGTCATCCGTAATTTGAAATTGGTTCGGTTTTGCAGCGTCAGACACAGAACAAACAACACCCCGCTGCGTTGTGTTCTAATGTGTACCCCAGTGTGTTCACATTGCATGATGGATCGGCCACAGGGGGTTTCACATTGCATGACTTAACAATAGGAAGAATCGCCGACAGCTCTGTCTAGTCCGCACTGACATTTCACAACAAAACACACGCGAGAATTGATAAGGAAATAACGCGAGAACCCGCGTGAGTTTTCGAGCGAGACTGGAATTATTAAAAAGAGAGTTGGAGGTAAAGAATTTTGCAGTAACTGTTATGCTGATGTTGTGGCTGGTCAAGCAAATGTTTGTGCTTGTTTCTGTATGATATAATTATTCTAAATACTGATATTCTGGTCTATAACTACACCCCGAACTTCCCTCTGCCCTGTAATCTTGGTCTTCATTGGCTGTAGGCGCGATGTAGTTTTCAGTCAGAATCAATGTCACACACGCGTGATTGGGAATTGCTCACCTCCAGATATTTAGCATGTTCCAAATATTTTGGGGAGTTTCTGTGATTCCATCAGATATCGCGTTGCTTTGATATTCACCTGCGTGATTGTCACTCGCAGTGAACGAGCCGCTTTGCCTCCGATTCGGTCCCGGCATTGTCGGCGATTTCGCAAAACCTGTCGGCGAGTGAAAAATCGGCCTAAAATGGTGCAGTGTGAACTTGGCATAACTGCGGAGTTGCCCGTTTTAATCTCTTAACTCTGAATTTGCTCTTGGATGGTTAGATACATGATGGGCTAGTATAAAAAAAGAAAATAACTTAAGGTCTTTTCAGCATTAAGGTAATCCTGCTTTTTTATTTTAAATCATCTCGTCTCGATAGAAATTTGACTGGTAAATGATAAAGAATGATGACCCCTTTTGCATTGCATTGCATATCAGGGATGACAGATTGATAAAAAGACGTGCTATTTATGACTAGATGTAACTTTTGATACTTTGCGGTTAAAGTGGCTCTCTGATTGACTTTTCCTTATCAGTGCGGCTCCCATGAAAAAGTCTTACAAACATTTACAAACTGTATCCGGTATGATAAGTATGTTATGTTACATTTTATGTTATGTTACGTTATGTTTGCATTTTCACTGTTTACAATGGCAGGGCCTGCCGTCTTGCCTTTTTGGCTTGTTGTTTCTGTTTGCACTTTAACCCCAAAGGGGAAATCCAGATCAAATCCCAGAAGGGAAAATCAAAACAAAATAAAGTTAAAACTTGTATTAACTTTTTGTCCATTCTGCAGATTTATTTTGAAGTAGGGGGGGGGGGGGGGTGGGGGGGGTGGGGGGGGGGGGGGAGGGGGGTGGGGTGGGGGGGGTGGGGGGTGGGGGGGTGGGGGGGTGGGGGGGTGGGGGGGGGGGGGGGGGGTCGATTTAAAATCGTAAATCTTTTTTTTAAATCGTGTCAAAAATTTTTTAGTGCCATAGCGCACCAGCCTAGTGGGAGTTCATCTCTGTAAATTATTTCTGACAATTTCTTATAGGTGGTGGAACCCTAATTGTTGGGTTTTGTCGGATGAAATTCATGTTTTTTAACTCATTTTTTCAATCTCTGTCATAGTGCCACACGGGAAACTGAGAGTAAAGACTCTCTCAAAAGCTCCAGCGCTACAGACCAGCAGTCCTACAGTAATCCTGTTAGAGAAGAATACGATTTAAAGTCTGCTAAGTTTTCTGAGATGAGCGAGGAGAAACGTGCCAAACTACGAGAAATCGAGGTATACCTAAATGCTAAATGTACTAAACATAATTCTTCACATGCTTGAAAGCTGTTAAGAGATCTCACTCATTTTTCTTTGTCTGTTGTAGCTTAAAGTCATGAAGTTTCAAGATGAACTTGAATCTGGAAAACGACCCAAAAAATCTGTACCGAGTATTCAAGAACAAGTAGAGCTTTACCGGGACAAGCTACTACAGCGGGTTAGTATGAATTTTTTTGCTTGTTTTGTCTTTGGTATTACTTTACTATTTAGTTGGAAACCTCTATTTTTATTTTTTTTTTCAGGAGAAGGAGAAGGAGAAAGAGACGGAGAAAGACAAAGAGAAAGAAAAAGAGAGAAAAGACAAAGATAAATCTGATGTGTCCCACAAAGAGAAGGACAAAGATGACACCACTCCGGGCAGAAAAGAAAAGTAAGATACCTCAACATTACTTCAGGATTTAAGAAATAGAGACATTTTTGAATACATTTGATTTCCTTCCCAGAAAACGGAGGCATAGTCCCTCCCCCAGTCCCACCCGAAGTAGCAGCAGTAGGCGCGGCAGGTCGCCCTCACCACGATCAGAGCGCTCCGATAGATCCTATACAAAAGACAGCTCTCGATCGTCTTATAAAGACTCTCCAAGAGAAAGTAACCGCAAGTCATCTAAAAGGTAAACTAATAGTATCTTCTCTTAATCTTCATTGTCACAGCTTAAAACTCAATCCTGTGGCTTGTCTTTTCTTGTCTTTGTCTGTCAGTACATGCATGGTTATGGACGCAATAAATTATGAAAGTAATAAAACATCTCATTTTGAAAAATTATTTTAGGTCTCCTTCACCCCCAAGAACACCTAAGAGGTCGCGCAGGTCCAGGTCGAGAACACCCAAAAAATCCTCAAAGAAATCCAGATCGCGGTCACGATCGCCTCACCGTTTTCACAAGAAATCCAAAAAAAGCAAACACTGAGACTTCTGGCTATTATGGGAAGATGCCTGGGTTGTCTTTTGTGCCTCAAATTTGTTCTGTAAATCAGTGTGAAGGACATTCCTTCTTTCACCCCTCCTTTTGAAGCTCACTCACATTGAAGAACAGTGTTCAAGGGTTATATATAGGGTGTTTTATAATGTCATTTAGGAGCTTCCTTTGATGTTCAAAGTGTCCAAAAAGAAAATAACTGCAGTGGTTGGGGCAATCCTCCGTCAACATGAAAACTATTGTCTTATCATTTATTTTTTTTTTGGTCATTGTTTTTAGATCCCTTGAAACTGACTTAAATTAAACTAGTGTAAGTTTCAGTTGTATAGATGTTTGCTTTTCAATAAAGACACAATTTATGTGACTCTTCTTTGAAATGGCTTAGTTTTATGTGAATACATCCCAAATAAATATTTTAAACTGAGTGTATTAAAATAGCTAACTTATTTTAAGATATTTTATAAAAGTTGCATTCTAGGCCAGGGGTTTTCAATCTTTTAAATGCCATGGACCCCCAGATATGATCATAAATTAATATTTATCCCCAGATAAATAAATTAATTTATACATTTGGAAAATTTAGTATTCGCTATAGTACATCCTTCTCTCCACTCTCTGAGGCAGAAGTCTCTATACTCATCCTTTCCAATCATCCTACTACTTTTTGTCCGCTTGATCCTATTCCATCTCACCTCCTTCAAGCCATTTCTCCTGCCGTCGTACCTGCACTCACAGACATTGATAACATATCCCTTCACACTGGTGTTTTCCCCTCAACATTTAAACAGGCTCGTATAACCCCACTTCTTAAGAAACCCACTCTTAACCCAACTCTTTTAGAGAACTACAGATCGGTTTCCCTTCTTCCTTTCATTGTAAAAATTTTTGAACGAGCTGTGTTCAACCAAGTCTCAGCCTTTCTCACACAGAACAACCTCCTGGACAGCAACCAAATGTCAGAAGTGGACATTTGACCGAGACTGCCTTGCTTTCATTTGTTGAAGCCCTAAGACTGGCAAGAGCGGCTTCCAAATATATACTTATTTTGCTGGATCTGTCTGCATGCTTTTGATACGGTGAACCACCAGAATCTCCTGTCAACCCTATTGGAAAATGGCATCTCAGGAACCACACACCAGTTGTTTGAGTCTTACCTCTCAGATAGGTCCTTCAAGGTATCTTGGAGAGGTGAGGTGTCCAAGTCACATCTAGCTACTGGGGTGCCTCAGGGCTCAGTTCTTGGACCACTTCTCTGTCTACATGGCATCACTAGGTTCTGTCATTCAGAAACATGTTTTTTTCATATCACTGCTATGCTGATGACCCTCAACTCTACCTCTCATTCCATCCTGATGATCTGACAATACCTGCTATCATCTCAGCTTGTCTAACAGACATTTTTTGTTGGATGATGGACCATCACCTTCAACTCAAGCTGGCTAAGACAGAACTGCTTGTTGTTTCAACAAACCCATCACTTTATCATTTTCATCCAGTTAGGCTCATCAACCATAATTCCTTCAAAAACAGCTAGAAACCTTGGAGTTGTGATTGATGATAAGCTGAATTTCTCAGACCACATTGCTAAAACTGCCTGGTCCTGCAGATTTGCTTTATACAAAATTAAGAAGATCAGGGCCTTTCTTTCAGAACATGCAACACAAATCCTTGTTCAAGCTCTTGTTCAATCCAGGCTGGACTATTGCAATGCTCTCCTTTGGAGGTCTCCGCCACTTCTATCAAAACCTCTACAAGTAATCCCAAAATGCCGCGCAGATTTAATCTTTATGGAGCGAAGAACGCATGTCACCCCTCTGTTCATCAATTTGCACTGGCTACCATTAGCTGCTCGCATAAAATTAAAGGCATTAATGTTTGCCTTCAAAACCACGACTGGCTCTGCAGTCTGCACCCCTTTACCTAAATTCATTACTTCAGAGTTATGCGCCTCTGAGAAACTGCGTTCTGCCAGTGACCGGCGTCTTATTGTGTGCCATCTCAAAGAGGATAAAATACTTCTTTTTTTTTTCTTTCGCCTCACTTTATTTGTCCATTTTTTTTCAATATTTCACTATACAGTTTTGATAACATTTTAACCTAGTAGGTATAAAGAAAAAGGGATCCGAATGAAAATCGAAAACTAAGAACTATCAAATAACAAGATACATAAATTATCCCAGTAGTAAAGCGGCAATTAGTTATCCTAAAAACAAATACAAAAGTACCATCGCAACCCTCCACCCCAGCCCAAAGAAAATAAATAAATAAATAACACATTCTGCACTTGTGCCAGTTAGTAAGAGAAAATTAAACACTACCTAATACAAGTGTGGTCACCTACTAGGGGGAAATTGAATAAAATCATTATTTTCAGTTGAGCAGGGGGGGTATACGTTTCCATATACTCAAGAAAAAAGCCCCACATTTTTATAAAAGTTCTTGGATGAGCCCTTCAGTGAATGTCTAATCTTTTCCAGTTTGATAAAGTGAAAAATCGCTTTAATCCACATTGAGTGGGTAGGCGACATAGATGATTTCCAATGCATTAGAATCAAACGTCTAGCCAAAAATGCTACAAAGGCCACAGAATCTGCCTTGTAACCTATGTGATGAACTGGTAAGGAAAGTGTACCGAAGAGTGCTGTTATCGCTACAGGTTTGATTATTATCCCAACTACCTGAGATATTGTCTCAAATATTTGAACCCAATATCCATGTAAACTTGGGCAGAACCAGAACATATGTGCCAAGGTTGCGGACTCTGACGACAACGGTCACAGATAGGATCAACATCAGAGTAAATTTTAGAGAGTCGGACCTTAGTCCAATGGGTACGGTGGAGTATTTTGCAATGGATCCAACCATGATTGGCACATAAAGATGAGGAATGTACTCTGTATAAGATACTTTCCCATAATTCGTCTGGAATATCTTCTGATAAATTTATTTTTATAGATGTTAGTGAACTTCTATGTAGGGAACATATTTTGTCATAAATATATGAAATCATCCCTTTACCAATAGACCGTGTCCAAGGGAGTTGTAGTGGGGAGACTAGGGAACTGAGGATGCTTATCACGGATAAAATAAAATCACTTTCACAGACTTTTACCTTAACTGTTCGCTGCTGGTGGAATGACCTGCCCAACTCGATCGGAGCTGCTGAGTCTTTAGCCATCTTTAAGAATCGGCTAAAAACATGTCTCTTCCGTCTTTATTTGACCCTCTAATTCTAGCACTTTCTATTCTATTTTAATTATACTTTATATTTATCTTCTTTTTTTTAATAAAACAAAAACACTAGCTTTCTATTTTTTCTATTCTATCTACTTGTTTTTCTTTGTGTGTGTGTGTGTATATGTGTGTATAATATATATACCTTGCTACGTGTACTGCGTAAGGCTAACCAAGACTTGTCATTTGCACTTATATATTGTTGGTCTTTTGTTAGTTTTGATTGCTTTTATTGTCCTCATTTGTAAGTCGCTTTGGATAAAAGCGTCTGCTAAATGTAAATGTAATGTAGTACTGTACTATTAGATGTATAGTTTAAATTAGTTTTTGTGAGTACATTTGTCATTTTGTACAAAATCGTTATTTAGTTCAATCCTATGTTTATGTTTTTACCTCCCTAAACATTTTCAGGGACCGTAGACTGAAAACCCCTGTTAAAACTACTTATGCATGTTTATGCAATGAGTTCACGGCGCTCGCGCAATATAGGAAGTGCGTAGACACCAATCTCACGACGACATTTCCGCAAGTACACAAACAAGGAAGAATCGTTTAGTCCATGTTTGGTAATTCCCAAAAATGAGTGCAATAAAGTCCTGCGGGATTTTGATGAGTTTTTGCTGCATACTCACGAGCACATATGCATCTTCCGACGTCTTCGATGGTGTTTTGGGAAACACGGCGTCTTGTCATAAAACATGTCAGATGACTTACAGTTTGCACACTTATCCACGGGTGAGTGCGAGACACTGAACCAGTTACGGCTGTTTACTAACAAAGAAACGCTATTGAGATTTTTAGCCGGTCGTTAGTGTGCGTTTTTAGGAGCTTGTGCGTTGTAATGTTAGAACAATAACAATGAGGAAAGCGGAATTAGACGCGTTTCTTTATTTGGCCTGTTTGTTTTGTGATTAGGAGGAGGCGCTGTATGCCTGTGAGAGAGGATGTCGTCTCTTCTCCATCTGTCAGTTCGTGGGTGACAGCAAGGATCTCAACGAAACCAAAGCTGAATGCGAGTCAGGTAATATTAAAGTATTGTCTGAGTCCTTACAGCATTCGCTTATCTTTGTGTTGATAACAGTGTGTTTGTGTGTGCTTGACTTCCTGCAGCCTGTCGTGAAGCCTACACCCAGTCAGAGGAGCAGTATGCATGCAATCTAGGATGCCAGAGTCAACAGCCATTTGCAGAGCAAAGAATAGAGGAGGTGTGAAAAACGTTTGAATAATTGCTTTACATGTTTACTGTCTTTCAATCGTCAGTTCTACTTGAATTTCACCAGTGTGCTATTTGAAAGCACTGTTTGTTTGTTTGTTTGTTTGTTTTGGTGGGAAGTTGTTGACCATGATGCCCAGGATCCATCTCCTGTACCCACTGTCTCTGGTGAGGGGTTTCTGGGAAGACATGATGAGCCAAGCTCACAGCTTCATCACCTCATCCTGGACATTTTACCTCCAGGCAGATGATGGCAAAGTGGTCATTTTCCAGGTAATGTCACGATGATGTATTTTGGCCCTTCGTGGTAAAACATTTGGACATCTCTTGTGCAAGGTAAGAAGTAAAACTTGTTTCTAAAGTGCCATTGATCAAGATTTTTGCTTTGTCTCATTTCTAGTCCGAGCCGCAAGTTCAGTTTATCCCTCAGTTTGAATTCCAGAGAGACGAGACCGAGGAGTCACAGAGCACTTGTGAGCACTTCACATAACACACACAATGTTAATGTCACTTAATGACTGTTTTACATGTTTTCAGACTTTAATAATCATAATATCATATATGTTAAAGTGGTTGTTTGGTTGTTCATTGGATGGAAGTGGATCTGAATGCAAAATTGAGGTTGATTGTAAGAAAGGGGTGGAATTTAAGCAGACTAAATGATTGGAAAAGTCTGGCATGCATTACCAGAGGAAGTTTGTAATTTCACTGGATAGCCAGTTATTACAATTTTGATTAAAAAAAAAAATGAGCTCCCCACATTTTTATTTTTTATATATATATATATATATATTATAATAGTATATATAATTTACGGTGCCGATAGAGCCTCAACAGCGCTGCAACTTAAGAAAGAGACACATGTCAATTGAAAAAACAACCAGCAATTACGACCTCTTCATCATTTTGACAACAACAAACGCGCTGCAAATCCTCACACACATGCAAATGAAGAAACGCGCTGCAAATAACACGGACCACAACGGAAATGTTTCAAGGGGACCCAAAAAAGTGATGGACCCGGCTGGGATTTGTTTTGGGCAGTGCTTTTGTTTTTTTTTCTTTTTTTTTTTTTTTTTTTTTGAGTTTCTTCCTGCTAGTGATAAACTTTATATTTTTTATATTTTTATTTTATTTTTCTTGAGATATAACATTCACGGGATAAAGTCCAATAGCACAATTCATACACAACCAGAATACAAAACACTAAATTATAGAAAGAATAATAAAAATAAATATAAAACGAACAAAACAAAGAAATAAAATTTAACATCCTTTTTCTTGTTTTTTTTTTTTTTTAAAATAAATAAATCAAAATAAATTAAAATAAATAATAACTTAAATGGAAAATGTTTTTCAAATTGATGAAGTTGTTTTCTTAATTTGCAGGTGTTTTTTTTCTATTTGCAGCGCGTTGAGCTCTCTCTGCCACCATAATATATATATATATATATCTATACACACACACACGCGCACAGTACACACACATATATTATGTATACAAAAACTTTTATTTTGGATGTGATAAATTGCGATTAATCGTTTGACAGCACTAATATACAGTGGGGCAAAAAAGGGTCATTAGTCAGCCACCATTGTGCAAGTTCTCCCTCCCTCCCACTTAAAAAGATGAGAGAGTCCTGTAATTTTCATCATAGGTATACCTCAACTTGAGAGACAAAATGAGAAAAAAAAATCCAGAAAATCACATTGAGGATTTTTAAAAGAGAATTAATTGGTAAATTCCTCGGTAAAATAAGTATTTGGTCACCTACTAACAAGCAAGATTTCTGGCTCTCACAAGACCTGTAACTTCTTCTTTAAGAGGCTCCTCTGTCCTCCACTGGTTACCTGTATTATTGGCATCTGTTTGAACTTGTTATCAGTTTAAAAGACACCTGTCCACAACCTCAAAACAGTCACACTCCAAACTCCACCATGGCCAATACCAAAGAGCTGTCAAAGGACACCAGAAAAAAAAAATTGTAGGCCTGCACCAGGCTGGGAAGACTGAATCTGCAATAGTAAGCAGCTTGGTTTTTTTGTGGGTTGGGGGGGAAAAAAAGAAAAAAATTTTCAACTGTGGGAGCAATTTTTAGAAAATGGAAGACATACAAGACCACTGATAATCTCCCTGGATCTGGGGCTCCACGCAAGATCTCACACCGTGGGGTCAAAATGATCACAATAACTGTGAGCAAAAATCCCAGAACCACATGGGGGGACCTAGTGAATGACCTGCAGAGAGCTGGGCCAAAGTAACAAAGGCTACCATCAGTAACACACTGCGCCTCCAGGGACTCAAATCCTGCAGTGCCAGACGTGTCCCTCTGCTTAAGCCAGTACATGTCCAGGCTTGTCTGAAGTTTGCTAGAGAGCATTTTGGATGATCCAGAAGAGGATTGGGAGAATGTCATATGGTCAGATGAAACCAAAACAGAACTTTTTGGTAAAAACTCAACTTGCCGTGTTTGAGGAGAAAGAATGCTGAGTTGCATCCAAAGAGCACCATACCTACTGTGAAGCATGGGGTGGAAACATCATGCTTTGGGGCAGTTTTTCTGCAAAGGACCAGGACGACTGATCCGTGTAAACGAAAGAATGAATGGGGCCATGTATCGTGATATTTTTGAGTGAAAACCTCCTTCCATCAGCATGGGCATTGAAGATGAAACGTGGCTGGTTCTTTCAGCATGACAATGATCCCAAACAAACACCGCCCGGGCAACGAAGGAGTGGTTTCGTAAGAAGCATTTCAAGGTCCTGGGGTGGCCTAGCCAGTCTCCAGATCTCAACCCCATAGAAAATCTTTGTAGGGAGTTGAAAATCCGTGTTGCCCATTGACAGCCCCAAAACATTACTGCTCTAAAGGAGATCTGCATGGAGGAATGGGCCAAAATACCAGCAACATGTGTGAAACCCTTGTGAAGACTTACAGAAAACGTTTTGACCTCTGTCATTGCCAACAAAGTGTTTATAACAAAGTATTGAGATGAAATTTGTTATTGACCAAATACTTATTTTCCACCATAATTTGAAAATAAATTATTTAAAAATCCTACAATGTGATTTCTTGGATTTTTTTTTCTCATTTTGTCTCTCATAGTTAGAGGTATACCTATGATGAAAATTACAGGCCTCTCTCATCTTTTTAAGTGGGAGACTTGCACAATTGGTGGCTGACTAAATACTTTTTTTTTCCCCCACTGTATTTATTATATATATATATATAATTTATAAACATGCATGGATGAACCGTTCACAGTAAGATCAATAACATATGCTTAGAGAACCGGAAACAGGTGAACTTTAATCTCTTGATGACATTGAAGTTGAGCGTGTGATATCTGTGCCATTAGTAGGACCAAGCAAATTTACTGCCTACTTGTTTTGGCTGCCCAGTATAACAGCATTTGCTCAACTAATTGGTCAGGTTTTGAGCCAAGACTACCTTTTATTTCGAGGAACGTGTGTTTTGCTGCTGCTAGTGGCACAAAAATGACATACTGTAGTTTTAAGATGTCATGTTATGAAGTCTGTAAATATGTAATAACAGTCATGATTGGTCAGCAAAGGCTGACTTAACTGTGTCACTTCCCACAACATCATCTTAGCATCATTCTCTTAACAGAAGTAGTTTCAAGATCTCAACACTGATATTGGACCCCTTGTATTATTAATAGTTGTAGATCAGGAAATGAAAAACCCAATTTATAAAGACTACCCAAGAAGCTACATTCAGGAGAGAGACAGAGACATGTTCATCGATCGAAGCAACTCTGAGGACGATTACAACCTCTTCAGCTGTCTCTCAAGGTCGGTCACATGTTGATCTGGATTTTAATCTCTATTGATTTGTTGCAGTCTGTTGATCTTGTTGAATATGAAGCAATCCTGGGGTTTTTTTGTACTGGTAGGAACCCGTGGCTGCCTGGCTGGATCCTGACCACCACTCTGGTTCTGTCTGTCTTGGTTCTGATCTGGATTTGTTGTGCCACAGTGTCCACTGCTGTTGAGCAGTACGTCCCCGCTGATGTAAACCACTTCACATTCACTCATCTTCATGTTTTTTAATTATTGGTTAGTTGGTTATGTTTAACCAACTCATCCACATGTTCTCCTCCTTTTAACAGAAGCTAAGCATATATGGGGATATGGAGTACATGAAGGATCAGAAACTGACCCCGTATCTGCAGTCCTCTCTGGTGATCATCAGATCGCCAGGTGTGGAGGAGCAGGAAGCTGGACCTCTTCCATCAAAGGTCAATCTGGACCAGTCTAACATTTAACCAGTCTAGCATCCAAAGAAATTGAGCTTTTGGTTTTCTCTTTCAGAGGTGTGGTTATAGCTTCAAACGCATTGACTATGGGTTTCTTGGTTCTCCTTTTTTAAAATTTGAGAAGCGTGGACTGTGGGGAATATATTCTGTTGATGTTTTGGCACTTTAAAGGCATTACCTATCAGACTGAAAGCTCTGTAGGATCTGAGTTTTTCTGTTTACTGCCCATTTGTAGAGATGAAGTCTTCTTGTTTCCCTTATTCGTTTTTAAGTGTTCTCAATGTGATCAGTAACAGCTTGTGATTTGAGGTACGACGTGTTGCACAATGACATTAACGTTTTGATTTATGCTTTAGTACAAGATATCTCTGCTGCAGGGAGTGGAAATTTCTTGAACTGCCATAGAGACGAATAGAGAGTTTACGAGAGTCGTAAAGTCAATAAAGGCATTGTAAATGAAGTTGTTTTGCGACCTCTCAGATTTGTCATCTAAATATTAATAAACAAACCTACTAAAAAGTGTTCTGTTCTCACGTCAATTTTTCCTTTCTCTTTGGAGTGTTACAACTCTTGGTGCATAAAGAAGATCTGTAAAGTCTCAAATCCAAAGATATATTCTTTATAAAAGTTAAGAGTCAACGCCTACCTAAAACGGCTCGTTCAAGCATGCCCCCCACATGTCTACGTCACTATCTGGGAAGATTTGCATAAAGCATACCGTTTATGCTCCGCTAGTATTATTATTGCAGGCCGCCGCCGCCTTGTTGTGGAGACGCTGTGTGTTTCGTTATTAAAGCGAAACTACTTTGTTTGGCCTTTCCAAAAGAGGCGATATCAGCTATCGTCAGTCATGTGCAGGAGCTTGGGGCGCTGAGGAATACATCAACTTCACGCATGTGGATCACCATATCAGCTTTCACTGTGTACGAAGTGTAGTCCAGCCCCCCTTGGTCTTCACATGTAGTTGCCGCAAGCACCGCCCACCACCGATCACTCTAGGGCCCTCGGGCCTATCCACTTCACTGCTAAGCCCGCACGTGTGTGACGCTTTTTTTTTGTGAAAGCGAAACTACTTTGTTTGGGCTTCCAAAAGAGACCGACTAGAAATCAGTGGTTAAGTTGTATTTCAACACTGTTCCAGAACACTTCAATCCAAATATTCAGATGTGTCCAGCGCATTTTATGGAGGACTGTTTCCTGATCCTGGTAGAGTAAACTACAATGCCGGCTGTTTTCCTGACTCACAGACTGTAAGTAAGTTTTTTTATTTTTAAAGAATTTGCCACTGACGATTCAGTCACTAGTTTTGAGCAGTGTAGAGTAGCGCTTGTTGTTTGTCGTTTCTCCGATCACAAATGCAGACTTGGTTTTATGTTCACGCGGCACGATGCAATGCAAAGTGGACAGGTATATTCATTATAATCAGTGATTATGTTTCCACTGGATGCAACAAATGCCTCGTTGGTAATGGGTTTTAATGTTTTTTTGTTTCGTCGCTCTCCGTGCCGGACAGGGCATTCCACAATATGGTAAGGAGGCGTAACATTTTCCGTCACACGTTGAGGTATTCCATTCAATCACAATTGCACTGGATAGCTGGCAATCCACAGTACTAGCAGCCTCCTTTTTTGCAGACCGGATTAGTTTTTGTAAAAATCGATGCGTTTCTCAGAAAGGCGGGCATGAGCGGAAACATAATGTACATTATTTGGAAAATAATGTTTTTTTTTTTTACTGTAAACCGCATAAACACATTTCATTACACCAAAAAATTTTCTTTTTAGCAACTTCATATGACTCCTTTAAATGGATAGAGTTATAGTGCAGGGTTTTAGTGTGTATTTTGTCATTTGTTTGGACTAGTCAAATCTGACATGATTTTTGTCTGTGTGGGCATGTCAATGCTGACAAAGATTTTATGTGCTGATAGAAGTGCTGATGTTGTTAGCAAGTTACCATCTTGTAACACTCTTCTGACCATTTATATAGGCTTCTGAAGACTATGTTTCTGAATACCAGATGTAAGAATTGCACGTTATCATTTTTTGAAGTAAATACCAACAGGAGCCAACCTTGAGTAAGGAAATTAGGTTACATAGGTCTTTAATGACAGTTAGTTGAATTAGGATTATTGTTATCTATTCTTCTGTATTGTTTGAGAAGATTTTTTTTCAAGCTGAGACAGTCTGGTATACCAACATTAGAGAGAACTGAAACAGAAAAGGAAGGAAAGATGTACTTCTCTAACTGAGAGTTCCTTTCTCTTTCTGAACAGAAACACAATCAGTGAATGTATCAAAACTAAATACTGTTGAATGTTATTATGAATGTTGTTACATACGACATCATTCAAAAGTTTGCAGTCAGTATTTTTTTTCCTGAAATTAATACATTTATTCAGCAAAGATGCATAAAATTAATTGAAAGGAACCGTACATATATGCTGTTCTTATGCAATTTCTATTAATCAAAGAATAAAAAAAGTATCAGTTTTCACAAAAATATTAAACAGCACAACTGTTTCAACATTGAAAATTAGAAATGTTTCTTTATCAGCAAATCAGCATATTAAATATGTTTTAAGGATCATGTGACACAGAACACTGGAGTAATGCCTGCTGAAAATTCAGCTCTGCCTTCACAGAATCACTTATTTTTAAAGTATAAAATATAGTCACTGTACTTGTAATTAATGCCCAATAAATTCAAGCCTTGGTGAGCATAAGACACTTTCACATAAACATATGACCCCAAACTTATAAATAGCTACTGTATGTATCTGTATAGAAAATTACTATGTACTTTTATTAAACAAATACAGAAATTTGCTCTTGCAATGTTGTGTAAATTATCTAATGTTTAAATTAATTACAGTGTGAAGATCACAACACAGAGTGTGCAAAGCATTATATCTAGCCATGAGGCTGATGGAACAGAATGAGTGTTTTCATCAGGTTGTTTCAGATCCTGCACTAGAAGGGCTGTGTGTGTCACTGGGATCATTCTGTCTTGTTTGTTCTTCAGTGTAGTGGCAGTGGTGCTGGTTTTGGTTTTTGGCATCCCTAATACACCTCCAAGTGTTATTTTTTGTTGTTGTAACAAGTGATCGCACGTTCACGACAGTAAAGCTTTGTAACTTTACAGTTGTCTATGGGAGGGTCAGAGAGCCCTCATACTTCATCAAAAATATCTTAAATTGTGTTCCGAAGATGAAAGAAGGTCTTACGGGTTTCGAACAACACGAGGGTGAGTAATTAATGACAGAATTTTCATTTTTCTGCCCTGATGTCTGTCCTGTGGAGAGGAGTGGTGGGCCTGCACCCTTACTAGGGCTGTGTATCACCATCCATGTCATGATACGATACATATCACAATACAGAGGCCATGATACGATACGTATCACGATACATGACTGCACTGAATTTCACCTCAGCAGAATTTAGAAAAACAGCTGTTTATTAAACACTGCTTACTATAGTGCCATTTCTAACTATTGGCAGAGCAGGCAGTTGACCTCTGCATTATGAAGGGCCTCCATAACTGTACCACAGTACAATATAGGTAATGGCATATGTTTCATGTTTACATTGTGCACTCCCCACCAGATACAATATTCTGATTGTTTGCATTTTGTTTTTAAGCCCATAAATAATAATGTTCTTGTTCTAATAAATTTGTATTTTAATGTACTCATTCTAATATATTAAAAAAATATTTTACATTGCTGGTAGGTTATCATTGCACAAATTAACACACTCTCTACAATAAATATATTTTTTTAAGAGTTCTAAACTAACGCGCTGTCTTCATTGTATCTAACGCACACACGCTCAAGGATGATTTATGGCTGATTTATACTCGAGCTTCAGCAAGTTCGCTTTGAGTGTGCGCGACGTCGTTTCGCTTGGCGGTGTGCACGACATTTTTTTGTAACTTTCTGCGCAGCTCCGCTTCCGAAGATGCACAAGTACAAAGCGACTCTAGCCGAACAGCACGTCGGTTGCCAGCATTTTGTGTGAACAGAGCAGTGTGATGTTAGTTCAGTCAACACACCCATATCACGCTGCGAGCCGAACCAGACATTCAGGAACCAACTTTTTGGCGCTTGCCCGCCGTCCCCATCGCTTCCCCGCAGTTTTATAAATCAGACTAAATAGCTTAATCGCTCCTAGACATACATTATCTGTCCCTCAAAGGAGCTTGTAGCATAATTGTTTCCTTAGGAATTAAAGCCACAGCTTTACTGTTAATAGAGAAACGCGGCAAAACTGTGTTAATTCATACATACACAGCCTCTCTCTTCTCTCTTTGTGTCGTAAATGAACAGTTGATGAATTAAATTTTTCTGAGAATAGAATATTGAAGTGGAGTTTTCTAAACTGCAAGCTTACCGGTGTTTTTAGAAAGCGAGCGTGTTTATCCACAGTGGAGAGAGTGCGCGAGCACAGGGTTGCCAGGTTGACAAAGAGAATTAGCACGTTTAGCAGATATTTCTGTACTGCGCAAGTGCTCTGTTTCGGGGATTACGTCTCTTAATATCAGCCAACCCAGTTGTGTTCCTCCGCGGCCAGATTAAACCTAGTTGTAGCCTATATATTACACTCTATTCATTTTTAAATTCTTTTTAGAAACCTTGCACTTTTCTACTCAATTTTAAACATTGTAAAATTTTAAACAAATTAAGCGCGGTCCACTGCTGCACACATGATACTCGTATCGTCAAATCTCTGTGATGATACATCGTCTTATCGATATTTTGAACACAGCACTAACCCTTAATTACTACTATTGATATTGATATAACGTACTACTATTGATGAAATATTCAATATATCATTTATCCTGTATTAAACATTTGAAGAAGTTACTTTGTATGTTTGTGTAAGCTATTCTGCAATGTATGAGAGCCAGGTGCATTTTGAAGGCCTCAAGGCCAAACTAAATAACTATGTAGGCCTTACTGCATTTATGAATATAGAATACAGAAGGAAGTACCAGAGCTTTGGCATCCCCCTCTGGTACTTCCTCTGTATTCTATATTCAATGCAGTACAGAAAAGATAATGTTGAAAACTTATTAAAATCCCGACAGCTCATTAAAAGCCTAAAATGTATATGCCTCTGCAACCTTGGGCACCCAGAAAGGAGTAGATAAGATATTTTTTGAAAAACAGACTAGCAGGTGGTTTTCTATAAAGAAAGCAAGGGTTAGGAAAACTAGTAAACGGTTGTGGAAAGTACTGGGAATGCCATATCAAAGAAAGGTCTGGACGCAAATTGGACAGTGACCGATGATAAAATTGTACAAAGACGGTCAGCTGGCATCTCGGCTTTGTTGTCATCTTGCAAAAAATTTGCAAAAAGATTTTCTCCATAACACTATATCAGTACTGTTACTGTATATCCCGCAGTCTGTGTCAGGACGATAGTGCGACTGATCTGATGAATACATCTGCATCACAGGCTAAAAATACCAAGATTTCTGAAAATGAAGCAATATATTAAAATAGATTATGGCAGTGATTCCCAAACTAGGGTACACATAAATGCCCCTTTAATGAGTCGCATCTTTTTAAAAGTAAGGAAAATGTTTAGGGAAATACTGGGTTATGAGATGTTTTGTACTGCTTTTGATGTACTGATATTGCTGACATGTGTTCACACTACCGTTTGTCCTATTTTGTAACGTGTGTTCTCTTAAGGCCCAGATTTTTGCAGTCTGGGTGAGTCACTGCTAGTTGCCAGTAAAGTCAGAGCCAGTGTTCAGATTTTACCTGACTTCTTTCACAGAAATGTACATATTGTATGAAAGGCACAAACTCAGCTTCAGACCGTGATTCCATCCAGTCAGTTTTTGAGATTTTGAGCCAATTTTAGAACATGTATTGTATTAATTTGTCACGTCTCCTTGCACGTGTTTCTGCATTTTTTTGTAATCCACAATGACTTGAAAGTCTGGTAGTGTGTGTGATCCTCAGTCATTTAGTGTACAGTTCTGAAACCATTTGGTAGTTTTAAAAATCTGTTCCAAGCCTTAAAGGGGTCATATGATGCTACATGCACTTTTACAAGTTTTTTTTAACTGAAATGTGTGTTGGCAGTGTGTGTATACAACCACCCTATTTGATAAAAATCCACCCAGTGTTTTTTTAAATCTGGTTAAATGTTTTCCCATTTCTCAAATCAAGCCGATCTCAGATCACTCCTGTTGTGGGACCCACACAGACCGCCCCGCCCAATAATTAGTTTGATTGACAGTCGTGTTCAGCACAGACTGGACTGGTGTTTTACCTTAGACCCGCCCTGAGTGAGTGTCATCAGTCTGCCATTGTTTCACTGCTGGAGCAGATGCAGACAAGAATGACTCCTTAGTGATTGAGGTGTTTTGTTGTTGGATGTGATAATGAACATAGCAGTCGTTGTTTACTCCTGACATCTGAGCCGCTGAAATCGCAGTGGATTATTTGTTTCTGAAGTGAATGCGCCCCTGATCTACATAAATGCGCCTATGTTCGCGCGAATCATTCATGATCCAGCCTCATCTACAGAAGAAGTGAGTATAATGTTTTGCAATTAATCTTTAAAAATCACCTTTCCTAATAATGTGCTAATTAGGAAGTTTCACGATGAATGCAGCTAAAGTAAACAGTCTCTCTGAGAGCAGCTCGAGAGAGGGGCGGGGTCAGCAGAGCTCATTAACATTTAAAGGAAAATGCTACAAAAACCACTTGATCTGAAAATAGCTGTTTTTGAAAGGGTAAAGGGACGGGGGAGATGTGTTTTTTACACGTACCGAATTGAGGAAAGTCATAGATTAAAAAAACACCAACACTATGTTACCGACTTTTCATCTAAGACCCTAAAGACTCATAAATCAACCACTGGTTAGTGAAAATGGGCAATCGAAGCTATGAACCCACCTTTTAAGATGTTTGAATATAAAACAAGGGAACACCTGTACGCGTCCAGAATATATTTGTATTATGAAACAAAAGGGTACAAAAGACTAGGGTACAAAAAAAAGAAGAAGCTGTTTTTAATTGTGAAGAATCCAAACTAAAAGCATTTCAGTGTCACGTTCGTTACAGAGGAATGCGCTGCAAAGATGTCACATGTCTGTGTCCACTCAATAACTATTTAACAGATCTAAGTCCTCTGCAGACAGAGCTGACAGAGACTATGTGGATGGCGCTTATGGACCAGAGATAGCCTAGAAACATTTGGTACTCACTTCAGCCTCATAAAATACTGAACATGGTCTCACGGGTCTGATTCCCTTTTGCCCTTCTGAACAGCTGCCACTGTTGATGAAAGTGTGTCGTGTTCTGCTGTTGAACTCGTGCCACAGAGATCAACCTTATAAAAGTGAATCGGCACAACTTTGTCTTTCTTTGTGGTGTCACTCATCCCAGAGCAGGAGTTTAATGTCTCTCGGACAAACTTTTCTCTTCCATCTAAAGAACAAAATGAAAATAATCAAAATTCAGAATATTATAACAATTACAACAATAACAAAAATTTGTAGTAGTAATATAATATTTTGTGATCAAGTGAACATGTAGATAAAATGAATAAACTCACAGAAACGGAGAGCATTTGTTCTTGGTTTGTAGTCTTTCTTTGGTACTTCAGAAGCTGTAATTTCCCATTGGTTTATTACCTGATTACAATTTGAATAGTGAGAGAATGTTATACAGAGATGCCTCATTATAAAACATTTACAACATCAACATTGCATTCATAATTACCAATATCCATCATGGATACCATAAAAGTGTCTCTGTTACCTGTTCAGCCCAGCCATCTGTTTTACAATCAGAATGTCCAAACTCCTTCAAAGGGGTTTCTGATAAGAGCATTCTCATATTCTTTCTGAAGAATCCTTTCAAAGACACATTCACCTAAAAGAGATTTCTAATATTATACAAGACCTCCATAAAAACGTACTCATTGATGTTAACTTTTTAATTGTGCTACCGTCACATTTGTCCCAGATATGTCCAGTTTCTGTAGCGTTTTAAAGCATGTTAGATATCCAAGACCTTTCTCAGTAATGGGATTCTCTGTTAAGAAATAAATCAAATGGCAAGAGTATACATTACCATAAAAATCACATTCATCGTGGTTATGTATAAAAAGCAACTGAGAGTATTTATGTAATGAGATTCAAACACAGTTTTTAAAAAAAGTTTTTTTCTATGCTCACCAAGTCTGCATTTATTAGATACAGTAAAAAAATATTATAAAATATTATTACAATTTACAATAACTGTCTTCCATTTGAATATATTTTAAAATACAATGTATTCCTGTGGTGGTAAAGCTGCATTTTCAGCAGTCATTACTCCAGGTTTCAGTGATGATCCTTCAGAAATCATTATAATATTCTGATTTGCTGCTCAAGAAACATTTCTTATTATTATCAATGTTGAAAACAGTTATGCTTCTTAATATTTTTGTGGAAACCATTATTTTTTTCAGGATCTTTGATAAATATCCACATTTTGCTATAAGTTTGATTGCTTCATATAATAATTGCTGTTAATAGTGTTCATCATCTGTTTGATTACGTCGTTAATTGATTTTTCTGTACATTTCTGCCATATGTATAAGCTACCACTAAATATCGTAGAAACTTAATTTGCTGTAAAGTTGCTTTGCACCGATTTGTATCGTGAAAAGCGCTATACAAATAAACTTGAATTGAATTGAAAATAGAAAGTTCAAAAGAACAGCATTTATTTGAAATCAAAATCTTTTGTAACATTATAAATGTCAGTAAAGGCATTCTAAATGTCTTTATTGTCACTTTCGCATCCTTGCTGAATAAAAAATATTTATACTGACCTCAAACATTTGAATAGTAGTTTATCTGACTAGACAAATCCATAAACTTACCAGAGAGTTCCAAAAGCTGCAGATTTTCTAGACCTTTCTTCATCACCCTCACCGGCGCGCTCAGTCTCTGCAGTCCTGCATCAGAAAGGCAGTTTGCACCTATGAAAAGCTTCACAAGACTACAGCAAAAAAGGAAATGTGAAGAGGAAAAAGAAAGTGACGTCACTCTTTATCACAAAGTAAAACAAACTGTACACCCAATAAACCATCTGAAATGTTGCCAATGAATGAGACGATGAAGTTTCCATACCTAGCCAGGGCTTCAGAGGTTATGTATTTAAAAACCTCATGGTTGTCACCTAATCTACATCCATAGAGGTCCAGGCACTCCAGACTCTGAAACTGTCTGATCTCTTCCAGCCTTTCGGATATCATAAGATTCCTGAAAACACAATCACACTGATGTAAATGCACTGGTTTCTAAATTATACCTACCTACCTAGGCAGCATTTTGGACGTCTACTTAGGCAGACAGCCATGAGATTGTGTTTACTTCTCACCTGTTTCTCAAACACAGGGATCTCAGCACTAGTTCTCCATAGGCCTCACAGAAGACCTGCAGTGCTCTGGGTGCAGTCTGAGGCTCAGAGAATTTGTGTCTCTCTTCAGCGGCCGAGAACAACTTGTCAGCCATTTGCTCAGGAAAACCGACCAGCGAGTCCACATGCTCGATATGATCAGCGATGAACTGTAAAGATATGTCAAATAAAGACTTCACCGTGTACCGCAGACTGCCCTCTTTGTTGTAGGTAAATATGAAGTGGTCTCTTCTCTTTGTGTGGCTCGCGGATGGTAAAGTGTCGATGCAGAGTTGAAAGGAGAAGTCTCTGGAGAAGAGTCTGTGCTGCGGAGCATCATTCCTGTCTGCGCTGACACACCGCCGCAGTTCTCCTTTCTCTCTGACATACACAGCTCCACAGCCCTCACTAACATACATCCTTACAGCTCTCTACACAAACCGAGCGTTTAGCGTCCAAAATATTCGGTTGTCGTTTGAGAATCAAGGGTATACTGACGGAAACATCGAGAAGTTTGTAAAATGTAGAAAGATTTAAAAACGACGGGCTCTTGGAGTAACATCCCCCCTGTAAGTCGAGTTTCACGCACATTACAAAATAAAAGTCGTTACTGAAATCCGCACTAAAATGTATTTAAACGCCCGTATACTTCGCAGATAACTTCAGTGTAAAAAAAAAAAACAGGTTTAAAAACTTTTACCTATGCTACAACTCTGATGTATTTTACTCGCCCCCCCATATTTTTATTTCACCATATTAGTTACTTTCATTGTTTAGTTTTTTTTCTTTTCATTTTTTAAATTGGTCTCCACGTTTTTATTATTTCATTCTAATGTTTTATTTATTTACTTACTTACTGCCTATTTTTACCACAAGTTGCAAAACACCAGGTGAAAAATCATTTGAAGGGCTTAAGATTTGATTTATGGACAAGCAAAGACTTTTATTCTGCTACGCATCACTATCACTACTCATTTCCGCGTTTCCATTTTCGCACCTTCAAAACAAAGTTTAAAATCCTGAAACATTCAAGACGCTTTTACTGGTGAGTTGATTAACATGACGAAAACATTAGAGGTCCTATTTTGCTATAAAAAGGCGATGTAAAATAATCTGAGAGAATGCATATTCTTAAAACAACAATTTGTTACGTTGTAACTGCATTTTTCTGTTTGATGTATAATATCCGCATACGTCTGAATGTCAACAGGTTGTACAGTGTCACTCTGCTATACATGTGATTAGACACTTCAGTTACAGTGGTAGGTCAGCCATGGTTGGTACAACTTAATGCTTAAAAGAATAGTTCACCCTAAAACTAAACTTCATTCATCACTTAACGTTACTTCCGTTCCACGGGAACTTAAAAGAAAATGTTAGGAAGGTCGACAGCCTTCATTGAATGGGAAGAAGATACAGTTAATCTGAATGGTGACTGAATCTGTCAGTCCCTCACATTCTGCCTAATGTATCTTTCTGTGTTCCGATTTTTGGAACAACATGAGAGTATTGATTTTAATTTTGGGTGAAATATACCTTTAACAATCTTCAGTATCAATAGCATTAACTAAAGCTTGTCTGCTTATCTGTTTTCTATTGATGCCTTCATTCACAGAACACATAGATCTGTGATGGCCAATACTGATTTTCATTTGCAGTTTCAAGGTGAGTCCCTTAAAATACTTATTTGAAAGGCAAACTGTTACTTTTAATAATAAAAAAGATAATGGAATCTGCTTATTGCTCTTGGGGAAAAAATTCTATATTGTGCTAGAATTTGAAGATGAGCAAGGATTCACAGAAAATAATAAAGGAGCCACAACAGTGACCATCGATGACCCCATCAAATCTAGAAAACAACGGAAAGCTTTTGAAGAAGAGGACAACGATGACAAAACTGAGGTCCGTGGGACACAATCTCTAGATAATCGGAGGTCTTTATTTCTTCAAAAGGAGCACTGATTCAAAATACATGTTTCTTTCTCAAACAGCTTCTGTCAGGTCAAAGAAAAAGTGCACCCTTCTGGACGTTTGAGTATTACCAGACATTATTTGATGTGGACAGTCATCAGGTCAGCCATCTTTACTGTAGGATTCAGCCCTCACACTACAGTGATTATCATTTCAAAGAGTTAAAAAGCATTCATTGTGTATTTCAGAAATATATACTTTCTATATATAGGGTTTTCTCATTTGTTTTAAATAAAAAAAATATAAATTGCCGCTGTTTTCATATATAGGTAAAGAACAGAATAATTGGGTCAATTCTGCCTTGGCCGGGGAAAAACTTTGTTGAGGTCTATTTACGGAGTAACCCGGACCTGTATGGTAAGCTAAATTGAACTAAAATTGTTTAGAGCAAAAAGAAAGATGTTTATAAAAAGTTAATATGAGTATGTGGTTTACTTTTGTAGGACCTTTCTGGATCTGTGCAACTCTTGTTTTTGCCATCGCTGTTAGTGGAAACATCTCCAGTTTTCTTGTCAACCAGGGTCAGCCAAAGTTCAGATATGTGCCAGACTTCAGCAAAGGTTGGAGATATGTTGTTTGAAATAGCCCAAACAAAATAGACCCTCTGGCCTCACCCTAAAAATGACACTGGTTCTTTTGCTTCTTTTCCAGTAACTATGGCAGCCACAGCAATCTACAGTTACGCATGGTTAGTGCCTTTAGCTCTGTGGGGTTTTCTCACCTGGCGAAATAGGAAGATCACAAGCCTGGTGTCCTACTCCTTCTTGCAGATAGTGTGTGTCTATGGTTACTCGCTCTCCATCTACATCCCTGCTGTGGTGAGTCATAGTCACAATATATACATGAATATAATGTGCATTATTCTGTGCATAATTACCGCATCTGGGTGTGATAAACACATTTGATAGATGATTTTCAAGCATTCTCTATTATTATTATTACAGTTTATTTACTTGCTTGTGTGCATTTGTGTGAAAAACAGATATTGTGGATAATACCAAGTGAAGGGTTGAGGTGGTGCTCCATCGTGGTAGCTTTGTGTCTCTCAGGATCTGTGCTGGTAATGACGTTCTGGCCAGCCATCAGGGACGATAAACCAAGGATTACCATTGCGATTATATCCACCATCGTGATTCTTCACGTCCTGCTTGCAGTTGGTTGCAAGGTATGTTTTAAAGAATCTTTATACATTAGGAATGAATGTGATTAACATTATCTATTATGAACAAAATACACAAAACATATTCAGGATGCACAATATATTGGTCTATATTTGTTACTGAGTGAATTCATCAATATCAGTCCATATTTGATATATCAGTATTGGATATTTAATTGTGCATGCTTATTTTTCCTTATATTTACATTTAAATGAGCTTTGCTGGAACCTAATGCACACTTAAAATTGTTTTTGTTTTTTTAATTTAACTAACAATATAAAACACTGTTAAATATTAAGATCTTTATCAAATCTCAAAATGAATATCCATTTTACACACTGTACATTATAATGTTGTGATGCTTAGGACTGGTAGCATTTAAAATGATTGATTTTAGTTTGTAGTATTTTATATTACAAACTAATTTATTATAGTATAACATTTAAACATAATTATTTCTGGCTTATCTGTATTGTAATATCATTGCATCCTAATATGTATGCATGTAATTCTGCACTTACTAAAACAATACAAGCAAAACATATTTGATGAAACTAAACATAAATTTTTTGCATCTGTTGCAAAAATGCTACAGATGTTATAACTAAAGTTGTGTAGCTGTTCTAGCAACTCAACGTCAGCATTTTAGCACTGCTTCTTGCAGCGTTAAAGGATCAAAAGGGTTGGTGTCAAATGTGTTTCCCCAGTGGAAGGGTGTGTTCTTGGAAACACCAGCAATAGTCAATGACTGGCTTGGAAACATGCCAGTTTGTGAGCAGAACCATGTCCTTATGGCTATCATGTGCCGTCAATTACATTCATTTAATTAGGGATAGGGAATGCAGTGTTTAGGGGACAAAAGTGCTGTCAGAGTCTGAAAGATTTGTGCCCTCTCTCTTTTTTCAGGCATGTTTCTTCAGTACATATGAGATGGATCCATCAAAGGATCACAATGAGCCATCGACAGCGACCAACACTTCATCATCCACAAAGCCAAAGTGAATTACAGCCTTGGGTAAATACAGGACTTCAGTGAGGTGACAGTGGCGCACTCTCTCATGTGCTTTTTAATAATGATGAAATGGCATAGAAATGCCAGCACTTTAAGACTTTTAGATGACCAGAGTGTCATTTGATTGTAGCTGCTGGTGAGAAAATAAGACATTTACATTTGATGAGGTGTTAACATGAGACAGGACTTCCTGTACATAATCTGTGCTCCTCGAGAGACTGTTATTCTTCTGTAATTGCAGCTTCTCCTCTTGCCTTATTAGAGAGAATCGGTTATCTTGATAATGAGATTGTGGGTTTTCTGGATTTCTTCATCTTATAGTCTGTGAAAGTAAAGCCTTCATTTTGGTATGTTTATGTTTGTAGGTGAGCAGCGAAACCTGGAGATAATCATCTACAACATGTTTGATGTTTTCTGATTTGAGGTTCAGACACATGTTGCTGTTACAAAGTAGAGGACATGTGTATATACTGTGTAGCTGTGGTTTAAATATTTATGTGATAATTGAGCTTGAGATGGTTTTCAAAAGGTCACTCTCCTGTTTCTATACCACTTTGGAACGTGTATATGTACTTAAAATATTTTAACACTTTATAAAACTACAGGTCCAGCAGAAAAAGGGATGGGAAAAATAAAATATGAGTTGAATTGCACATAAACAAAAACTGATTACTTATTTACATTTTAATAAAGTTGAAAGTCAAAGCTACAGTTTATTTAAATATTTGACAAATGTTCAGTTCTCTGTGGTGGCCATTGATTTTATTTTTTTGCTATTATTTTTACTCTGTATATTTTTGTGAGATTTGTAACTAGATCTATGCCTTTTCTTTAAACAAGATACTAGCCTAGAACATAAAATGCCTGAACAATTAACTGTATTCCAAGACGTCACATTGTAATAAATATTTAGCAGCTTTTTTCCCCTTTTAAAATTACATGCACACAAATACAGACCAAAATGGCGAGCATATACTGAGCGTACAAAGTTTTTTTCCCATTTATAATGTCTCAATGATTGATGATGATACTGATAGCCGAGTCGTTTAGAAGCAGATCATAGAATTTCACTCTCAGCATCATTAAGATTCACAAACAAAGGTTATTGTCATAGATCAAATCTATCTTGTCTTTGATGCCAGTATCTGATACAGTGCAAAGTTTCGTATATCTCCGAGCACCATCAGCAGTGCACTTTTAGCCTTTATTCACCACAGTCATTAGATTAATTAGATAAATTATTGTTTTTTTTTAAAGTTGGCACTGGCGTTATGAAATGGCTCGGCTACATTTTCCAAATTAACAAAATAGAAAATTTGTGTCACTTGACACTGTGCCAATGTGTGGTGTGCCCTAATTAATGGTCATTCTAGCCTTAGCTTAGAGTTACACCGAAGCTGCCTCCCAAACCTACAACCTTTGTGAAGGAATGTCAGCCTCACAAGTCACCGTTTCCCTTTACACTGTGGATTAAAAATAAGGAGGCTTTATTTTTGGATCATTGAATTCACAGGTATCTCCTGACATTATTTGGATGACTTGCAAATGGAAAACCTATTTAAAGAGGATTTGACCCGACGACCTGTATCAAGGAACATGTCTTTTCAATATTGCATTTAAAACTGCAAATGAATGATGGCTGGGAAAGTGGAAAAGGTGTCCAAATACGAAACTTTAAAGCTTTTGGAAAAGTGTCGGAAGGAAAGAGACGATGCTTTGCACCGCGAGAATACGATGAGGGAGAAAATGAGACAATACGAGTCCCGGATGAGATCAACCGAAGCGCTTAAACAGAAATTAAAACAACTGACTTTGGACAACAAGGAGCTGCGGAAACAAGTGAAGGTCCTGCGGGCTGAAATTGGTTTAGAGGCCAGTCCTAAATTTTACGGGAAAACCACCAAGGATATAATCAACGACCTGCACGAGAAGGAGCGCGAGTGCAATTCACTTGTTGAAAAAGCGGGTAAATTAAGTTTGACGGTTGATGAAATAACATCTGAACTGGCCAACACCGTGACCTCGAAGACTCTGCTGGAGGACCAGGTCCAGTCCCTGCAACAGAACCTGAAGGACATGACCAACAACCAGCGGCGTCTTCTGAAGCTCTGGGAGGACAAGAAGGCTCATCGGGAGCAGCTGTCACTGCCCGCCATACCGCAGAGACCCGGGCAAAAACCGCTGCTGCATAAAGGCGTCCAGACGGAGATGTCCGTCAGTTCAACCCAGATATTGCCCACCAACGCATTTGAGACCAAGACCCGCCGAGAGATCGATAAAAGCAGAACCAGTCTGGAAAGACGCAACATCACTTTAGCGAATGGCACTCATCGAGAGAAAAACGCTTTCATTCAGAATGAAGCGAAAGGAATACACAACTGACGATTATTATTTCACGCAACATTGTTTGTGTCTGTCTACGCGTCATTATGCTGCTCAATGCCTCAACTTACAGCATTATTTTTTTTAAATATATAGTTTTTAGTATGTTTAAAATGATTAAGCAACAGCCTGATTGAAACAACCGAAACATTGAGGACTTTGTTACTGTACCATAATTATTTCTTATGTATCGACCCATTATTACAGTCTTTTTAAACTGCTGTTTGATGTAATGCCCTCAAAACATTGTGTATAATGAAATTGTTTAACATTAAATATAAATGTAATTATATCATTTTATTCTGATTTTTCCTTTTTAGTTAGGATAATGTTGTAATTAAGTGATACAATTAATTATTTAATATTTGTAAGGTTGAATAATATGCTTCACAATAGTATTATCTTTTGAAAAGAACAGCTATAAATTTGCGCAGAATTCACATCTCTTTAATGGGATAGTTCACCAAAAATGTAAATTTAGTCAACATTTACTCATCATAAATTCTTTCCAAACCATTAAGACTTTTCTGATTACGTTACTCTACAGAACACAGAAAAAAATTCGAAGAATGCTGATAACCAAACCTTTTAACGTTACGTTTGACTTCCATTGCATGAACAAAAACACACACACACATTTCTCCAAATATCTTTTTTTTATGTCCCACAGAATAAAGAAAGTCACATGAGGATGAGCAAATAATGGCGCATTTTTTAAATTTTGGGGTGAGCAGCTATCCCGTTAAGTGTGATTGTATTCAGGCAGTAAGGCAGACACTTTCGCAGGGGTCCTTATGAGGTCCTTCGAATGTGTGGCGCGGGTAGTGTCCAGACTTTTGCCATGTTGATATGGATTTTACTCTAGTGATGCTGAACTGAAACAAGAATGATAAAATGTTTTCTCTGAAACAGAATTCTTGGTTTATAAGAAAGGTAAGGACTGGTTAAATATAAACCGTGTTTAAATAACTGAACGGCAACTAACTAATTAGGAAGTCAGTGTTTAGTCGGCAGTGTATGTAACGTTACAAGACTTCTGGACATCATCATGTACTGTTATAGTGACATGTTTTGTGTCTTCTGGTGTCTGTTTATGAAGTGATCGTGTATTTAAGTATATATTAATTGTTTGTGCGTTATTAGAATAAACGTTATTATCGTAGAAAGATTGTGTTTGAGGCTGAAAGGATGTATGAAATGTGCCTGTGCTAGACCAGATTCTCATCTCATTTATTTTCAGGTTGTGATATGGAGGGCTGTGGCGAGTATTGCATGGTCAGTGCTTCTCTTGCCAGTGACAGCTGCAGTCTTTGTGCTCTTGAGCAGATTCAGCCTTTTTCACCCCATCCAATGGATTTCAGGTGAGGAAACGAGTACGAGTGTCTAACAAAATGGATAATTACAATACGTTACTGATACTGAGAAGTGCTCGAGTGTGAATTCATTATTTATATAAGCAGTAGTTCTGACTTCAAGGGACATAATACATATTCTAAACCCTCTAAAGCCTGATTAATGAAATAATAGTGAGAATTTTTTTTGTAACAGGTTATTGATTCCTTTGGACAATTAAAAATGTTTGCTTATGTGTTTTATGTTTCGTATCATATTGGATTCATCTGGATTTTATTAGCTTGTAATGTAAGTCAAAGATATTTGTAACAGTATAACAAGCTACATATATAAACTACACTCTCTAACCCCCATAATATGTAATATGATATTTAAATGCTTAGTTTTATTATATATATAGCTCTGTATTTTTTGTGGTGTGCAAAACATGCAATGCAATACAATAATGACTTAGAGATGTACAAATACATTTTCCTCAAAAGCCTGATGTATTATATTTGATACTCACATTTAACATGTGCCAACAATATAAAAGTTCTTATGTTCGCTTTATATAAACCAGTAAATATTTCCCAGCAAAGAGATGTGTACCACAACCTGAAGGGGAACATTTTTAGATTGTACTTGCTTAAAGTAAAAACTATCATATTAATTTGGAAATTCACATCACATATGTATGCTTTATATGGTTGATAGATATCTGAATTGTACGTTAGTCAGCATCTCAAACATTGGTTACAGATTGCACAAGTCTTCTTGCGGCCTCAAGCACCGTCTTTTCCCTTGTGGTGCTGTGTGGGGTGGTTCTGATCACTGGCTTTTTTAACCTGGAGTTCTACACTTGTGAGTAGATTTGTCTTTTATGGATGTGCAAAATCATCACATTTGCTATTATTGCGTTGTAATAAAATGTATGCAGATTACTTATTTATTTCACTCTTTGTGTTTCCTTAAGTGGTTCCCGCAATTCCATGTTCACGCATGGCTCTCCTGGGGACGGTGCTCCACCCTCGACAGTGTGTCCATTCTTTGGTCTACTGCACCATGGGCATGCTGGTAATGTGGTGTGCTTCTGTTACCATCGGTGGACGTTACAGCACTCTAGGAACTCCCTGCAGGCAAAGCGAGAGGTGGGTTATGACCCGATTCTGTTTGACCCACATACAATGACCCGTCGTTGTGCTCAGAGGATCAGGTTTCATTAATTGCATTCTAGGCACTGCGGCTCTTTTGACCCCAGGCAAAGAGATTGACACTCATACAGTTATCTTAAGTTGTTTTAATTAACTCTGTGAGTAATCTTATCTCAAAATGACCAGGAGGTCAGTCTTACCCTAATATAGGCCAAGAGCACCTCTAAAATAAATATGAAATGTTGTCTCTGTCTGTGTTTGTTTTTTAATGACATACTTTTTTGCTTTATGAAAATTCTAACAATATGTGAATAATAACTGTCCCTTATTTTTTGTTTGCTTCTGTAGTGGTGAAGTAGTGACCTGTCTGAATGAGTATCATCTCTTTATTCTCCTGGCTGGGGCCTTCATGGGATACAGTCATAGTTTCTTGGGAGTGGTTCAAAATATGTACTATGTGTCCTTTCAACCCATTCAAGTAAGTGTTTGGCTATTGTATTCAGATTAGTTGCTAAATATTACACGTATTGGTTAATATAAAAAAAATTTTTTTATGGCCGATACCAATATCTTTGAGAGCTGGCAGATAGCCGATATGATATATACAGTGGCATTCAAAAGTTTGGGAACCCCTTGCAGAATCAGTGAAAATGTGAATAACTAACAAAATAAGAGAGATCATACAAAAAGCATTTTGTTTTTTTTAGTACTGTCCTGAGTAATATGTTTTACATAAAATATGTCTACATATAGTCCACAAGACAAAACAAAATGCTGAAATGATTAAAATATCCCCCTTCAAAATTTTGGGAACCCTTGGTTCTTAATACTGTTGGTGGTTACCGCTGGATGTACCTGGATTTTTTTTTTGTGTGGTTGTTCATGAGTCCTTGTTTGGTTCTACCAGTTTAAACTGGCACTGTTCTTCGAAAATCCTCCAGGTCCTGCCGTTTCCACATCTTTTGCAATTGAACCCTTTCCAGCAGTTACAGTAGATTTTGAGATCCTCTTTTCAACACTGAGGACAATTGGGGACACAAACACACTATTAAAAAAGGTTCAACAGTCACCGATTCTCCAGAAAGAAACATGATGCAAGAAAACCTTTGAACAGGATGATGTCATCCAAATTTTGTTGAAATTTCATTTTTTTTCCATGTAGTACTGCCGCTTTGGAAGCATAGAAGATACTTTGCATTTTTCCCAAAGTCCAATTAATACACTTTACCTGATCTTCAAATGCAAAAAGTTTTTGTTAAATTTATTCACATTTTCACAGATTCTGCCAGGGGTTCCCAAACTTTCGCATGCCACTATATGATATCAAGCTGTTTTAATTTAAGGGATAGTTTCACGCACCCATTTACTCACCCTCAAGGCATCTTAGGTGTATATGACTTGCTGCTTTCAGACAAATACAATCAGAGTGATATTAAAAAATGACCAAACTTTATACTGGCAGTCAATGAGGGTCGAGATTTTGATGCCCAAAAACATGCATCCATCCATCATAAAGTGCTCCACACGGCTCTGGCGGGTTAATAAAGGCCTTTTGAAGTGAAATGATATGTTTGTGCAAGAAAAATATCCATATTACATAAACTATAATCTCTAGCTTCTGCCAACTGCCAAATGCGTCTTCATTCCAGCAGATGGATTCCGTAGGACGTAGGAGGATTTTGAGAGCTCCAAGAGGATACTGGTTTTCCTTTGCTGTAAGCAAAACTTGGTTCCCACGAGACTAGCATATTCTCACACTATTAACCCCCTGGAACTGTGTGGAGCACTTTTTATGATGGATGGGTGCACTTTTTTGGGCTTCAAAATCTCGACCACCATTTCACTGCCATTATAAAGCTTGGAAGAGCCAGGACATTTTTTTTATTTAACTCCGATTGTATTCGTCAGAAAGAAAAAAATCATATACACCTAGGATGGCTTAAGGGTGAGTAAATCTTGGGGTAATTTTCATTTTTGGGTGAACTGTCCCTTTAGGGATTGTCAAACAAATTGCTGCATGTAATTTATATTTATTTTGCATGATATTTAGTCAAATAATTAGAAATAGAAATATTTTGAAAATGAAATCTGTTTGAGAAAAATAATTAGGAAAACTAAAATCATGAAGTTCACCCTTCAAAAGGGTGGTAGGTTCAATCACAATCCTGTCAAAAAAAAAAGTCGTGCTTCTGACTCTTATCAGCCAATGATGGGTAATTTAAAAAATGCGAAGTGCTGACTAATACTATGACAGTATATCAGTCCACTGCTAGTTTATACTGTGTATATTATATTTATTTGTAAAATGTCTTGTAGTATGATTGAATGAGAAATAGCTAAATGATTAATGCTTTCATTAATAATTTATCAGCGCAAATCTCTTTTGTCCCTCCCACATTGGTTGTGAAGCAATACAAATACCCGCGGTTCAAGGGCTGTCTGCCAATGGTGGTGAAGTGCAGTGTTATTCAGGCCTTATATTCAGCCAGGAATTTTGCTGCTTTCTATTTCTTTTTTGGTAAGTTATATTTATGATCAGAGATGCATCCTCTAATAATTGTCTGTTTTCCTGCTAGATTCTCTTCAAATGTTGTTTTATTTTTAAATGTTGTTTCTTAGGGTATGCTCCTAAGACCTGGATCTCCAGCACACTTAATCTACAGATAGACAGGTCAGATTTGGAACTAAAGTCTAGCAAAACCTGAGTGTTTACCTAATGTGAACTAAAGCAGCATAAACCCATAATCAAGAATATTTGTAACTCTTTATATCCCTTTTGTAACTTTATAGTTCTATCCAACCACTGGATTCATTGACTGGACTTCTAGATTTCTCCCTCCTTTACCACCTGTCAATCAGTGGCACTTTCCTGTACCTAACCTGGTATCTCACTGTGCTTCTCTTCAGAATTTGTGTCACAGAGGTACTTAAATGTGAATGTTTCACTGTAGGATATATCAAAGCAACTGACATTTATGTAGTACCTGTTTTGAAAATGATCCTGATGGCTGGTTGTGCATCTTCAGGCCTACAGTTTTCCAGTGCAGTCCACGTTTACTGAGGATGCAGAACAGAGTCTTCCCAAAGTTTTGGCTGAGAAGAACACTTTAGTCATGAAGGTTAGAGATTTTTCCTTTATTTTTTTCAGAAAAAAATCTAGGGTCAGAATTTTTTTTAATTGTTATCTCTAGGCTTATGGAAATTAATGAAATCTTAAGTTTCAGAAATAGAAAATTTCTATATGGAATATACATTTTAAGTTAAACTTACCTGATAAATACTGCTTTTTGTGAGTGCAACCTCTAAAATGTATTATAAAAAGGTAGGAAGTGTAAGGGAAACAGGTCAATTTAACTCAAAGGGAATCATTTAAGATTTTATAGGGAATTTGGACAGAATCACTGTTTTAAGGCTGATCACTGAGACAGCCAGCAATTCATTGAACAAGCCGCATAACATCAATTCTGCTTGGATATTAATATCCAAAATATAGTGAAATCACTATTTATTAGCACAGTAACAAGATCGGTAGTTTAAGACTTAACTTGTAAGCACAAGATACTTCTCTTTTCAATATGAATAAGACTTTATTGGATAAATCTAAGACAATATAAACTAATCTAACACAAACACATGCATTCACACAAGTTGCAGGAAGAGAGAAAGTGAGGAAATAATTAGTTTGAGAGAATGAAAATGTGAAATCCCAAGTTTACAGCAATGTGTGCCATTGTATAGATCTGAACAACCGTCAATCACTTAATTAAGCCTTGCATTGAGTCCCTCAATGAGGTTAAAATTTATATTAAATGCACCAGTTCAGCTAGGATCTGGAGGTACTTGCGTTGCCTGTACGGGGGTTCCCTTTGTTGTAGTCCTTGCAGAAAAGGGGGTTTCCTGAGGTTGCTGATTGGATGGAAGTTCAGTAGTCGTTGAAGTGATGTCTTGGGAAGCCAGTGGTTGGGCGTTGGCTGAAGATGCGGAGTTGTGGGCTGGTTGAAGTTTTGAGGCAGTCACAGACTCGAGGTGAACTCGGAGACAAAATCTAACTCCGAACACGGAACTCTCAATGGAAAAGAAATTAAAGTAGAAGAATAGAAGTAACGAGACTAGATGGGTTTTCTCCTCATGGTTTTAGAGGAGCTGCTGGCGTGTAAGTCAGAGCATGCTCAAAGAGCGCTAAAAAGCAGCGTCAACGCGGTGGCAAAAAGGCAAGTAAAACCCTAAAAACATGACTAAAGGCTAGACGAATAATTTGATAGTGTCCTGAGTATTTAAACCAGGCTGTTGGACACATCCCAAATGGTGCCTTGACCAATTAGATATTGTCTTTGTATGTTTCTCCTCCCAATTCATAAATCAAATGGTATCTTATCAGTCACATTGTCTGAATTTTCCCACTCTTGCAGAGTATAATTTTGGGCATGATTTCTATAACAAGAATATGATACATTTGACAAATAATTGATTGGAAGAAACGTTTCAAGCAAGAAGATTCAAACACACACATGCTAAACATGAATATGAACCCTTAAGCTATTCAATAGTTATGAAAAAGACATGCACTAGAAGTTTTAGAACCTTATAGTCAAATGTGTGGGTTACATACGTGATATGGAGTTAAGCAATGGACTGATATTCGTTTATAAGTCTTTTTGAGTTTATTTTGGTGCATCTACATCTGTAAAAGACCGTTTCTGTGCCATTCTGTGAACATAAGGACATGTTCTGTGAAGACCAGAGAAGTTAAAAGGTCTCCTAAGGAATCTCAGTCTGGTTCTTGTCCTCTAGGTGGGAGGGGGGGAGTCAATCCAAAGAGCTCGTGATCGTGATTACTATCATGGATTTACATGTGATGGTCATGCTGTGCATCTCTTTGACCATCAATCTTGCTTACTTGCCCCAAAATTGACAATCTCCTTCCTAAGTTGTTCTTTTGTGTTAATGTTGCAAGCTGTTCTGTGAAAGAGTTGGTTGGTTAGGCTTGCTTCAGACTTGGCTAGTGCTAGGATCTGATTTACGAACATCCTGTCGTCTTGGGCCTTTCTGTGGAATTCGGCTCCTCGTGTTTCAACCATGTTCTTGATCGAATCTTAAATTGTCTGATTTGGTCTGGTACCCTACAGTAGTCATCATCAAATACTGAAAAAGTCATAAAATCATTGGTCAAAGTGTGCTGAAACCCTGAAATCGGATCCTAAATGTAATTGATTCCTGTTTAAAGATATTATAGTTTCCTAACTGATTAACTGACTTTCACAGTTTTTGGCTCTACAAGACCTGGCTCTGTTATCACACCATTCTCTCTCACGCAGACTAGAAGTCTTCAGCCTGAGTCAGCCAGGTACAAACTAAATACTTGCAGAGAACTCTAAACTCAGTACTTTCATGCCTGCTAAACTAATGTAACTTGCATATGTACGTAGGTGGTCACGCTCATAACTGGAATGCCATTAGTAGGGAATGTCTGTCTTTACTGAGTGAGCTGACACAGAGGCTGGTGGCTCATCAGGATGCGGTTGCCTCTAACGGCCGAGTCAAGTCTCAGTCTGCCAGCAGTGACACCAGATCAGCCTCTTCAAGCAGCTCAGGTAAGGCCGCTTAGATAACGTCCAACAAAGGCAAATCTGATCCCAAATCTGAACATAAGTCTAGTACTGCCCTTGATAACATACAAGAGGAATCATATTGCTCCAGAGAGAGATTTTATTTTTCCTGTTTTATCTGTAGTGGTGTCAGGAACAGAGGACATTGCTGAGACCCCTCGACTCAGTGTCCCGCTAAGGACCCCTGGTTCAGTCTTCAAGTCATCGGTGGGGGGTGCGAACAACGCTTTGACGGCTCCTTTCACCCCAGATGTGAACAGCCCTTTCTCTTCCCCTGCTATTCGACGTCTGGTTGGCCAACAGGATCGCCAGTCTCCCTGCTTTGGTACAGAACAAAGCCCCCATATCATGAGGAGAGGGCCCAAACTGTGGAGTGCCTCCACAGGTGAGAAAGCAGGACTAAAACTATCACTATGAATTTTGAATCATTGTTTGCAAAAAATATTAATAATAAACTTTGAAGCTTTCTAATAATAAATAAAGTTTACACAAAACTAAAAGGTTTTATATATAAAAATATATATATGTTGTATATATATACACAACATTCATTTTAAATTAATTTTACCCTTTTTATAATTTTGTTTTTACTGAAATTAATTTTAAATTCAATTAGCTACTATTTAACATTTATGTTATGATTACTTGTTTTTAATATTTTGTTGTTTGTAGGGATTTATTTTTGTATGTGGTTTTGTAAAATAATTCTTATGGTATCCCTGTGTTTGTAAATCTTTGTGAGAAGCATGTACACATTTGTTAACAATAATGTATGCTCTGATATCTAGTTTATTTCTTTGTTCTCATTTCAGAGTCACAATCCAGTGGCAGTCCTCCTGCCTCCCCTGCCACTGTTCCTAGTCCTCCTGCAGCCAGTCAGAAACCCAGCTTCCTTGCCCAGTGGCTACAGAACAGGAGAGAGCAGGTAACATCATCATATCACACCTGACCTGTAAATGAATCCTTTATTTTTTCATAGTGTTTTCTTGGTTTCCAAGCGTGTGTATCCATAGGAACCAAAACAGACAAGCTTTTGAGTGTCCAGTACGGTTGCTGGGGAAAAAGGCAGTTCACGTTTCGGTGTGATACCATTACATGGCCTAGAGACACCTGTTAACTCATGTTCCTGTCATACTCTCAATTGTTCTGCTCAGGTTAAAAGCTTTTTGGCAAAGCGGGTGCTGATAATGTATTTATTTAACAAGGTAAGGTTAAGCATGCTTTAGTTGAATGAAGGATCTGTCTACAGCTGTATGTTGCATGCTCCCACAACAGATTTTTAGTTACAGGAATTATTAATGCATGTGTCTAGATTCTGCCCATGTTTAAATTAACACCAACATCATTCGTCTCCCCTGTCCCTCTGGTTTTATTTCTGTCTAAGGTTGTGTGTATAGATTGTAGAGTCAGATTATAGTGACCCAGTTTACACACAGTTTAAATAAATAAAAGCATGGAATTTTGCATGCTTTTATAAGTTTTACTTTATACAAAATCAGTTCAATCTTTATCCACTAATGTTGCAGAGTATTAAATAATATTGGAGAAACTGTAGATAAACTCGGTCTGTAACTACATAACTGGTTCCTCGTTTCTCTCTCACTGGGCTGTCGGGGGTGAAGGGCTTCTGAAATAATTGTATAAATATATATTTCCTAAATTTCAAGGTCACTGCTATTTGAAGCTATCCTAACAAGAGTAGAAGGGCAGTTTTTTAAGCATATTTCATGAGTTAAATATATTCTGAAGCCCAGTATAAAAAACTGAAATTAGATATTTGAAAAAGAACTCCGATCAAAATTAGAGAACGTTTACAGATTTACCTCCAAGGTTTACGTTGACACTAATTCAAGTCCCCCCAAAATTCTGGTCGTCTATGTAAGACAATTGCACGAGAGGACAGGATAATGCGTAGACTCTCAATGAGGAATCGGTTCAACACTGCAGCTAGAATTGCTTTCCAGTCCAGTGCTGAACAGGGCATGGATCTGTCTCGGCATACAAGTCCTCATGAAAGCCCCTCTGTATTGCCGAAGCCTCTCATTAGCAGACAAGCATGTTGTGTGAAGAGGCGAACTGGTACAAAGTTCACTTTAGTGATGAGAGCAAGTTTAAGTTGTTTGGGTCTGATGGGAAACTTTTGTTCAGCATCAAACTGAGGAAAGACTAAACCCAAAGTGTGTAAAGAAGTCAGTGAAAGGTGGAGGAGGAAGTGTCATGGTTTGGGGGATGTTTTCTGCAGCAGGACTTGGGCCTCTTCTACAGCTACATGGCAGGGTGAATGCAAATGTTTATCAGAACCTCCTTGAGCAACATGCGGTTCCTTCCCTGCAAGCATCTCCTAATAAGCCTGCAATTTCCATGTAAGACAATGCCCCCGTCACCCTGCTAAATGGGTAAAGCAGTTCCTTGAAGCTAAGAACATTGAAATAATGAAATGGCTGGGCAAGAGTCCTGATTTAAAGACACCTTAAAATCCTTGGGGACAAAGTTATGGCTAAGAAATCCACCCTGCTCCTGGGGACCAACTTTCCTGCAGAGTTCAGCTCCATCCCTAATCAAACACACCTGAACCAGCTAATCAAGGTCTTCAGGAGCGCTTAAAGTCACAGGCCGAAAACTCTAAAATGCTGCCTTCGGAGGCAGCGTTCCAAGGCAGGAAGGCATCAAGGCATGTCTGAATCCAAAGTTAGCTTCACTTCCTGTCTCATGAGATACCTTCATCTGATCTATTTTTGAAGGCAGCATAGATGTATCCTTCGTTGCCTTTGATATCCCACAATCCTGTGCGTTCCATTCCGTGACGGTTGAGCTAAAAAATAAAGATGGCATCTGAAAGTTGCGTTTGGTGGTCAGTTTGTATGTAAATGTATATTTCTGACAATTTTTGTACTTTGGATGTTATTTCTAGCGAGAAATCCGTTTTATAGTAATTAGATGTGACCCTGGACCACAAAACCAGTCATATGGGTCAATTTTTCGAAATTGAGATTTATAGATCATTTGAAAGCTGAATAAATAAGCTTTCCAGTGATGCATGGTTTGTTAGGATAGGACAATATTTGGCTGAGATACAAATTTTATTTGAAAATCTGGAATCTGAGGGTGCAAAAA
>JADLZN010005809.1:0-46372 GCA_018155175.1 Sinocyclocheilus anophthalmus
TTTATATATAAATATATTTAATAAATAAACATAACCTATTTTCTGAAATATATACATGCCTGTGTGTGTATTTATAGATATATAGATAGATATATATATATATATATATATATATTTATATAAATAAATAATAAATATACACAGTACAGTATTTTGACGCCACTAATTGAAACATTTATAAATGTCTACGCCCTTTTAAAGCAAGTTAAGCATCCTTGTTTGAATAAAATGACCCAATCTTACTGACCAAAAACTTTTGAATGGTAGGCATATAACACAAAAACAGAACTATTTATAGTTCGTGAAAGCATCCTTTTACACTTTTCTATCATATCATTTTTGATCATATCAGCTGTCAGTGTTTGAGATTCTTCTGCAAGACGAGCTGTAACGGTGCGTCTCTTCAAACAGACACAACAGCTCAGCTTTTGTGGTTTTCTAGTGACTCTAGAATCTCATTAGGAAGGAAAAATAAGTGGACATTTTATATGAGACAGCTCAGGTTTTCTAGTGACTCTAGAATCTCATTAGGAAGGAAAAATAAGTGGACATAATATATGAGAGACTACAGCCAAAATCCCATTTCACCATGTGTGCTTGCCAAAGCACTGAATCACACCTGCTTTATCCTCGTTCACATTACACAGCATTTATTTAATGTTCTTTCCCATCATTCCCTGCACACCCAGATGCTTCAGTTATAAAGAGTCATAAAAATAACGTGCTTATGAAAAATAATTTTAATTACACAAAGAATTAATAAATCAAAATGCTTCCTAAAAACTAGAAATAAAAGTCATTTGAATTACCTGATCTGCTAAAAAAAAAAATCTTCAGTTGAAAAGTGCTTTTTATTATTTGTCTTTTCAATTTGAAATAAAAAATAAATGATTGTAGCTTAAAAAGTATTAAATTAAATTAAACATTTTAACAGTATTTTGTAAGCCGTTCAAAATCATGCGGCATGGCTGCTGGATCATATACTATGTTGAGCCTGGAGCACAAACGCAGTGTTTAGCGATGGGGTATATTTGTTTAGCAATAGCCAACCAATACATTGCATGGGTTCAAAATATAGATTTTTTTTATTGCCAAAATCCTTAGGAAAGATTAAGTACAGATCAGGTTCCATGAAGATATTCTGTAAATTTCCTACCGTAAATATATCAAAACTTAATTTTTTATTAGTAATATGTATTGCTAAGAACTTAATTTGGACAACTTTAAAGATGATTTTCTCAATATTTAGATTTTTTTGCACCCTCAGATTCCAGATTTCAAATAGTTGTATCTCAACCAAATATTGTCCTATCCTAACAAAAACCATACATCAATGGGAAGCTTATTTATTCAGCTTTCAGGTGATGTATAAATCTCAATTTCAAAATTTTGACCCTTATGACTGGTTTTGTGGTTCGGGTCACATTTTATCCTCAAAATGAGCAGGTGTTGTATGACATGATAGCTTCAGATTAAATCTTACTTTTCTTCCCGTCCATGTCAGCGTGCATTTTGCGGGCCAGGAAGCCAGTTTTGTAGACAGCAGCGTTGGGGTCATGGGCAATGTCCAGGAACGGGTTACTGCTGCTGCTGATGCGACTGATGCTCTTAGTGTGAGAGTGATGGTTCTTATCCGCCAGCTCAGACAGAGGACTTCTAAGATCAATCTCCAAAACACACACACACCCAAAACACACACACAAACACACATCCCATCAACCTCATGCATGAAACTCTCCCACAGCCCTGACACTGTATGAAGTGTCTGTAGTGAGAGTCTGAACAGGTTTGAGCTGTGGAAACTCATTTCTGTAAGAGACTGATATGTGGAGTCTGCAGTCATTCAGCATCACTGCAGGAATCCCCACACAAACACACTGACCCATAATGCATATCTGTTATCATGTGGACGCCTGACATTTGTGAAAATAAAAAGCAGGAAAAATCAGCAGATTTCATCTAAATGTAATTTGTTAACATCATCTCTTTTGCACGACAGCTAAATGACAGCAAGATACAATTCATGCATCTTGATGGATCACATTGATATCTTATTTGGTACAGTATGCACACTCCAGTTTATAGAAGGTCACATAAATGTTTATCCACCCAACAGGTACAAATCCAATGTACTATTCCTACTCTACATGCTGCTATCTTCATCCCATATGGCAGTTAGTGTTTCACAATCACCGCATACACACATGCCATCTATTACTGCTCACGTATGGCTGGCAGGGCTCCAAAAAACTAGGTAGGGTATCTTGGAAGGCATTTACACTAGTTTTTTATAGAACCAGACACCGGTTCATTACATGTAATCTGGATTACGTAATCAGATGCCAAAATTTAAGTAATTAATTTGCTCAGTTTTGAAAGAAATATATTTACATTTAGTCATTTAGCAAACACTTTTATCCAAAACGACTTACAAATGAAGACAACAGAAGCAATCAAAACCAACAAAAAAACAATAATATGTAAGTGCTGTGACAAGTATCGGTTAGCCTACTGAAGCAAGGTAGGCAGGTTTTTTTAGAATAAATAAACAAGATAGAATAGAAAGCAATAGGGAACAATTAGTGTCGAGGGTCTTTTTTAAGCAAAAAAAACAAGTTAAAAGACTATAAAAAGAATAGAGCGAATGAGTGTTTAGAGGGTCATTTGTTATAACTAAATTAAAAAGAAACAAGTAGCTAGAATAGAGAGTGCCAGTGTAGAGGATCAAGAGTTTTTAATGAAAAAGAAAACAAATAGATCAAATAGAATTAGAATAGAGCGTGCTAGAGTTAGAGGGTCAAATTAAGTACAATATGGTACACAACAATATATTCAAATCTGTTATATGACAAAAAAAAGTAATCTAAAAGTAATCAAAAGGTAGTCATAATACATTACATTACAGAACACATTACAAAACGAGTAATCTGACAGATTACATGGTCACATTTTATTTTAAGGTCCAATTATCGCTATTAACAAACCATTAACTACGACTTCTGCCTCATTAAACTCCTAATTTGCTGCTTATTAATAGTCTGTAAGGTAGTTTTTAAGTTTAGGTATGGGGTTGGATTAAAGGATCTAGAATATGCTCATGCAGAATAAGGTATTAATATGTGCTTTATAAATAGTAATACACTGCCAATAAAAATCAGCATGATAATAAGCAACTAATTGACAGTGACAATTGGTCTCTACACTAAAGTGTTACAAATTACATAACTAACTGCAATATTGTATTATAGATAGCAGCTTATTTACAAAAGTCAGCTATGTGCCTGCTGCAATGAACACTGTACTACTTGACTGTATATTACTGTATTTTTTATCAAACATTTACAGCTTTGGCGAGCAGAAGAGATTTTTGGAAGGTAGTGCATGTGCTGACTTTAAATCTGTTCCTCACAAATACACCTCTTTCTTTTGTACGGCAGGTGGAAAGAGCGTTTGAATAAAGACCAACAGTTGTAATCATGCGACAGTAGCATGACCATCAGAGGTCACAACATTAACGGGTCATTTGAAATGGGTCTGTAACTGGACACATGCCACTAAACGTTATATTCACACACTTCAATACGGTGTCATATTAACAGCTGAGAAGATGCTTGTTGGGTTTTAGACATTTTTTGCTACGTTTTCTGAAATGCAAACACTCCACTGGACTCGGTCCTGAAGGTTGGAGCTTCTGTCAGTCATGGAAAAGCACGTTGCTAGGAAACTAACAATCCCAATAGCAGCCATTTACCTCGGCTTTTTGTAATATGTTTGAAGCTTGAGACCACTATTTGCTTTGTGACATTAGTCCAGTGTCAGGACGCATTAGAAATGCTCAAAGACTCCCTTTATATTTAAAGAAGGATCACGCACGCTATTGAAAAAACTAAACAAAACATGAATAAATACTGAAATAGGCAACAAGTCAAGTTAGTCAGAACTAGTAATGTCTCGGTAAATAAATGACCCTTTTAGAAGTTCCCATCCACTTACTCAAGCTGAATCACACCTTTAACAGGCAGATGCCGATTACCTGGCTTATATTGGTCTAAATGAGTCTACTCCACCAAGCTACTGTTATGAGCCCCGTCAGACTGGTCGTGGCAGTGGAGTTGCAACAATATATAGTGATATTCTCAATGTTACTCAGAAGACAGGATACAGGTTTAACTCATTCGAAATACTAATGCTTAATGTTACACTGTCAGATATGCAAAAGAAATCTATCGTATCTCTTGCTCTGGCTACTGGGTATAGACCACCAGGGCCATATAAAGATTTCCTAAAATAATTTGCTGATTTCCTCTCAGACCTATTGGTTACAGTTGACAAAGCGCTAATTGTCGGAGATTTTAAAATTCACGTTGATAATAAAAATGATGCATTAGGACTTGCGTTTACTGACCTAATAAAACTCTTTTGGAGTCAAGCAAAACGTCACCGGGCCCACTTATCATTTTAATCATACGCTATATTTTAATTATATCGCATGGAATTGATCTTACTGATATAGATATCGTACCTCAAAATGATGATGTTACTGACCATTTCCTTGTATCGTGCATGCTGCGTATTACTAATATTAACTATATGGCTCCGCATTATCATCCGGGCAGAACTATTGTTCCAAACACTAATGATAGATTCACAAATAACCTGCCCGATTTATCTCAACTGCCCTGTGTACCAATAAGTACACATGAACAAGACGAAATAACTAGCAACATGGGCACTATCTTCTCTAATACCTTAGAAGCTGTTGCCCCCATCAAATTGAAAAAAGGTTAGAGAAAAACATACTGCGCTATGGTACAACAGTAATACCCATTCTCAAAAAAGAAACTCGTAATCTTGAGCGCAAATGGAGAAAAACTAAACTAACTTGGAAGTTTTTAGAATTAAGTGGAAAAACACTGTCAAACTATAGACAGGCTCTAAAAGCTGCCAAGGCCGAGCATATCCACAAACTCATAGAAAATAACAAAAACAATCCAAGGTTTTTATTTAGCACAATGACTAGATTAACAAATAACCAGACGCCAACCAATCTAAATATTCCCTCACAGTTTAATAGTAAAGACTTTATGAATTTCTTCACTGATAAAATAGATAACATCCGAAATTACAATAACAAATGTAGATTATACAGCGTATAATACTTCAGCTTCATTCATCGCACCAAAGATAAACTGCAGTGCTTTACAACTATAGGAAAGGAAGAGCTAAATAAACTTATCACTGCATCTAAACCACCAACATGCCTGTTAGATCCTGTACCCAACAAATTACTGAAAGAGTTGTTACCTGTACCAGAAGAACCGCTTCTCAATATTAACAACTCGTCATTGTCTTTTTGTTTAAAGGGGGGGGGGTCACGTCCCAAAACCATGCAAGCTGGCAGTTATTAAGCCTCTTATTAAGAAACCACAACTAGATCCTAGTGAACTGGAAATTACAGACCCATCTCAAATCTTCCTATTTATGTCTAAAATTTTAGAAAAAGTTGTGTATGCTCAATTGTGCTCCTTCCTGCAAAAAAAATATCTCTATGAAGAATTTCAGCACAGAAACTGAACTTGTTAAAATTACAAATGACGTGCTTCTTGCGTCAGACCAAGGCTGTGTCTCATTGATAGTTTTACTTGATTTTAGTGCTGCGTTCGAAACTATAGATCATGACATACTCATAGATCGATTACAAAACTATACAGGTATTCAAGCGCAGGCTTTAAGATGGTTTAGATCATACCTCTCCTATCGCTACCACTTTGTTTATTTAAACAGGGAATCATCTCAATTAAATCCAGTAAATTATGGAGTGCCACAAGGACCTGTCCTAGGTCCTCTGCTATTTTCAAAATACATGTTGCCCCTTGGTAATATTATTAAAAAATACGGGATTAGTTTCCACTGTTTGCTGATGATACTCAACTATATATCTAAACAAGACAAGATGAAACTTCTAAATTATCTAAGCAAACAGAATGTGTTAAAAATGTAAAAGAATGGATGAACAATAATTTTCTCCTATTAAATTCTGATAAGACAGATAAGCAGATATTACTTATTGGACCAAAAAACAATACACAGAATCTCATAGATTACAATTTGCATCTAGACGGATATACTGTTACTTCCTCTACAATCAAAAATCTGGGTGTTATATTAGATAGCAACTTGTCTTTTGAAATCATATTTCCCATGTTACAAAAAAACTGCATTCTTCCATCTTAGAAACATTGCAAAATTACGGAACATGCTACCTGTTTCTGATGCAGAAAAGCTCGTTCATGCATTCATGACCGCTAGACTGGACTATTGTAATGCACTGATAGCTGGTTGTCCTGCATCTTCAATAAAAAAGCTACAGATAGTCCAAAATGCAGCACCTAGAGTCCTTACCAGGTCAAAAAAAAATATGATCATATTACCCCAATTTTACAGTCTCTGCATGAACCTATTAAGTTCTGTATCAGTTACAAAATACTATTACTTGTCTATAAGGCCCTTAATGGGTTAGCTACTGCGTACCTAACTAGTTTTCTACCACGTTACAATCCATCACACTCCCTAAGGTCACAAACTCTGGACTTTTGGTAGTACCTAGGATAGCAAAGTCTACTAAAGGAGGTAGAGCTTTTTAACATTTGGCTCCCAAACATTGGAATAGCCTTCCTGATAATGATCGGGGTTCAGACACACTCTCTCTGTTTAAAACTAGATTAAAGACACATCTCTTTGGCAAGCATTCAAATAATGCATCTCATAAATCTTGTACTGCAGTTATATCTGATTTGCTTGGTTGGAACAGCAGCTGCGCTAATTATGTCTCTATTTGTTTCTCTGTTTTGCCACGGGTTACTAGGATTTACACAAGCTTCAGTCTCGATCCAGAACACCTGAGAAGAGATGAGCCAACCCCTCATAGGAGCTCAGATGATGCCAACCCTGAAACAATTTACAGAACTACCAAATTTTGCTATAAGGTTGATTGCATCATATAATAATTGCTATTAATAGTGTTCATAGTCTGTTTGATTACGTCTTTAATTTATTTTTCCGTACATTTTGCCATATGTACATTAACTGACAGTCTCCACTGATAAGCTACCACTAAATATTGTAGAAACTTAATTTGCTGTGAAGTTGCTTAGCAACGATTTGTATCGTGAAAAACGCTATACAAATAAACTTGGACTGAATTGCCATTTCAATTGGGAAAAGCTGCTGGATCCTTTTGTGGCCGAGTATTCTGTAACGGGGCGACAGGGACGAGAGACGTGCAGATCCATTTGCAAAGCATTTATTCAAAGGCGTGGTCAGAAACAGGCGAGGTCAGGACCAATGGCAACAAGGTAATTGGGGCAAGACAACGGATAGTCCAGTAAAGGGAAAGTGGTCGATCTCCGGCGAACAATGTCCAAATAGGGTAATCCAAAGGGTTAATCCGAAACACAGGCGATGGTCCAGGTGAGGGGTAATCAATATCCGAACAGGGCGAGACGAGACGGGAAATCCAAGACAGGCGAAGAACTCAGAACACGAGAAAAGCAAGGCAAGACTATAACTAGACTATGGAAAACTCAAACAATGACAGGGAATTGGCTCCATAAATTAGCTACGCTAAACAGCATAAACGCTTAAACAATACTCTGCGATGAATGGTGGTGTGAGACTGATTTATATAGTGTGTGTTATAGGTAGCAGCTGTGTGTGATTGGTTTCAGGTGAGCTTGTGATATTGCAATGGAGCATGGGAAATGTAGTCCGGGTGACATGTAACAGTCTGTGCAGTGTGAGAGTCCATGTGGAGAGCGGATGACCTCTGGTGGTGAGTTGCAGTGAACGGAGTTATAGTCCGGATCTGAAACGAGTTGCGATTTGTCCAAACACATTAGTTGAATCAACAAATAGGTATTTGTGCACTGTTTATAATACTAATCGCAATTATAATAAAATCAATTTCATAAGAAGTATTAGAGAAGTTTATTTTTGCGTGATTGCATTTTTGCGTCTTTGTTTCCATATCGACGAGTCTTCAGAAGGCGCGCCGTTAAAGCCCTTTCACGCGAGCGCAGCATGCGCTAAACCTGCGCGGTTTAAAACCTCTAGAGCTCACATCCGCACTTTGAACACAAGACTCTCCAGATGTAGAGTTGAACGGTAAAGTTATCAATGTGTCTGTCCAGTAACTAATGATGAACGTGCAGTTTGCAGAGAAGCGGTTGTTCACGGTGGACTGTCTGACTTAAAGGGACAGTTCACCCATCATTTGCCTCGCTAAACTGTTAGAAAAAGTACACTCTCTTCCAGATGTTTCTGGAAGTAAGAAACACAGGTAAGACAAAGGAGGTTGTGATGGACTTCAAGAGAAACTCTGTTGACCACCCCCCACTGAACATCGACAGCTCGACTGTGGAGAGAGTCAACAGCACTAAATTCCTGGGGGTGCACAACACAGAGGATCTCACCTGGACCACCAACACCATGTCACTCTCCAAGAAGGCACAACAGCAGCTCCACTTCCTGCGCCGACTTAAAAGAGAAAATTTCCCTTCATCCATTCTCACCACTTTCTACAGGGGCACCATTGAGAGCATGCTGACCAGCTGTATCACTGTCTGGGATGGGAACTGCAGTGCTGCTGACCGCAAGACCCAACAGCGGACAGTGAACACAGCTGAAAAGATCATTGGGCCGTCTCCCCCCATTCTGGGGACATTTTCTTGACAATGCTCCAGTAAAGCCCCCACAGTCTCTGAGGACCCCCATACTTAAATAGTTGCCTATAATATACATAAACTAAGACAGGGGGGGGGGGGGGGGGATCTATACAAGGATTACATACATAATAACTGTGCATGATATTGTGCAAAATAGGTATATAAGCTTAAGAAGCAAATAGTGCAATATGATTTGTGGTGCACTCACAAGTAAACATTGTTAAGTCCTTATTAAGTTCTTGTAACGTGGAGTGTTTATAAGAAAGTGTCTGGTGCATTTAGAGAAAAAAAGAGTGTGTTTCTACAGGTGCTTTGTCCAGCCCACTCACCTGTGTGTGGCACAATCGGAGTTGCACAATGTTTTCTTTGTAACATGGAGTGTTGATAAGAAAGTGTCTGGATCGTTTAGAGAGATTAGAGTGTGTTTCTAAAGGTGGTTTGTCCAGCCCACTCACCTGTGTGTGGCACACTCAGAGTTGCATAATGTTTTTTACGGTTGCAATGTGGATGCATGTGGTGTGGTGTGGGAATTGGGCTGGAGGTTGCGCTTAGTTTCCAATGAACGCTCAGAATACATTATTTGGGTAACACTTTACAATAATTAACTAACACTTTAATACATTCACTAACATTAACTAATCTAACCTTATTGCAAAATGTTACAGTTATTTGTTATTAAAGCATATGCGTTCACAAAAACACTTAAATTAAACAGAAAAGCAAGCAGGTGCATGATTTGGCATGGCAGCCAATACAAATAATAACAGTTTCTTTACCTAAATCCTGCGTTTGGACCAGGCTCGGTTGCAGAATCACATCACTTTGTGCTTCTGAAATTAGGCTATTATCTTTTTCTATATGTAGTAGTTAGCTATCTCTGTGTCGTACGTGGCCGCTTGCCAAGCATGAAAAACACGTTTTATTTAAATTCTGAATATATTATCGTATACAGCATGGAAAGAGCGCTCCCTTTAAATTTATTAAAAATGGTCACTCATTCATAAACGATCTCACAAAGTTCTGTTTTAACCAATGAATGTGACCACACAATTAAACTTTCTTTTTTAATGAAGTTTATGAGCATATTAGAACGCGGCACCGGACAAAAAGTGGTGAATGCGTGGATTCCAACCTAAACACCTCTGATTGGCCATTGAGTTGTTGAAATCAACAAACATGTCTGTGATTGGCTACTTTGTTCCCCTCTGCAAAAATGCATTGTAAAATCATTTGACGCTTTCCAAAACAGAAGGGCAGATACACTGGATTGTTTGCCAAATGTATTTCGTTATGCTATTATATGTATTATATTATGAAGAAAACAGATACTAGACCATGAGTTATGGGCAGCTTTTACATCTAAAAACAAGCAGTTAGACTATTTTACACTATGAGTTAGACTATTATACATGCGGAACTAAAGTCCGACCGTGGCACAGGGATGTCCCCCCCCCCCCCCCCGGCCCCCCCTCTGGCGCCGGACCAGATATGTATAGTTAGATTACCACTCTCAGTAAGTTAGTTATGTAGGCCTATATGTATAAAAACTGTTTTTACGTCTAGTATTGTATGTTTATATTTATGCTTATTTATGTAGCACTGTGGTCCTGCGTGACACGACATTTCGTTCCACTGTATTTACTGGAGCATCTTTACTGGAGCTTGACTTGACTTCCCTTATCTGTGTCTGAGTGATCTTATCTCCTCTCTTACTCCTGCCTTCCCTTTCACTCCCCTTGTGATTTGCCCTCCTCCCATCTGTGCTCTCTCTCTCTATTCTTTATTCATATCTCTCTTTATCTCAATCTTTATCTCAACATATTTCTTAGGGTTCAAATGGTGAAAGATGGTGGGGGCCTTTTCAGACCCAGGTTACTGGGTTTAGTTTGTCCTTTTCTGGAAGTTGAAGTGTCCCTCTGTCAGAAGTATTCCTTATATGTCCAGTATTTCCTGATCATATATTTATCTTATATAACACATATTCTTGGCTCAAATACAACACATATCCATATATTATTGGTTGAAAGGGGTGCAACACCCCTATTGTATTCTTTTACAGTATATACCCCTATATAAGACAATAAAGATTTGAAGTGAAGGTATGATTTTGTGTCTGTTGTGCCTTTTCTTCCCACGGCCGTGAACACTTTTGAAGGACTGAGAAAACTTTGGTTGTGATGAGAAAGGACGGGACCATTTCGTTTAAGTACTTGACAATAACCAAATTAAATTATTTTTTAAACCTTTAAAGGTGGGGTAAGTGATTTTTCAAAAACGCTTTAGAAAACTGATTCGGGCCGAATAGCAAAACAAACTTGTAGCCAATCAGCAGTAAGGGGCGTGTCTACTCATGATGTGGAGGAGAGAGCGTTCAGTGCACGGGACGGACATTAGCCGAGCCGAGCAACAGAAATATAGAGATGGCGGATAAAAAACAAAAGAGGAAAACGTCTGCGGAACAAAAGAAGGCATATGGTAAGAAGTAGGACCCGTGTAAATATCGTGTAGCGATTCCACTCAATTCCAGCTAAAAGATATTAGAACCACTGAAATTCAAGACCTAGGCTCGAGGAGGCAGTATTTGTGAATCACAATCACAACACGTGAGCAATATTTAACAACTGCACAGTTTTATTGCACCATTCCTTTTAGAATATGAAATTGTCTTTTCATCAATATCTACCCGGGTAGTAAATATGATCAAAAGTTCTTATCTGATCCTTGTGTAAGTTCACTCAAGGAAAAGTTCCGTAGATCGCTCATAGAAACTTCACTGCTCGCGATATTTCTTCTCCGGAGTTTCACTGGCTCACCATCTTTGATCCAACAACCTCGTGGCGTCATAAATAGAACGCAGCAGCAGTTTTCTGTCGGGGATTTGTCGTGTCGTGCCGCACCGCATCCAGTGTAGGCCATAGACATGTATATATATCTATGGTATAGACAGCATCACTGATTATAATGAGTTCTCTAGTATTTTGTCACGGCGCGCCACTCGCGTGTGGTGTAGACATGGTGTAACATTGGTTTTGCTTTGTTTAACAGAACTAATCGTTGCCTGGGTTGCGTACGTATGTGTGGGGCGGAGCTATCAAAATAGGGGCGAGACCCTTTTGGGAGGGGCGGCGTGTTTGTTTTGGTGATTTCAAATGTCAACATTGGCTACCAGAAATCACTTACCCCACCTTTAACCACACCTCCTGCCTCCTTTGGAGCTCTATTTAAGGAGCAGCCTGTTCAAAACCATCTCACTTTTCTGGCTTTCACCAGGCGAGCTGATCTTAAGAAAAAGTTCATCAGACTACAGTCATCTATGTGAGTATATTTCTAGTAATGGGCACTTAAAATGTAATTTGTGTATCAAACAACTTGATACTTTGTAGAAGGTTATAATTATACAATTGGGCCCTGTGTCTTCCAGGGATAATTAACATGGCTGGGGAGTTACTAAATATATGTAATGGATTTACGTATTTAAAAATACAGAATACTGTATTTCGTTATAATTACATTTCAAATAGGTGGTAATCAAATTACAGTTACTTCCGAAAAGTATTTTAGATTACCAAAGTGATTACTTTGAATTTTCATTTCTTAATTTAATATTTAATTTTGGGCATTTTAACCAATAAGGCAACTGAAAAAGGATGTAACATCTCAACGCAATGCAATGCCTACGTTACCTGCAATAAAACTTCTATCAGCATTAAGGATTCAACGTCTAATCTGAAAAAGCATCTTGAGGGAAATTGTTCTTGATCTTTGAAAAATTTTAATCAGTAACTTGTTTTTCTATTTTCTCATATTTTGAGTGTTGAATGGTTATCCTTACGTTTAATATTTCTAAGAATTTAATTGAAAAATGACAACGAATTCTCCTAGAATTCACACTTTGCATTCAGTTAACAGATCCATACGAATCATGCATGAGATAAAAGTTTATAAAGTCAAACGATAGCTTTGTGTGCTTTACAGATGAACTTGAAGACTTTATTCATTTGAAATGTTCAAGAATAGATTATCTTTGGCGCAGTAATGCGAGTTCATGATCCGATTCGTCAACAGATGATTCTTTTGATTCAATCTTTTAAATTAATAATTTATTTTGTTTAACGAAACCAGTGTAAATGGTTCACATTAAACTGGATAGGGGACATTCTACAAGAAACTAACATTTCCACTTGTAAAAATCTTGGGTGAAAAAAATATCCTATTCTTAAATCTGAACGTTGAGTCATATGGAGGACATGTTAATCTATATGAAACACATTTCATGCCATCTCAGCATGTTTTTATGATTGAAATAAATACATTTTTATACGCATTTCACCCCTAAAATGTCAGGCCCTGTCACAGACAAATTTTTATATGTTAGAATGGTTTCCTAATGAATTTATTTGATACAAATAGCATTTTCTTATTGGTCACATGTCACTGATTGTATCTAACATGGTTTTGTAATTTCTATAAGAAATATAAGCAACTTTTCGGTCAACTGTAGTACACAAAATCACAGAATACCTCGCCAGGCACTCATATAGTTGTCAAAAAAACTGCCTTTACATAGGAGATTTTTTCAAAAACTTAGTAGTGGATATATACCCCAACCTTCATCTACACAGTTAGAGAGATTAATTCATCAATATTTCCTCAAATATTAAATTTTTATAACATAATTTCCTGTGTGACAGGACTGACCGAGGCGTGACAGGACTGACTTTATGGATTTCGTTGATGCAGAAAAAGTTATGTTTTGTGTTCTTTATTTAAGTTTTGATAAGCATTCCTATTTCAAATTATTATTATAATTTGAATGTTAATGTGATATTAGACTATGGTAAAGTTCAGCCAAGAACGTAAAATAAGGGTCTAATTCATTAGAATATGACTGACAAATTAATACACTAATTTCATTTTATTTCAATATAAAAACATATTTCATTTAACAATTCATTAAAATTCCATTTAATAATAATAATTCATTACATTTATATAGCACTTGTATAGGCACTCAAAGCAACTTACATTGTCAGGGGGTATCTCCTAAGCCACCACGGGTGCAGATCCACCTAGATGATGCACGGCGCCATTAGTGCGCCAGAACACACCACACACACCAGCTATTGGGAGAGGAGAGCAGATATGGGGATGGTTAGGCCATGATGGTCGGAGGCCAATGGGTGAATTTGGCCAGGATGCCGAGGTCACAACTCTACTCTTTTCGAAAGACATCCTGGGATTTTAATGACCACAGAGAGTCAGGACATCAGTTTAACGTCTCATCCGAAAGACAGTGATTTTTTACAGTATAGTGTCCCCGTGACACTGGGGCGTTAGGACCCACACAGAAAACAGGGTGAGCACCCCCTGCTGGCCTAACTAACACCTCTTCCAGCAGCAACCTATTTTTCACAGGAGGTCTCCCATCCAGGTACTGAACAGGCTCAACCCTGCTTAGCTTCAGTGGGCAACCAGTCTTGGGCTACAAGGTGATATGGCTGCCGATACAATAACAATAAACAATAACATGGCCAGATACAATAACAATAAAAACTTAGAATTGCACAAGCACCAAACCCAGACAGGATGTGAACACAAAATTGTAATGTACTACTAATATGGTAAAATTAGTTAAACATAAATACAATTTACCACTAGAAATGGCACAAAACTCAGACAGGAGTGGAAAACAAGAAACCCCCGGTTGTGCTCCGCATGCGGGGGTGTAATAATAAAATATAATTCATATATGTAAAGTATATTTTACTATGATGCAACAAATGTATAGACATGTAACTGAACAGCACAAAGTAAAGTAACTGTGGTACCACATAATATTATGGCTCAGTAATAACAGGGCAATACTGTGGTAATATCTGAATTATTACTTAGGAATTGGTAATAACGGAAATTGCATGTCATTTCCTTGGTAATAATGTAGATATTACCATTGTATCTGTATGAATTGGAATATTTTCTAATCATTACTCAAAGCTTATATAGATGACAATTATATCTATATGAAGAGTTTATTTGCAAAAACAGAACTCAAAAATCATGTTTTTTATTATGTAATCATGTTTTTCTTGTGTTTTGTGTTAGTTAGCTGTAATTATTAGTTATTTTGTATCCTAATCAAAATAACCCAACTAAAGTTTGATTGAGATTAATTGGAATGCACAATGAAAACACATGATTTCAGAGAATTGTTCAAAATGGAGTTATCTGTTTTTGCAAATAAACTCTTCATATGTATTGAAATATAATTAATATACAAGTGCAGTGCTACATAGGCCTAGGTAAAAGGCCTATTCAAAAAATGTGTCGATGAGCATAAAAAGCTTCAGATTTACAGTGTAATGCCTATTTATTCAAATAATGTTTTACTATGGCATGCGATAAATACATATTATGCAATAAAGGTAATAAAAAACAACAATGCCATTCATTTGTAAGGCTACGTAACAGGACTGTCAGGCCCTCACACACAGGGATGTGACAGGGCCTGACAGTCGGCCATTTTAAACTGCCATTACTCAACCTGCTAGCATGCTAGCATAAAAACTGTTAGCATGCAATCAAGGAATTTCAGTAACTTTTTTAGACATGTTTTGGATTGAAAAGATTTTCATTATTTTCTGGGATGTTTTACCGTGACAGGGCCTGACCCTTTAGCTCGTCCTCCTAAAACAAGCTTAAAATCATACAATTCAAAGACAGAACTCACCCTTGCTCAGTGTCAGCTCCACCTCAGTCAAATTATCTCACTTCCTTTGAGTCATACCTTTAAAGGCGCATTACACACATTTTATGTTGACAGGACTGACCTAAAACATGGGGACAGTTATAAAATAGTATTTATTTGTAGAATTTATGTATAATTTCATGTTTTTAATCAGTTGATGTGAATGATAACAACATAAACTTGTTATTGATGGAGTTCTTTTCTAAATAACAGTTTTTTTAGCATAACAAAACTATGAAAGCTGTAGGTCCAATTTGGCTGAGGACAAGGACAAGGACGGGATTTGTAATTTTCAAAAGTGTTTTTAATAAATTAAAAATATCTGAGAACCTAATGAATGACATATTCCTTTACAGAACAACTCACAGAAATCAACCATCAGTCAGTTTTAGACATTGTTTGGATGTAATACTTTTTATTCACTGTAACAAGTCAAGGACAGATAATGTACATTTCTGGTAGAATGTCCCATAGATCTGGGTTGTGTTTCCCAAAAGCAAAGTTTGGTCCATTCATTAAACAAATCTATTGTATAACTTGGAGAACTGTACCAGTTGTTTTGTCTACTTTTATGTTATGTTTGGTGTGTTTGGATTCGTTTTGAAGCTTGGAATGGAGCATGAGACAGCCGGAACCCCATTCATTGTTGTCAGAAAGTCCGTTCCAGAACCAAAATCACGCAGCCGTTTCCATACGGACTTTAAAACTATCACGGCTCACAGACTGTTGAGAACACTGCTGCGCTCTGAGACCAATGTTTCGTTTTGCGTTTATGCACAAGATGCAAGTTATAATGCTTGATATTGTTTCTGTAGTGTTTTTATGTTTATCCTAATGCATGCTTGATCGCTGCGCGATCGCTGAGTCACGCTATTATATTAGCCTTAAGAGCTAACGAACATGAGCGGACTGTTTACACATGTAAATCTGGGTATTTAGCACCCCTAACATGATGTGAGGTTGAGATAATATATTTAAGAAGTTTCTTTATCGCTTCCATTTGATATTTATATCTATATTTGATAATTGAGTATTGTTACTATGGTTCCGGTTTTAGTTATTTGCATTGTGTAAATCTGTACTCAATAATTCTCATTCTACATTGTAATTGCATTGTATTATTTGTTGTTACAGACCACAAAGTAAAGGGTACTCTACCTCAATGTGCCTTATATAACTTAATAGATGTTGCTGCTTGTCTGGAATAAATGGCAGTGTTATTGGAGACACACTCATCCTGTGCATGATTCTTTAACTGGAGTCAAATCCATGTTTGCCCGCTATGTTACCAGACATTGAGTAAATGTTGGGAGGTGCTACCTAACAATTGTATTCAAATTTAATTTATATTGATTGGTAGATTTAAATGACACAACATTTTTTTGTTGTTCATAGTAATGCTGTGGAAAACTGAACTGAAGGAAAATGCAAATCTTATGACTGGTAGATGTCACTTTTATTTAGAGTTGAAAAAACATAAAAACAAGACATTAATATGTTCCTTTGTGTACAGCTTAAGTATTTCAAAGTATTCTAAAGTATTTAGATTAAGTTACTAAACCTGAGTAATCTAACGAAATACATTACTGATTACCTTTTAAAGCATGTATTTTGTAATCTGTAGTGAAATACATTTTAAAAGTAACCTTCCCAGCACTGATAATTAATTAATGCACTTGATTTATATCTGATGTTAATTTGAATGTTCTTCTGTGATCTAATTTCCAGATCCACTTTAAAGATGTCCGAACCAACAACTGTGCAAAAATTTGGTTGTGAAGCAGGTGCTTCATTTTCATTTACAGGTGAGAAGAATGGTGCCAATTTAGAGAAGATCGGGGTGTGGCTGGGAGAATGCCAGGTGAAGGCTGTCAAGGTTTGGCTTTCAGATGGCAGAAGTGAAACCTTTGGACAACCAGCCGGACGGTATAAAGAGTATGCATTCAAGTCTGGTGAGTGTTTCACCTCACTGTCCCTGTGGGGCAATGGAGAAAAACGCCTTGGAGCCATCAAATTCAAGACCAACCAGGGTGGAGATTTTTTTGCAAAAATGACCAAACACTCACTACCAACAGAACATCCCATGGATGTCGGCTCTGGGTTTTGTCTGGGAGTTGAGGGAGGAGCTGGTGCGGGTATTACCCGCATAGGATTCATGTTTCTCAATGCAGTTCAAACAACAGTTCTCACCAATGTCAACTATCCCACTCTCCAGCAACTAATACCAAAGGTGGCAGTGGAAGAGATCAAATCCATGACTTACACAAATGACACCTCCGCTAATCAAACGCAAACAGTCGAAACTTCAAAGAAAGTGACCAAAAAATCCTCATGGTCCATGAGTAACAGCTTTACAGCAACATTTAATGTGGAAGTGAAGGCAGGGATTCCAGGGATTGTAGAACTTTCTGCAGGATTCAGTGTCAGCGTTGGAACAGAAAGCAGTTATGGTCATGAGTACACCGATGAGAGAACCGAAACTCTGAACTTCCCTTTTGACGTACCGCCTAAAAAGAAGGTGGATATTGACATCACCATCGGCAGAGCCGCGTTTGACCTGCCTTACACAGGCACAGTGAAGATCACTTGCAAGAACGGCAGTGTGCTACAGTACGAAACCAATGGCCAATACAAAGGCATAACGTACACTGATATCAAAGTGAAAACTAAAGAATCTGATCTGTAATGTTAAGGCAAATTATACATGCAACACATCAATTCTTTCATTTTCCTTCTGATTTTATGTATCAGTTATTCTACATATAATTTCAGGGGTTTTCAGGGAAAATATATATTCAGCATTATTCTTGAAATAATATTTTATGATTTTATTACAGAGACATTCATATAGTGTATACTCTGTGTAATCGCTTTAATATAATCTTTAGAATATCAATTACTCTACATTTAATCATAATTTTCCTGGGTGTTTTGGGGATATATATATTAATTCAACACTGTTATTCTTGAAATTATGATTTATGACTTCAATACAGCAACATTCATACATCTTATACTTTGTGTAATCACTTTAATATAATCTCTAGAAACAAATTATATAATTTACTTGATCATGTAAGACTTTCAAATGTGTTTAATCTGACATTTAATAAAAGGATTACATTTCATTAAATAAACAATGGTATCAATTTTCTGTTTCCTGTACGTCCTGCTGTGAGGAAAACATTACTAATCTATACTAATTTAGCACACCAGTGTCTCCATGTAGAAATGTATGCCATCATACACATTTCATCCAGATTTTTAGAACCAAACAAGTGGAAACCAGGTTAAGGTTGAGCAATTTCATGAAATATAAATAAAAAGTGACATGCAGCAGAACATCAGTATTTCTCTGCTCCATGACTTGAACACAGGCTCTACTCTTCAGCACAGTGATAACCAACAAAACTCAGACAAATAGTAACCCTTTAAATCCCAACAGAATATTAAACCCGAATAGATCAACCCCCATATCATTATGTGGGAAAACACTAATCACAAGCTGAGCTAATCATTAGCTCAATTAGCCTTCATGTGTGTTAACACAATGCAAAGGAGGAGACAGGAGACAGACGTCAACAGCTGAAGTTACAGCTGGAATAAAGATGATTCAGTGATTTATGTCAGTCAATCACAGGAATACCGAATCAGTTATAATTTAGATTTAGAATTTAAATTCAATTCTAAATCTAAATTATAACTGATTCGGTATTTCTGTGATTGACTGACATAAATCACTGAATCATCTTTATTCCAGCTGTAACTCCAGCGGCTGACATCTGTCTCCTGTCTCCTCCTTTGCATTGTGTTAACACACATGAAGGCTCCAGACCAGCAAACCACCAAAACTTCTGCTTTTATAGGGGTGCTTGCACTTGTTGATGATCAGTTAAAGGTATACGATCAGCATTGTCGCTGCACCTAGCGACCTGACTAACCTTTGGCCACACACGTGGAACTTTTTTTCCATTTCGGGGTTACTATTTTTGAGAAATAAACTCCAATGATTCCTAATGACACGTGGTGGGAAGATCGAATTGGGTTGTTGTTCATCTGAGGTTTTATTTTCCAAATTTTTAGGACCTACCAAGGACCATATTATTATTTTTTTTTTTTTACTGTATTATGTCCTGGTACGGAAAACCATAGACTTCAATAGGGTGTCCTAACTTTTTCACATGACTGTCAGTTAAGATTTTCTTAAAACCATGTTCACACCAAACACAATTATTCACAACTCACAATTGCTCACCACAAGCGAGTCGATTTACAGTATATACTTATATGGAGATATGCTCAATATATAAAAAAACATCATACTCTTTCACGTGCAATTTGTACGGTGTCACAGCAATACGGGGTCTGTTAACACCTTTCAATTAGGGTTGCCACCCGTCCCTTAAAATATGGAATCGTCCCGTATTTAAGGTAAAATGAAGCGTCCCGTATCAAATCAATACGGGTGTAACGAGGCGACAGGGACGAGAGACATGCGGATCCATTTGCAAAGCTTTATTAAGCAGAGAGGTCAGAAACACAGGCAAGGTCGAACAATGGCAAACAGGTATATGAGGGCAAGACGAAGAGTAGTTCAAAACGGGTTCCACTCCCTCCATGCACATGATAACTAGAGATCTCCGGCGAACAATGTCCAAACAGGGTAATTCAAAGGGTTAATCCAAACACAGGCGATGGTCCAGGCGAGGGGTAATCAGTATCCGAACAGGGCGAGACGAGAGGGGTAATCCAGGAAGCACAGGCAAGAATCAGAACACAAAAAAAGGCAAGGCAAGACTATAACTAGACTATGGAAAACTCAAACAATGACAGGGAATTGGCTCCGTAAATTAGCTACGCTAAACAGCATAAACGCTTAAACAATACTCGCCGATGAATGGTGGTGTGAGACTGATTTATATAGCGTGTGTTATAGGTAGCAGCTGTGTGTGATTGGTTTCAGGTGATCTTGTGATTAGCTCAATGGAGCATGAGAAATGTAGTCCAGGTTGATGTGTAACAGTCTGTGTAGTGTGAGAGTCCAGTGGAGAGCGGGCGGTGACCTCTGGTGGTGATTGAACAGAAGTTCATGGACAGGATTCGTGACAGAGCCCCCCCCAAGGTGCGGCTTCCAGACTCTCCAAACACTAAACGATCCAGGTGGGCGGTGGAGCGGAGGCGGAACAGGGGAGGGACGGAGGGCCAGGCCCACATGGAAGTGGAGAAAAAGAAACGGGGGGGGGCATTAGGAGAGCAGGGGCACCAAGGCAGGACCAGCGAAGCAGGAAGCCAGGGAGGAGCAAAGAACCAGGATGGAGCCGGGGAAGCAGATGGAGCTGAGGACCACCACAGAGGCCGACAGTCGGAGTACCACCAGAGCCAGACAGCAGACCACCAGAGCAGGGCAGAAGACCACCAGGCCGGAGCAGACGGCGCAGGAGACCACCACGGAGGAGCAGACGAAGCAGAAGACCACCAGGTCGGAGCAGAAGACCTCCACAGCGGAGCAGAAGACCACCAGAGTAGAGCAGAAAACCTCCATGGCGGAGCAGAAGACCACCAGGGCGGAACAGATGGAGCCGGGACCCATGGCAGAGTCTGGGGCCTAGGGAAAACTGAGACACAAAAGACAGACATCTATGGCATCAAAGACTGAGGTAGGGAAGGGAAAAAGTGCATCCATATTTTCCTTGGAGACAACTGAACAGGCAGACAGTTCAATAAACAAACTCTGGACAGACAGACAGTTCCTAATCAACTGCATTGGCTGGAATTGGATGGACAGAATGTTCCAACTCAAGTTCATTGTTTGAAACTGAACAGACAGATGGCTCAAAACCACACTCAACAGCAGAATCCCGACAGATAGAGAGTTCAAAATCAGATGGATTAACAGAAACTGGACTGGGAGTCACTTCAGTGACTGAAACTAAACAGACATTAATAGAATCTGCACAGACAGATGGTTCAACATCAGACTCATGGAGGGAAAAGGGACTGGCATATGATTCAGGAACAGATTCATTAGCAAGATTTAGACAGACAGACAGTTTATTAATGGTCTCTGGGCTCGTGACAGGGCTAGCAGGGCAGACAAAAGGTTCGTTAATGGCCCCTATGGCCATAACAGGGCTAACAGAGCAGGGAAAAGGTGCATTTAAGGCCTCGGTCGTAACAGACTGGGCTGAGAGCGGGGATATCCCTTGGCTGAATCGGGGCAAAAATAAAGTCCATATACTGTCTCTGTGGTTGTTACAGGCATGGTTGGGAGTTCTAAGATGGCCTCTTTGGCGACGCAGAGAAGGACGAAAGTTCATAAATGGCCTCCATAGCCATAATAGGACAGGCAGAGAGTTCACAGACAGCCTCCATAGCCGTGACAGGACAGGCAGAGGGTTCACAGACGGCCTCCATAGCCATGACAGGACAGGCAGAGAGTTCACAGGTGGCCTCCATAGCCGTGACAGGACAGGCAGAGAGTTCACAGACGGCCTCCTTTGCCGGAACAGGACAGGATGAGAGTTCACAGATAGCCTCCTTGGCCGGAACAGGACAGGTAGAAAGTTCATAGATGGATACCCCTGGACACCTCTTGGAGGTTTGCAGTGGATGCCGCCAACTCTGGAGGGTTTCTACAGCCCGTACCATCCGGAAAAAGGAAGATTGCATTAGTTTCAGTCATAGATTTCATAATTTCATTGTCCCTTACACAGGACAGGTACAAAGTTCAGCAATGGTTCCTTTGACTGCGGACATGAACAGGTATGAAAATCGTTGTGGCGCCACCACACAACCGGAGTGAAGCGAAAGCCATCAGCCCTGGGAGGTTCTGAAGATTACAACCGCCCACCTCGGCGAAGTGCAGAGCACGCCATCAACTAGGGGAACACAGAGTGGAGAGCGCCATACTCGGCGCCGAGGATCTGGCAGCATCAGCCTCGACCTCTATGCGAACATCATAGTGGGCACCGCCCGTTATTAGACTTCAGTGGTGGTGTATCTCCCATGCTGCGAGGCCATTCGGGAGACTGAAAAAAGAACTGACCTCGAAGATCTGGGTGCAACAGATATGAAGCGACAAGACTCTGGATGAACAGCTGTGATGTGATGTGACTCTGGATGAACAGCTGTGATGTGAGGTGACTCTGGCCCATGAACAGCTGGGACTTGACTTGACTCAGGAAGAACAGCCGTGACTTGACCGAACTCAGGAAGAACAGCTGTGACTAGACTTGACTCATGAAGATCAACTGTGACTTGACTTGATTCAGGATGGGCAACTGTGACATAACAGGGTGCTGTTGTGTCAGACATTTAAGATAAGGCTCCCGCGTTGCCGTCATTTTGTGGAGCGTGCCCTCTTAGTTGCCGGCCGGCCATTAACGAGTGGAGTGCGGGCCCGTTACTCAACGAAAACCCACAGTGAATTGAGAGCCAACAGTAAACAACAGCATAATCCAAAATTGGCCTGCAAAGTCGATGAACGCGGGCCTCGCGTCTAAGCTAACGACTGAGAGGTTGATTGCCCCTTCCATCACAGAAAAACTCTCAAAAAAAATTATCAAAATAATGTCTGGTAACTTTGAATAGTGAGCGATGGTTAAAAACTCTCGAATATAGCTCTCCATTGATCGTGTGCCTTGTTTACGGGTTACTAGTAATCTTGTAGTGTCCATACCTAGCATTTATTACCGTAATTTATATTTTTGGTAACATTGTTTAATAAAAATCCAGCTGTTCATGTTCATTCAGGTCCATTAAATAATATTAACAGACACAACTTTAGGTTTTAATAAGGTATATAAATTAACATAAACTAAGACTAATAATGCTTTAGAAGTATTTTTCTTTGTTAGTTCATGTTAGTTAACTAACGGCAACAAATGCAACCTTATTGTACCTTAAGTGTTACTGTGTTTAATAAAAAGCATTAAATTGTTTTATGACTTATTTTAGTTTTGAATTACTTTATATTCTTTAGATTTATGTACTGTATGTTCAAATATCACACACGACACAGGCTTGTTAAACATATACAAGTTGTTTACTACAACAGATATGTTTTAGTTCATATGGCAATTCAGTATTGTAAAATGATTGAGTTCTGAAATGCAGAATATTATTTTACGTTGTTAGTCATTTGCAGGTTAGCAGATGATTTTGATCCAAATGTTCACTAATATTTACTGTGACCTTGTTAAAAATATCTAGATATATCAAAATATCTAAGTACATGCCAGCAAACTGAGAAATGTAAACACCAAGACATGATGTACTGGCAGTTAATGATATCTCTATACATAATCTCTACTTCAAGAACAATCAAATGATTTCATAAAAGGTTCCTCATGATTATGTTATATTCTGGTTATTAATTCTGTTGTTGTTGCAATGATTTTGGAGTACTCTGAGAGTTTCATTACAACAAATAAAGCCCTGCATCTGTACAAAGACTGTAGTACTGTAGGTACTTTCTTAATTCCAAAAGGCACACTACAGAGATCACAAGACTTTAACAGTCACTTTACGTTTGGTATTTCTTGTCAGTTTTTCTAAATCTATTGATCTGGCATATTTGTCATTTTTCTCATTATTACTGTGCTCCGGTCTGATGAGAACACAGGTAGAAAGCTGTTCTTTGATAAGCATCCTTACCTATGTGCATATGTGTGCATGTGTATGAGTGTGAATCTACGTCTAGACATTCCCGTATTCCTCCCTCACCCACTAAATAAAAGACAGCATCCTCCTCTCAAGTGTCAGTCACTTGCTCAACTTACCTCTCTCTCCCAGGTAAGACAAAATCTGCTACAAATTGTATTATTTAATATTTTATTTTTCATTTTATATATTTAATTTATATAGAATATATATACATTTTTTTTTTTTTACATATTGTATGCTTTTGAAGTTACATGTTAATTAAGTATTAAAACTGTGAATTAGAATCTTAATTGTAGTTTTATTTTGGAATTTCAGAGTTCTTGAATCTGAAAAATATTCATCATGGCAACCAAAATGGTGGTTCAACAGCCCAGGCCATTGGTAGTGGCTGCTGCATCAGACCAGTGGAGCACCAGCATCTGTGAATGCGACAACGTCAATGAATGTGAGTTTGTGTGTCTATATTTTTGTGTGGATGTTTGAGTATAAGTTAAGAATTCCATAAAACTAATTCAAAAATCAAAATTTAAAAAAAATGTGTAACCGTTGCTATCCAAACAAACTGATGGTCTGATTACAGAGGAAGAGTAATTCATCAGTGGTTCTTCTGGTACTTCTGCAGGTTGTTTCTCTGTGTGGTGTTTCCCTTGCTTTGCCTGCATTACAGCCAGAGACCATGGAGAATGTCTCTGTCTCCCTCTCCTGGACAGCTGCGGGTGTATTCCCCCAGTCACTCTCTCCATGAGGGTTTCCACACGGCGGCGTTATGGCATCACGGTAAGCATACATTTTTTTTAATCGTGAAAATCCTCTATGTCTTTATTGAACTGTAATTCAAACACAATCGCATTATAACAATATACTGTAATACAACAGCAGAAAAGTGAATTCAGAATATTAAAGGAGACATATTATGCCCCTTTTTACAAAATGTAATATAAGTCTCAGGTGTCCCCAGAATGTGTCTGTGAAGTTTCAGCTCAAAATACTCCACACATCATTTATTATATCGCTTATGTCTGTGAAGGTAAACAGCTGGGAAATAAATCGCTTGTTTATTTTAGATCTGTGTGGCAGCAGCAATATACATTAAAGGGGTCATATGATGTTGCTAAAAAGAACATTATTTTGTGTATTTGGTGTAATGACCTTTGTTATTTGCGGTTTTAAGTCGATTTTTTACAAAGGTCATCGGTCTGAAAAGTGAGGTGTGCTCTGATTGGCCAGCTATCCAGTGCGTTGTGATTGGCTGAATACCTCAAGCGTGTGACGGAAATGTTACGCCCCTCACCATACTGTGATGCCGTGTCCAGCCGGAGCGACGAGACAAAAACATTAAACCCATTATAAACGAGGCATTTGTTGCATCCAGTGGGGACATAATGTACGATTATAATCTTATACTATGTTTTTAACGCTTCGTAAACATTAAACCCTGTCTGCATTTGTGATCAGAGAAAATGACAAACACAAGTGCTACTCTACACTGCTCAAAAAACTCGCGTTTGAATCGTCAGTGGTAAATCCTTTAAATGAAAACGTACTTACGTGAGTCAGAACTGCCGGCATTGTAGTCTAACGTTACTCTCCCAGGATCAGGAAACAGTCCTCCATAAAATGTGCTGCACACATCTGATATTTGGGTTGAAGTGTTCTGGAACAGTGTTGTAAATCCAAGCACTACCACTGATTTCTATCGTGTCCTCTTTTGAAGACCAAACAAAGTAGTTTCGCTTCACAACTTTTGAGGCGGGGCGGCCGCGGGCTGTGAACGTCGCGGCCGGCGGATTCGACGAAAGAGCGTCCGGCGGGCTTGCGGCAACCACATGTGACCCCGGGCTGGACTCCGCTTCGTCCACGGTGAAAGCCGATCCGGCGATCCACAGCACTAAGTTGATGTATTTCCTCAGCGACCAGCACGGATCAGCTCCAGGCATGACAAAGCGGATATCATCCTCTTTTGGAAGGCCAAACAAGTATTTTGCTTTCACAACGAAACACACAGTGTCTTCACGACATGGCTGCAGTGTCAACAATACAACAGTGAGAATAAAAGTTACGCCTTCTTTCTTTGCGTGAACATTTGGGCAACGTTTTGCAAATCTTCCCACATAGTGATGTAGGTATGTGGGGGCGTGTTAGAACGAGCCGTTTTAGGTAGGTGTGGCTGACTCTTAACTTTTATAAAGAATATCTCTTTGGATTTGAGACTTTAGTCTTTGCAACTTTACAGATCTTCTTTATGCACCAAGAGTTTGTAACACTCCAAAGAGAAAGGAAAAATTGAAATCGCATCATATGACCCCTTTAAATGAATCAATAAACCCACTGCTCTCTTGTCTCCTCTGAGGCAGGGACTGTAAATAGTGTTCTATGCTCGTCTGTGCAGCCAAAGGCAGAACAGTTAGCATGTTTTGCTCAAACTTTCACCATGGCATTACACCGTTGTCGCTTGCGAAATCAAAATGATGGTGCCATGGGTGGAAACTTACAGATTAAGGGGCGGTAATATTATAATGAGATCCCTTTGCCACGTCACGACGCGCTTGTTTTTTCAGACGCTTGCAGAAAAAGGCTTCCCAAAACAAAGTTACTGGGTTAATCTTTTTCCCATTTCCTTGCTTGGTAGATGCACCGGGGACCTGATTATAGCACTTAAAACCTGGAAGAGTCAGATTTTCATGATATGTCACCTTTAAGAGGTTATAAGAGTCAAGGACCTTGGACCTTATATTCCGGTTCATCATTAACATTTCCTCTTTTCCTCATTCAGGACTCTATCTGCAATGACTGTGTGTACTCTTTCTTCTGCGGACCGTGCTCATGGTGTCAGATCAGACGGGAGATGAAGGCAAGACTCCATCCTATCACTCTGTTTAACAACAGACCTACCTAAAGTTCACTGTCATCTTCCACACCTTCATTATTATTTTCACAGTACATTCTCTGAAGCACACTTTGTCCTTATCGGATCACTTACAACAAGACTTGCTTGTTCTGTGGTTATAATCGCAGTTCTTGATCTTCCTCCCACACACACACTGACCTGAGATCAGCCCTTCGGCATGGCACTGTAGTGGAATGTGTTTTGCATATTGATGGTGTACAGCTTTAATCCAGGGTGTGAAGAGTTCTGAAGAATGGATTCTCCTAAGAAATACTCAGATTTGGGATTTTAATGTTGCAACATGTTTAGTGTCACTATTTTGTTTTATTTTTAACTAATTTTATAATAGATTGTTTTAATCTGCTTTAGTTTTTAGAGACAGCGTTTTCTTTTTGAATGTACCTCACATTCTGTGTCTTATATTTAAAATATTATGCATAATATGATTTTCACTGTCGTTAGAAAGTTGTTATATTGAGCCATTGATATGTGACACTGGAGGTTTGATGTTACTAAAAGATGTTTTGCAGAAGTGTGTTTTTGCAGGCCTGTAAATGATTGAATGTAGAAAATACAAAAAATATGTTGGGACACTCAATAAAGCTGATCAAAAACATATGCATTTGCATTTCATGGTTTAACATTGTTACATGTTTTTTTCCCCACATGGTTACAAAATTAAATTTACTCAACCCTTAGGCTGCCATTTCCACTCTTCCAAAATATGAACAGAAACTGGGACTAAAAAAGCTCACAAAATAAAAACAACCATATGAGTAGTGAGGGACCGAGCAATACTAACTAATGAACTGATATTAGTCCGAAATATAGGGCCAAGGACAAAATCATTGTGGGTTTTCCATTGTGGGCACACTATGCAGTGGCGGTCATAACTCACTGCTGGAATCAAAGCTGATATTTACTTTATCAGAAAAAGGTGTGGACATTATTACAAAAAAAAATTCATGAATGTTTTTGTCTTTTAGATCTGGGAAGATAATATAGAATGTTTGCTTATGTAAACATGGAATCAACATTAATTCACAGCCTGAAACTCATCTAGAGTCATCTTTACATTGCAACATCCACAGAAATAGTTTAATGAAAACTGAGAATTCAAAAACATGTCAGTCCAAACATATGAATTTCTTCAATGAAAATGAATGAGGCTTATGGCTGTCAAGCTCCAGCTACTTTAAAATAACAATATGACCTTTTCCTGTATAGCATTATTATCTTTCAGATCCTGAGAGGAACCTATATGCAAAAAATATATGGAATAAGGAAATTGTGTTCCTTGTATTCAAATAAAGCTTGACTTCTTTCTTTTTGAATTGCGAAACCATAATACAGAGGACAGTTCTATGTGTGAGGGGAATGAGGTGAGTTCATATTAATGCTCTATCAATAACTCATCAGTTCTTAATTCTAAGTTTGTTCATCATAGACAGGCAAAATAATATTTCATCATTTGGAACCACCTAAAAATATATTGATAGCATATTCCAATGTATTTAAATATGACCTATTTTCTGCATTCACCCTGCAGCGACTGTATAGCAGCAAACATGATATTTCAGCAGCCTCAGTTCAGTCCTGTGATAGCAGTGAGCTCAAACCAGTGGAGCACTGGAATCTTTGGATGCTTTGATGACTGCAGTGTCTGTGAGTTTGAAGTGACTTGTCTTGTTTATTATGTTTTGGTTTGTCGCAAGCTGTGATTCATTAAATAATTGATCTGTATTTGTATTTGCTTCTCTCCAGGCTGCTTCGCCATATGGTGCCCCTTCTGCTTTATTTGTTCCACAGCATCAGATTTTGGGGAGTTTTGCTGTCTGCCCATGATTGACAATTGTGCCTGCACCCCTCCGGTATCTATGGCACTGCGGGCTTCTGTGAGAAATCGATATGGCATACAGGTATGTGTTGCATAAAAAAGTACCAAAAAGTTCCATGGGTCTCTCATTGGGTTTTGGACATATATCCTATCAATACCATTGTGATTTGGACATGGTATCCTTTTTATATACTATGGTATATGAATTTCCAGGGCTCTCAAGTTATATCAAAAGGTTGGAGTGAGATTACATCTGTTAGGGGAGGAGCCTGGCCCCTTGGCCACACCCAATTCTCCCAAGTTTTTGCAAGCAGTTCAATTTGACCTATTGTTCATAATTGACCAGCACAAATAAAAATGACAACAATTGTTAAATCTGATAAAAGACAGACAAATTCATCCAAAAAATTGTTTTATATATTTAAAAACAACAAATGTATATAAATGAAATTTGACTCCAAACAAGCCAGACTGCAGAACTTGCCTCAAACTGCACATGTGTAACCCATTAAATATAACTATAAAAAAATAAGTTAATAATGCTGATATTAAAATTAGTATCACTTTATTTATTTCGGGGTTTTTTTAATACAATAATAAACAAAATAATAAAGTGTGATAATACTATTATATTTTAAAATAAAAAGGGAGTATGAAATAAAAATACGATTATTTTATAGTTGCTTTAAAGGAAAACTTTTTTATGATTTTTAATTATAACATCAGCAAGCCTTATTATTGGCCCCTGTAAGGAAACAGGTAAATTAGCTCAAGGGAATCAGTTAAGGTTTAAAGGGAACTCCACCATAATATGTACGGAATTTGGACATAATCACTGTTTTACTGCTGATCACTGAGACGGCCAGCGATTTAGTGAACGAGCCGTATGACATCAATTCTGCAATGGATATTTATATCCAAAATATAGTGAAAACACTATTAATTAGCATAGTAACAAGATCGGCCTGTATTGTGAGCACAAAACAGAAGATACTTCTCTTTTCAATATAATAAGGCTTTATTGGATAAATCTAAGACAGATAAACTAATCTAACACACGCATTCACAAGTTGCAGAAAGAGATAAAGTGAGGAAATAATTAGTTTAAGATAATGAAAATGTGAAATCCCAAGTTTACAGCATTATGTGCATTTGCATATACCTAAACAACCATCAATCACTTAATTAAACCTCGAATTGAGTTCCTCAATGAGGTTAAAATAATATTAAATGCACCAGTTCAGCTGGAGGTACTTGCGTTGCCTGTGTAAGTGGTTCCCTTCCTTGTCTGGTTGCCGAAAGTGGTTTCCCGCTTTTCTGATTGGCTGGAACTTCAGTCTTGGGAAGCCAGTGATTGGACGTTGGCTAGCGACGTGATGGCTGGTGCTTCATGTTTAAGTTGTAAGACATGGCACTCTTTCGTGATGCGGGCGTGTAGCAAACTTTAACTCAGAACACGAAACTCTCAACGGAAATTAAAATAAACTAAAGAAATAGAAATAAAAGTAGAGTTTGACGAGACCAGGTGGCGTTTCGCCTCATGGTTTTGGAGGAGATGGCGTGTAAGCCAGAGCATGCTTATAAAAAGCATATAACTAAGAAGCCGCATGGCTAAAAAGCATATAACTAAAAAGAATGACTAAAAGCGAAAAGCTAAAAGCTAGACACAAAAAGTCAGACCCAAAAAAAGGCTAAGTTTGATGGTGTTTCTAGTATTTAAACCATGCTGTTTAACACACCCCAAATGGTGTTTTGGCCAATTAGATGTCGTGTTTGCTCGGGGTATTGTATATTTCTCCTCCCCATTCATAAATCAAATATTATCTTATCAGTCACATGGTCCGCGTTTTCCAGCTCTGGCAGAGTATACATTTTGGACATAATTTCTATAATAAAAATGATACATTTGAAAACGAAGTGATTAGAATAAACGTATTCCCGCCTAGAAATAATCTCAAACTCACACCACTGGGGACATGAATTGATCCTTAAGCTATTCAATAGGTATACAAATTCGTTCACAATAAATGATCGACCGATAAGTCACATGTGGGTTCACATACTTATAGGAGTTATGCATAGAAATGATTATTTTCTCACAACAAGTCCTTGTTAGTGTCCTTTAGAGGCATATTTACATGAATGCCGTTTCTATTGGCATTCTGTGGCCGTAAGTATGCGTATCTGTGAAGACCGAGAGGTTAAAATGTTCTGGATAAAGAGAGTTTTCAGATCTGTGTCTGAGGTACTCACTAATGGGGTGGGAAAAGGCATCCGAAGAGCTTGTGATCACTAATCCCTGTGTTTCCATGGATGGTCCGCTAATAGCAATCTCTTTGACCAAAAGGACAATCGCCTGGAATTGTCAATAAGTGTTCTTTATGTTTGAATGTTGAGGCTAGTTCTGTGAAAGATTTTGGTTAGGAAAAAACTATGCTAATACAGACTGGCTAGGGCTGAGTTTTACAATCCTGTTGATACGGGGGGGGAAGGAAATTGGCCTCTTGGAATTTGACTCCTCATTTCAACCATGTGTTTGACAAATCTTAGTTGTCTTATTCGTCATAAGATATCCTACACAATGTGATTGGCAGAGCGTCAGTGATACAAGCCCGTATTTGCATTGTGCTTTTAAAACGGCATCGATAACCTGAAAGATTTATCTTTCAGTTAATAGACTCGTATACATGTAGGGATTGTCTTAATATGAACTGACATTGATATCACTATTCACAAGGTTTGCTAAATCACCCAGCACATGAATCCCATATTCTCGGTTGATTTTCTGTCAGTATGGTAAACTCATCTACTCATGAGATCGAAACTAATTTGATCAGGAGACGACAAAATCTTTCTTGGTATCAAGGACTGAAAGAGTTCATTCACTACCTATAGAAACCCCATGTCTTGGGACTCACCAATGGATGGAACCATTATGTCCAGAACAGGAAAAGAATTAAATAATGCCCTCAGAAGCAGCACAGGATAATACAGCGTGAACGCCATGACTATCCAACAATGTATTCACCCCTGCTCCTGCATACGAAACCCTGCTTTCACAAATGTGACCACAGACAGAAACAGAACTTGAATATCTATTTGAAAAGACAAATTGTTTAAACGTATAAGTATGAAATGTCAATCCACTGTATGTGTTAGCCGTATATGATATCTAATGTTTAATGTGTTTATCGAAACCATGATACAATCAATCTTGGCCTTATAACGTTTCTTTAGTGAGTATGAATATACTGTGGGGGCATGCAAAATAACCTGTTGTTTTAAGCTTGAATAGGAGATTGTCTTGTTCGCCGCCATTGGTGGATAATGCAAGTTTATTTATTGTATCATTCTCTTGTGATATCTGTTATCAGAAGAGATTTATAAAAACTTCAGACGCTCATCCCCCCCCACAACAGCATGCAACGCATGCCACCATCTGTTGGACGCGCCCTAGTTGGCTTGGACAAAGTCAGGGCGCTGCTTAAATGACACAAAGCCGCTACTGCGCAGTCTATCCGCTGGGGCTACGCCTCTTCACTGAAGAACTTTGGGCTGCACTTGGTGACGCGAAAAAGCAGCAACACGCACACCACCGCGACAGCGAGACCATCTAGGACTCAAACACTTTCAGTAGACTTCGCGATCTTCAGCAGGTCTATACAATGCTTAGGCACCAGGCAATTTAGACAAGACTTCTGAAGCCTGCGTACCGGCAACCAACACCCACGAGGCTTCTCAAAGGACGTCACTCATACGTCATTCCGACGTCAAAGCAACAGCTAAACAGCGAAGGAATTTCCCTCAACAGACATCCAGGAAGCCCGCGTCAGCGAAGGAACTGCCTCAGCGTTCAGCTCTCAACTAAGCAAAACGCAAGTAAACGAACAACTCTCTAACCTGCTGAACTGGTGAAGCGCTTACGTTAACAAAGTACAAAAAAAATATAAAGAAGCGCGAAAAATTAAGCTGCATAAAAATGGGATATTCTCCAGGCATGAAAAAAGTGGTTAAAAACCACTCGCGAAAAAATTAATGCAACTCCGTCCACACAATCATGGGGTTCCATATGAATCTTTGTGTGTTGAATGTGTGATGTTTTAGTAGGTTTTTTAATGTGGTCTAGGTTCGCCAATAAATTCATGTGTTCATTTATCAGGCAGAAAAAATAAAAAAAGGAGGGTAAAAAAAAAAATTCTTGGCTTACATAATAAGAGGAATTAAATGGAAAAAATAAGGTTAGGGACACTAAGGCAATGCAGACATCACAATTAAGCGGGGGGTTGCTCACATATCAAAAACAATAGCAGGGGTAGCTTAACATTATAATAATTACCTCTAGGGTTAAGAGATCCCATGACAATCTTGGTTGACCGTGCCAGGAAACCATAAAATGTTGTAATAAAATAATACTAAGATCACCGGCCGCAATGGACGACAGCCACAGGGGGTAGGGGAAATTTGAAGTGCTCGGGACTAACAAATTAATCCCTATGTATTGAAAGGACAAAAAAATAGATGGAAAGGGGGGAAAAGGAAAAAACATAAGAAATAGGGGACCGTTCAAAGGGAAAAAAAAAAGTCCGAAGAAAAAGAATCAGGCGTATTAAAAAAGTTCCCTCTAGAGTACAAAAACAAAAAAAAAATAAAAAAAATGAAAAAAGTGGGAGTGCATAAATCAAAAAAGTTATACATTAACCTTACAACCTGTATTGTAGTATGGTTAAACTACGGCACAAAATCAACAGAGAAGTTGCGATACAAACGACATGCTGAAACAGTAATAGATCTTAGTGATGAGACAAGAGTGAATAATTTTATGTCACCTGTTGGAATTCTGTGGTGGAGTTATTCAAGCGAAGGTCAACGTCAAGATTATTGAAAAAAAAAATCAAGGACTGATAAGATTCATGTAGCAACGAAAAAAACCAGGAGTTTAAAGGAATGGGTAACTGAAAAAGAAGGGCTACAAAGAGGAAACTAGACCAATAAAAAAGATAAACAAAAAACAGCCAAAAGTGAAGCGCGACAAAAAACTTGGAGACCTAAGTCAAAGAGTTGTGAGTACAAAAAGGAATAAAAAAAGAAAGAAAAATAAATAATTACAAAAATAGACTGAGCATAAAGAAAAAACAAAATTATGAGTTGGGGTAAATGCACAAAAATAAGGGGGTATGAGAGAAAATAAAAACCTGAAGGTGAAGACGCACATGGATTGAAAGGGAAAAGTGAAAAAGAAAAGAAGACAGGGTAAATGAATGATGAAGAAGACAAAAGGAAAATATAAAAAAAAAGAAAACTTAAGGTAAGGCCACCAAAATAATGTTGAAAACTCATTTGTGGACCACTTAATGGAAAAAAAAATTCAAAAAATAAACAAGAGTGGTTAGGCAAAGCATGAAAAAATACAACCAACAGGGGAAAGAAGGAAAAGGGAATGATAAAGGAGAAAAGGGGGAAAAGAAAAAAAAACAAAAAACAGGATGGACGGGAAGGGGGGGACAAAAAAGGGTAAGAGGAACCACGGCAAAGGGTGATCAAGAAGGAAATGGTACAAAACAAAAAAAAGGGGAAACCAAAAAAATAAAGGAAAAAAACAAAGTACGTGGAAAAAAGAAGAAGGAAACAAACAACACTCTAAAATGCCAAACAAAATTAAAATTAAAACTGGAATTCAGAAAAAGAAGATTGGGCAACAGAAACATGGAGAAGAAGATATGTGGGATCTAAAGCGCCATCTCAGAGGTGGAAGCAAGAAGTGGGGGGATAACTCTCCGAACACAGAGATCAGGTGGGGCAGAAGGAAAGAAAATCCCCAATTGCCCCCCCAATTCAACTGCAGCGAAAATGTGGGGCCTAAAAAATCAAAAGGAGTTTCTCAGAGAAAGGAATTGCAAAGAAATTTGAAGTTATCATCACCCTACATTGCACATACTGTCATAACCAAACAGGTCAGAGAATTCTGGAACAATCTCTTGGTGCCGAAGGGTCAAGGACGAACCTACTGGATGCCAGGTGTCTCGGCCCTTAGACGGCACTGGCAATCACTACAGAATGCTACTGTAAATGGGAAAATCACAACATGTGCTCAGAGGGAAAAAAAGAGGTACTTTTCCAGAAAACATTGTCGGTGAACTCAATCCACCGTGCCATTCGCTGTTGCAGGCTAAAACTCTATAGGTCAAAAAAAGAAGCCATATCTAAACATGAACCAGAAGCGCAGGCGTTTTCTCTGGGACAAGGCTCATTTAAAATGGACTGTGGAAAAGTGGAAAACTGTTCTGTGGTCATACGAATCAAATCACAATTAGTTAAAGGTGAAAAAGGGGAAAAAAGGGAAAAGTTCTTTTTGGAAAACTGGGACGCCATTTCATTCGTACTAAAGAGAACAAGGACAACCCAAGTTGTTATCAGCGCTCATTTCAGAAGCCTGCATCTCTGATGGTAAGGGGTTGCATGAGTGCGTGTGGCATGAACAGCTTACACATCTGGAAAGGCACCAACAATGCTGAAAGGTATATCCAAGTTCAAGAACAACATATGCTCCCATCCAGACATCGTCTCTTTCACGGAAGACCTTGCATTTTCCAACATGACAATTCCAGACCACATACTGCATCAATTACATCATCATGGCTGCGTAGAAGGATCCGGTTACTGAAATGGCCAGCCTGCAGTCCAGTTCTTTCACCCATAGAAAACATTTGGCGTATCATAAAGAGGAAGATGTGACAAAGAATACCTAAGACAGTTGAGCAACTAGAAGACTGTATTAGACAAGAATGGGACAACAATCCTATAACCATAAAGAGGGCTTATGAGCAACCCGTTCTAACAACTCAGTCCCCCAGAACATATTTGCCGACGTGTTTATAAAAAGAAGAGGTGTATGCACACACAGGTGGTAACATGTTCCTCGTCCCAACAGGTATTTGAGATTGTGTTGGAATATCACATGAAATGTAAAAAAAGTGCGACTTATTTTTTCCGCATTAAAATGCTACAGGGTTTTCTCATTTTAAACATTTGATTATTCAGTCTATTGAATATGTATTCTGAATCAATATTGAAAATTGAATCTTCCACATCATGTGCAGGTTCTGTTTTTATTCAACATTTGTACAGATGTCACAACTTTTTTGGAATCGGGTTTGTATGTACGTATATAAAGACAGATTTTAAAGATTGAATGTTCTCGGGACAATATGTTTTTACATGAATATGTCACATAAAAGAATGGCTAAAACAATGTTAATACTTTGTTACACTTGTGGTGTTTAAGGAACTGATTAGTGTTTCATAATTGCTTTAGTGTTTAATAGAATGTTTAATAGCAGAATGAGACAACGTGGATTCAGTGCACAATGAGAAAAATAGAGATGTTTTGTTATCATTACGCAACCACCATGCATTGGTATTGCAAGTCTCTATGTAAAATGTTAAATATGTAAAAAATGAACTGCCCACATTTTATACATCCCTGAATTATTATTTTTTTGGCTCATAATAATGAAGTAAAAATGTGTCTGGGCTTTGCATTTCCTCATCCAAATCCAGAGCTATTTTTCTCAGCTCAACAAGAGTACACTTAATTAAACATTTCTGAACAACTAATTATGATTTGCTTCTTTACAGGGGGGGTTGGCATCCGACTGCATGTATGTGACCTTTTGCAACATTTGCTCCTGGTGCCAAATAGCAAGGGAATTAAAAAGACGACCTACAGTTCAAATGGTGGTTAATGCCCAGCCTGCGGTCCTAGCCATTCCCCCAGTGGTGGTTTCCGCCCCAAAACCTGTTGTGACAACACAGGTAACAACTACAGTGGGTTAACTGATGAGCTCATCAGATGAATCCACTGTGGAAGTTGGTTGAGATTTTCCATTGGTGGATGAAGTGATTTTTTTTTATGCTGTTGGAGTTGGACATTGACTCTGGAGACACCATATATCATCATGTACATACATACATACTGTAATTGTATGTACAGCTGCAAACATATTCACTATTTCATTTTTAAGCAAATTTGCTACCCATAGAAGTTTGCAAAATATGAGAAATCATTAAGATGCCATTCTCAGTGAGCTCCAAATATAACATTAGTATTCCCACAGGCAGAATGTTTTTGTACCAGGTAATATGAACTATAGAAAGTAACAGAGGAAAGTAACAGAGGAAAGAGGAAGCTGTGGCTTTGTGATAAAGTCCATGAAGTGAGTCATGGACTGGAGCCATAGTCACCAATTACACCTGCCTTTGTTGCTTTTGGCAGCTTGCCTCCTCTTTTAAACTTCTCACCACAGCAAACTAACCTGAATGCTTGAGGTCTTTCCAAGATAAGTCGTCTACAAGTTGTTTGCATTGTCTTAATTGGATGATTTTGCAGCTTGTTTGTTCGTTGGACTGTTTAAGACTTCTTCATGTGTCAAAGTTGAAGACATTTGTTGATTTCTTCTTGCTCACTTGGTTCTGAAAATAAGTTTGAGGAAAAAATGTTAAGGTTGACCATGATTAAGAGTTGTACCCAGTTATTTTAAACATGAAATCAAATCCTAATTCCATTTGCCTCTTTGAGTGTCAAAATAATGAACTTAGAACTTTGAACCGTTAGTAAACCAACGCAGGAAAACTGGTCAGCCAACTTAACACTGCAAAGTCTCCTGGTTTTGGCACAAAAAATTTAAGAGTTTTGCTCATCTTTTTTCAAGATGATTTTAAACCATTTTGTTCACAGTGTTTATTTCAAAAAAAGCAATGCACAACACTAAATTCTATGGAAAAACTGATTTCAAGATTTTTAGACTGGATATGTTATGTGGATGTTTATTTCCATTTAATGCTATTTAAAGTCAAATCACATAATTGTGTTAATTTAAATTGATAGTTTCAAAGAATATATTTCATGAGTTCGTTTTGGCAAAATGTCTTTTTCTGGTTTTAAGCATAAATCTAACCATTTTAGTGTGTGTTAATGCTAAAAACGAGATAAAACTATTTGATGAAGATAAAAACAATTCTCAGAATGTACACATGTTTATCAGGTAGATTTATCTTGTTTTAAGGATGTTTAGTTATTTTTGCTGGAAAATGACAAAAACTATCTTGGAAAATGATGATAATTTCGCAGTGTTAAGTCAACTGATGTTTCTGCAGAATGCAGCAACCTATGCATGTTCACAAATCTGATTGGCTTTATAGTTCAGTCCACTTCCTGGAGGCTACCATAGTCTGGATGTGGTAACAATTCTTTTATTAAATGTTATAGCAAGTTCTGTTTAGTTGTATTTTTTTCTCTGTAAGTTTCTTTAGGGGGAAAAGAAAGGCAGGGTTGATCAAGGGGACTCCTGATAGGGCCTCTCCCTGCAGTGTTTTGTTCCAACCCTGCTCCAACACTCTAACCATGTAGTTTTCAAATAAGCCTGAACGGCCTTATTAGCTGGATCAGGTGTGTTTAATTAGGGTTGGAGGTTTTTTATTTTTCTAAGCTCTGTCGGGTTGTGGCCCTCCAGGAATTGGTGTTGACACCCCTGTGGCGTTTATATGGATCTTTGCAAAAAAAAAAAAAGAAAAACAACCATAGTAGATTGCAGGATGTAAAGATTTTTGGTTGTAGATGATAGCCAGGATTAATCCAAACAGTACTGGCAGATGGATATAGCGTGGCCAAATATTCAAGAAAATCAATTAAATAAAATGAATTAAATGTAATAAAGTGCATTGAATCAATGTGAAGTACAAACTGCGAACAGAATTTAGAATGTCTGTAAATGAATGAATACGTGCAGTTCACTGTAAGAGTAACCAATCCAAACTGTTTTCTGGCAAACAAAGCCTTGTGTGAGCTGAATGTTGATAGCCCTCCTTTGACACTTTCTTTTGCTGTGCCTCAGTTTTGCCACGTGATTCAGTACCGAACCTAAAACTTCACATTGACTCAAATTAGGGACAACTGAGAATCAATGAAGACGTTTCGTATTCTTCTCTCTGATTGAAAGCTGATCCAAAGATTTGACCACAGGCCACTTTAGATCTCAGGTTACAAAGTACGTGAAGCGGGTTTGACGAAGGTAGTCTTTTGCCTGTTTTAGCGTGTACAGTGTGGTATAATAAAGTTTGGAAATCCAAAGCTTGTTTTGGCAGTGTTTGCACCAGACAGCCGGGGCATCAACAGTCATACAAAAGGTAGAGTAAAACTTCCTGAATGTTTTAGTTCACCACATATACTGCTAATGCCTTAAACAAAGATGAATAGATACTAATGGGCTAAAAAAAAATTCGGATGATTTCATGTGTTATCATAATGTTTAAAATGTTCATTCCGGTCATGAGCTTCATTCATTTGGAAAAAATTAGGTATACGTTAAAGGGCAACACTGGTATATTTTCTGAGATCTGGGATCCCTTCATTATTATTTTTTTCTGATATGTCAGTACTTCTTCTTAGAGTGTGTAAACCTAAGCATTAAGATGTTAATATGATCGTGGCCTGAATCTGGTTAGGAGTGTGTGCTTATATGTGTGGATACTTACGTATGTATATGTATATACTTTAAAGCTGTAAGGTATTGTTTGTGGAGGTATATGCATACATTTGATAAATGTTTGAAAGGAAATCAAAAATAAACTAAATCAATGCTCCAATCCACCTATTTTATAATATTGTATTTCTCTACTCAGACAGTTCGGCTTGATTCTTTGTTGGTTACAATAGGATATAATGTTTTTTTTTATTTTATTTATTTTTTTAATAACAATAGTTGATTTTTTATTAATCAAATATTTACTAATATCAAAATTGAAATAACTCAATCTTTTTTCATGATTCTCCTGATATCTGTATCCATTGTAAAAGATTCAATGTAAACAGCTTAAAAAAAAAAAAAAGTTAATTCCTTCATCTATGGGCACATGGCACGATATAGCTTGTTAAAAAGCCTCCTGAAGGCGTGTGATGGAATAAAAAAATTTTTTTGGTATTTTATTTGTTAATGATTAATAGGTTGGGTTTAGGCCATCTGTTGCTGCTGATGTGGATGTTGGTGCTGCAAATCCTAGTGACAGGACAGATAGGGATGAAGAATAGATCCAATGGGAGGAGATTTCGGGGATGTGGGATTTAGGAAAGAAAGAGAAAAGGACAAGTTCCTAACACAGTAAGGACTTTACAGATATATTGTACTGAACACTTAAGAACTCCAGAGCCAGATCTGGAGATTGACACACTGCACAGAGTATCCGGTATCATTTGTTCCAGCTCACAAATGGATTATTATCTACAAGCAGGTAGTGATCCAAACACAAAAACAAAAATGCACTCATTCTGATTTGAAATTAGCTTTTTTTTCTTTTAATGTGCTGTCAGAAATGCTTATTGGTAAACATTAAGATATTTTAAAATGTTGTATTTATATGGTCAAATTAAATGTTCAACTGTTCCAGTAAGCTCTTACTGTTTATGTAGCTGATATATGTGGATTCATACTGTTTTTATATAATGTATTTTTTTTTGTAAAACAAATTAGAATATTATTAGGATTTAATAAAATACAAAAAAAAATACAATTATGTGCTATCATAACCATGTCTTTTGTATATGTGAATTGTCCATGTATTTATTTTGGAATAAAATGCCCTGATGTAATATTGTAAACATCTTTGTTGTGCTCTCCTTTTTTGTTTTTTCAGCTTTCTGAAAGATGAAGTACAAACAGCTATTCTCACTCACTTGCCTGCTCTTTGTGATTTGCTGCTGTCATGGTGGAAATGTCCTGGTGTGGCCTGAGGATTGTAGCCACTGGGTGAACATGAAAGTCATTTTGAGGAAACTCCACAGCCACAGTCATAGCCTTACCGTGGTGCGTTCGTCTAAAAGTTGGTATATCCAAGAGAATTCTTCCCTCTACAGCACCATCATTGTCAACCCAATGGAGACCGAAGATGTGGGCGCGGACTACTTCAAGATGTTGATACAGAGGTCACTGGAGCTACAAAGGATGTCACCTTTCTTCCGTTTCTTGGAACAGCAGAAAGATATCGCCAGTGTGCTAAAGGTATTTCACAATGGAGCACTTCAAATGATTTCTGCCATTTTGGACGATGCAGCGCTTGTCAAACGCTTGCAAGAAGCTAAGTTTGACCTGCTGCTAACAGATCCTGCGTTCCCAGCCGGTGTCCTGTTAGCCAAATTCCTCCACCTCCCCATGGTTTACAATGTACGTTGGCTGAATGCAGGGGATGCTCACATGCAAATTGCACCCTCACCGCCGTCCTATGTCCCAATGTACAATTCATTGCTCCATGACCAAATGAACTTCCTACAGCGGACAGAAAATTTCCTACGGTATCTGTTTAGCCTTTTCCAGGAGCGATGCATCATCGTGCCTATTTACAGTGAACTGCTTGAGCGCCATTTCCCGCCCGGCACTGATCTTTTGTCAATGCAGCAATCAGCTGACATTTGGTTGATGAGAATGGACTTTGTTTTTGAGTTTCCACGGCCCTCCATGCCTAACGTGGTCTACATGGGTGGCTTTCAATGTCAGCCGGCTCAACCACTTCCTGCAGAGCTGGAAGAGTTTATGCAGAGCTCCGGGGAGCATGGAGTTGTCATCATGTCCTTGGGAACAGTAGTCGGCGCTCTTCCTACAGCGATCACAGAGGCCATTGCTACAGCCTTTGCTGAGATCCCTCAGAAAGTCTTGTGGCGGTACCACGGGGAACGACCCTCAACTCTGGGAAACAACACTTTACTTCTAAAGTGGTTTCCTCAGAATGATCTACTGGGCCATCCAAAGATGCGTGCGTTTGTATCTCATGGGGGCACCAATGGTATGTACGAAGCGGTTTACCATGGAGTCCCCGTCTTAGCTTTGCCGCTCCTCTTTGACCAGTTTGACAACGTTCTGCGACTGCAGGTTCGAGGTGCGGCTCGAGTTCTTCAAGTCGCAACACTTACATCACAAGAATTTCTCGAAGCCCTCAAAGATGTCCTCGAGAACCCGCTGTACCGAAGCAGTGTCCGCAAACTGTCAGAGCTGCACCGCGATCAACCCTTGACTCCTCTTGAAAGTGCCACTTTTTGGATTGAGTACGTTATTAGACACAAAGGAGCAGCTCACCTTCGCCCAGAGGGGAATAACTTGCCTTGGTACTCTTATCATAGTCTAGATGTGTTGGCTTTTCTACTGACGTTCACTGTGATTGCTCTTTTGACCTCAGTATATGTCTGCAAGCTTTTGTGTTGCAGGAAGTCAATCAAAAAGAGGAAGGTGGAATGAATTGAGCTTGAACATTTGATATGTACTTTTTGAAAAGCTGATGAAACACTGAATTAAATGCAGCAGCCAAATATTCAATTTTTTTTATCATATCCAACTCTGCACTGATCAAATGTATACCTTTGAATGCAATGTGATTTGCTTTGGATATAAGTGTCTACCAAATGCATGAATGTAATAATATGTAAATGGAAATCTCACACTTGGTGAACCTGAGTTTGTTTTATTACTATGACAACCAGTGTTTACAAAAACAACTGTAGAATGTGGGAAAAAATCTGATCTGGCCACATGTAACTTGCCAGAATATTGTTAATCAATACTATTTCTAATTTTATGGTTATGACTAATCAAACTCATGTAAATTGAATAATGAAGTATAGACATCTTTGTACTTTTTTGTGCATTAAATTCTTACAAACTGTATGCTGTTCTTTTTGTGGTGTGTTCGCCAAATCCTCAAAACCCTTTAAAAAAAAAAAAAAAAATACAGTGGGGTGCAAAAAAAGTAATTTAGTCAGCCACCAATTGTGCAAGTTCTACCACTTAAAAAGATGAGAGAGGCCTGTAATTTTCATCATATGTATACTTCAACTATGAGAGACAAAATGGGAAAAAAAAAACCAGAAAATCACATTGTAGGATTTTTAAAAAAATTATTTGCAAATTATGGTGGAAAATAAGTATTTAGTCACCTACAAACAAGCAAGATTCTGGCTCTCACAGACCTGTAACTTCTTCTTTTAGAGGCTCCTCTGTCCTCCACTCGTTTCCTGTATTAATGGCATCCGTTTGAATTCGTTATCAGTATAAAAGACATCTGTCCACAACCTCCAACAGTCACACTCCAAACTCCACCATGGACAAGACCAAAGAGCTGTCAAAGGACACAAGAAACAAAATTGTAGACATGCACCAGGCTGGGAAGACTGAATCTACAATAGTTAAGCAGCTTGGTGTGAAGAAATCAACTTGTGGGAGCAATTATTAGAAAATGGAATACATACAAGACCACTGATAATCTCCCTCGATCTGGGTCTCCACGCAAGATCTCACCCCGTGGGTCAAAATGATCACAAGAACTGTGAGAAAAAATCCCAGAACCACATGGGGGGACCTAGTGAATGACCTGCAGAGTGCTGGGACCAAAGTAACAAAGGCTACATTCAGTAACACACTGCGCCGCCAGGGATCAAATCCTGCAGTGCCAGACGTGTCTCCCTGCTTAAGCCAGTACATGTCCAGGCCCGTCTGAAGTTTGCTAGAGAGCATTTTGGATGATCCAGAAGAGGATTGGGAGTATGTCATATGGTCAGATGAAACCAAAGTATAACTTTTTGGTAAAAACTCAACTTTTTGGAGAAAGAATGCTGAGTTGCATCCACAGAACACCATACCTACTGTGATTGGCATGGGGGGTGGAAACATCATGCTTTGGGGCTGTTTTTCTGCAAAGGGACCATGACGACTGATCCGTGTAAACGAAAGAATGAATGGGGCATGTATCGTGAGATTTTGAGTGAAAACCTCTTTCCATCAGCAAGGGCATTGAAGATGTAACGTGGCTGGGTCTTTCAGCATGACAATGATCCCAAACACACCGCCCGGGCAACGAGGAGTGGCTTCGTAAGAAGCATTTCAAGGTCCGGGAGTGGCCTATCCAGTCTCCAGATCTCAAACCCATAGAAAATCTTTGGAGGGAGTTGAAATTCCGTGTTGCCCAGCGACAGCCCCAAACATTACTGCTCTAGAGGAGATCTGCATGGAGGAATGGGCCAAAATACCAGCAACAGTGTGTGGAAAACCTTGTGAAGACTTACAGAAAACGTGTGACCTCTGTCATTGCCAACAAAGGGTATATAACAATGTATTGAGATGAAATTTTGTTATTGACTAAATATTTATTTTCCACCATAATTTGCAAATAATTTTTTTAAAAATCCTACAATGTGATTTTTTTCTGGATTTTTTTTCTCATTTGTCTCTCATAGTTGAGGTATACCAAATGATGAAAATTACAGGCCTCTCTCAACTTTTTAAGTGGGAGAACTTGCACAATTGTTGGCTGACTAAATACTGATTTCCCACTGTATGTTCTTTAATCAATGTAATCTAGTGTCTGTATAGAAGCCAACGTTTTCACGTCAGCCTTGATATTGTTCCCTCTCCCACTGTGAATGTGTTTTAAAGGGGTCATATGATGCTATTTTAAAGATTATTATTTTGTGTATTTGGTGTAACAGAATATGTTGACATGCTTTAATGTTCAAAAAACACATTATTTTTCAAATACTGTACATTATTGTAGTTCCTCTATGCCCCGCCTCTCTCAAATGCGTCGTTTTCTACAAAGCCCCTCCTTCCGACAAGTGCAGTCTGCTTTGATTGGCCAGCTGACCCTGTGCATTTTGATTGGCCGAACACCACAAGCACGCTTTGGAAATGTAACGCCCCTTTCCATAATCACAAGCTTCTTCTTCAACTTTCAACATAAATGTAAAGACAGTAAATAATGTCCCTAGTTTTACCATCAGGGGAACAGAGTCGCGTGACAGACACAGTGATGATGCTCATATGTATTTGCAGTACACAAGCCGCGATTAAGTAAGCTGAATGACTCCACTGTGATGTGATCCTCCTGTTTCTCTCTCACGCGCACACACACAGGACGCGATACTCTACACGACGCAAAACTCCGCATTTGAACAGTCAATAGCAAATACTTAAACTATTAAGAAAACTTACTTACAGTAGCTGATTCTGAATAAGTGCCAGATTGTAATAGCAAAGTCGGAATTGACCCATTTTTATTTTTTAGAAATAGCCTTTGTGCACAGCCAGCCTTGTAGGCTACTCTACTAGGTTCACAAAACTGTCGTCCACAAAATGCGTTGCACAAATTCGAACATCTGGGTTGTGCTGTTCTGTTGTAAATAAATCTTAACCAATGATTCCTCATTGCATCTACTTTCGGAAGACCAAATAAAGTGCTTTTGCTTTCGCACAGAAACACACAGCGTCTCCCTGACATGCTGCATCAACACTACTGCTGTTCCTGAAACCACGCCTTCTTTCTTTGCGTGAACATTTGGGCGGCATTAGCAAATATTTCCACATCGTGACGTAGACATGTGGGGGCGTGTTTGAACGAGGCATTTTAGCCCTCTCTGGATCAGCCTTCTCTTTTAGATAGAATAAATCCTTTTGTGGGAGACTTTGAGCTTTTTAACTCTGTAGATCTTATACATGCACAAATAGCTACATAACACACTAAAGAAAAGGAAAGATAGAAATCGCATCATATGACCCCTTTAAATCATCATTAAAGGTTCAATCAGAAACTTCTTTGCTTGTTTCAGTTCTAATCTAATTTCCTGCTTTCATTCATTTACCATCACATATTCACATCTGCAGAATAATCAGAATCAGCAGCATTCCTAACGCTCTCATGTATGTTAGTAAGTTTAGTTTATTGTCCTTTCGGAAATTCTTTTTGTATCTGTGGCAACTCTTCATTGATCAACAACAATAATTAACAATACAAACATCAACAGGTTACAACACATCACAAATAAATACAACCAGCATCAAACAGCATCCCTCTCACAACAACAGAATCACTGCCATAGATGTAAAATGACAACTGTGATATCACAAAAATATATTTAACAGAGCTATACTGGATTATATAAAAGATCTTTGTGCACGGGTAGTCCGTAATAATGGTACCCTGTACCTTCGACCAGATGGTAATAACTCATATTCACCACAAAGAGGATGAGATGCATCGTGAAGAATTGTATGGCTTTTCCTCACAGCTCGAGATTCATAGTTTTATCAGACTATGCTGTTGTTTACCTGCAATCTTACTAGCCATGTTAACAATTTTATTTAGTTTGTTCTTATTTACTACAGACAGTGAGAAATACCAAGCAACAAAGTTGAGTCAAGATACTCTCCACAAATTAATGATAGAATAGAGCCAACGTATACTGTATGTATCCACACCAAACTGTCGAAGCATACGCATGAAATACAATCGCTGCAGCCCTTTCTTGTAAACAGCTGCTGTATTTACATCCCATTTCAGTTTTTTATCAATGATTGTCCCTAGATATTTATATTCATTTACAACTTCAATGCCCTCACCATTAACAGTTATGTGTTGATGAGTGCCTCTTCTTGTTCTGAAGTCAAAAATCATTTCTTTAGTTTTCCTGATATTTAACTGAAGGAAAC
>JADLZN010005810.1:0-42642 GCA_018155175.1 Sinocyclocheilus anophthalmus
TTAAAGTTTATCTGATAAAGAGACACGCACTGTATCACGTCTTGGAGAGTCTATATATGTGAGAATCACTGGAAGATAAAGAAAACATACATTCAGATATTAGATACAGATTCATCCTCCTCTGGAAGAGAGACGGAGATGAAGGGAGGGAGGGATGGGTCTTTGCGTGAGAAGACATGAGACAGAAGACACTGTTTGCTCAGGATTCAGTCCAGACAAGAGAAAACCGATGCGGTCATTACAGCAGAAACACAGATCCAGCTCACACTCATCCTCACATCTTTATCTCGTTTTCCTCATCAGCGCCTGGATATTGAGTTACAGGATCTCTGATGATTATTGGCAGAAGTCAAACAAACCGATGCTGTTTAAAATGATGTTTGTAGATAAAAACATGATGAAATGAGATCAGGAATGACAACTGGGTTAAACGCTCGTGGAAATGAAGAATTAAGCGACATTAAACAAATCGGAATGAATGAGAGGCAATAGAAAAACACTAAAGGTTATGGAAAAAATCTGAAGCAGATTATTTAGATAATATCTGATATCTGTCCAGTTCAGTTCAGGATTCTGACCAGACAAAATACACGAAAAATATACTTTATTTTACTCTCACAGACAAACTTTTTAGTCCTAGTACAACCAAATGAAGCTCATATGCACAGACTTTTTTTTACTAGAACTTTATCATTATTCTTCCAGAACACAAATTGTACAATTAATCATACATCCAACATCACAATTCAACTTAAATATTTTAATACCAATATGCTCCCCTGTTCTTTAAGTTATAGTTGACCCAAACAATCTAGTTTGCCATCATTTTCACCGCTTTTTCAATTTCTGTAGAACATAACAGATTTAGCCTTTAAAACCTTATGTATATGGCTCTATGTATATCTCTAATGATATTTTTATTATTTTTACTGAATTTATATTTATTTTGTATTCAGTTTATTTAGGTTATAATATATTATCATAAAAAAAACTATATCTTTTAATTAAAATGACTACTGTGTATTCAGCGAGGATGCATTCAATTGATCAAATGTGACAGTCAAGACATTTATAATGTTACAAAAGATTTCGATTTCAAATAATTTCTGTTCTTTTGAACTTTCTATTCCTCTGTGAATCTGAAAAATAAAATGCATCACGGTTTACACAAAAAAAAAAACCATGAAAGCAACCCAGCTGTGTTTCAACTTGATATAATCAGAACACATTTCTCTAAGGACGAAACACAATTGGGGAAGTCGTGGCCTAATGGTTAGAGAGTCAGACTTGTAACCCAAAAGGTTGCGGTTCGAGTCTCGTACCGGCAGGGATTGTATGTGGGGGGAGTGAATGTACAGCACTCTCTCCCACCTTGTTCCTACCCACTACTGAGTTGCCCTTGAGCAAGGCACCGGACCCCCGACTGCTCCCCGGGCGCCGCAGCAAAATAATGTCTGCCCACTGCTCCGGGTGTGTGTTCCAGATTGTGTGTTTGTCACTTCTGTTGTGTGCACTTTGGATGGGGTAATGCCGAGCACTCTTCCAAGTATGGTCACCATACTTGTCCACCCTGTCACTTCACTTCCCTTCAATAAGAAGATATTTGGAGAAATGTCTCAGTGTTGTTTTGTCCATCCAGTGAAAGTCAATGGGGTCCAAAATGTTGTATGTTTCCAGTGCTCTTCAAAATATCTTAGTTATTCTCCGCTCACAGAGTCACAGTTAGCTGTTAAAGAGATTTAAAAACTATTTCAACGTCATGCATTGCAGGCTAAATAAATCTGGTGAGTCTGAAGTGAAAGAGCCATTTTCATGTGGTTTACAAGCCAAAAAACCTGTGTGTGTGTGTGTGTGAGAGTGATAAATGCACTTGCACTGCCGTCCCAGAGCTAATCTGAGTAACTAAAGCCTCTGTAGTCAATTAATGAACACACACACTAATGAAGAAACATTCACTAGACTGAAACACACACACACACACACTTTAAGCTGCATATGATGCTCTGCTGTATGTCTCTGTCTCTGTCTGTTTGACTCTCGTCCTGCACGGATCTGATCAGGGATCAGCGGTGGTGACGGTCAGCGCTAAAAGCTCCACAGGAAACAGTCATTGATTTACGCCGACTGTCCTGATGTGTGCTGGGTTACTGCACTCCAGCACAGTCACCATAAATTTACAACTCCTTTACATAATGATCCATTCTGAGAGAGAGAGCAAGTCCCGCTATACCAATATATCCATCTTTGCATATCAACCCACCCTACACAACCTTTAGCAACCTCCTATCACAACCATTAGCAAATTACACAGCAACTTCTAAACAACTAAAACAACCCTCGTACATCTTGCAATGTAGCAATCCACCCAGACCCACAGCAACCTCGCTGAACACCCTACAACTGGACAGTAAACACACAGCACCTACATAGCAACCTTCTAACAACAACAGCACAACACCCCAGTAACTATCTTGGTAGTGGTACACACCCAAGCCCATAGCAACCCCCAGTAACTATGCTTAAGACCTTAGCAACCACATCGCAACACACTCCGCAACTACATACACCCTTTGAAACAATCACAGAACACCAAATAACTCTCTTGCAATGTCAGAGCAACCCCCCAGAACCCCCACAGCAACCATGCGAACACGTAGCACATACAGCAACCAACAAGGCAAACCTTCTAACAACAACAGCACAACCCCCCAGTAATTATCTAGGAATGTTGAAACTAGTGTAGGGCGATATGTTCAATTTTCATATCGTCCTATCGTCAGCATGTGAGATTGCCGATACAAGATATTATCGTGCTAATTTATGTAATTATTAATGCTTCTCCTCTAAAGCAGGTGATGGCGAGTTTCCTACCTATCACGTAATCGGCTTTACTGAAACGAATGCGCATGACATCCGCATGCGATTAATTGCACAGCCCTATCTTATACTTACATCGCACGTACATCTGCACTTTGTTGTTTATAATGAGAGAATTTGCGAGAGAGTAGAATTCAGTCAGCGAGCGTGTGCACTGAACAAAACTCTGGTGTTCAGTGATGAATCATCTGAACGCCTCTGATTGGCCATTGCATTCATAAACTCAGCATAATCGTGTGTGATTGGTTACTGTAAAAATGCGGAAAAATAAATATAGGCCTAATGCAACAAATAAGCCCTAATATTAATTGGATAGTATTACTAGCCTAATAATAATAATAATCATTTTGATATTGTCAAAGTCATCAGCCACAGGCGATATCTCTGTCTATTGTTGATTCACGATACTATCGTCTATCGGCATAACCCTAGTTGAAACCACCCAAAACACCATAGCAACCTCTTAGCAACTATGCTGAAGACCTTAGTAACCGCATAGCAACCATATAGCAACTGAATAGCAACTTTCTAACAACACAGAACACCCCAGTAACTATTCTGCAATGTAGAAACTACCCTGAACATTATAGCAACTGCCTAGCAACCATGCAGAACACTTAGTAGCCACATAGCAACTTACTAGTAACTACATTGCAACCCTTTATTGCCTCTATCCCTCTATCTTGCAATGCAACCACATAGCAACCACCTAGCCACACCTCAAAATACCCTAGCAACCAAAGACACCCCCTAGCATCGCACATTAACCCTATCTAGAAATGCCTTACTCTACAAATACCCTAGGCAACACCTCAGAATCCCTGCACCACTAGCAACACCCTAGCAACTGCCCAGTACACCCTCACAATCTTAATGGAACCGCCCTTACTACACTCCCACAGAATACCCTAGCACACCTAGAATACCTTAGCAACCAAAGCAACACCCTAACAACACCCAGTACACCCTCTCAACATTCTAGAAATGCCCTTACAATCACACAGAATACTCTAGCAACCAAACAGCAACACCCTAGCAACCACACAGCAATCTATTAATTGGCTGCTTGTCTGCATGGCCTTCAAGCTATCAAACTTCCAGCTTGTTGATAACTCACATAGATCACAGTACCGATCAGATCAACTAATGAAGTCCTGTCAGGCTTTATGACGGTGTATTTGTAGGTCACTGTCAGGACACTTGAACATTTTAACGCTGAACTCACATTATCTGACAGATTTCGCAGTTTATTGTGCCTATGCAAAAATAAAACATAATTTTATTGTTGAAATGTTTGTTTTCATTGATCTATCAGCCAATCCACACTTCCCATATCATCCTTCATTTTAATTGGTAATGATGACATATGGTTAGTAATGATAAATAACCCCTGCTGCTTTTGCACGGCTGTAAGCACAGATAGTTTAACCATTTCCCACAGAAAACTCACAGTTGTTGAGTGTGAATCACTGCCGTGTCCATTAATGTATAAGGTGATTCAATACACTGCTCTTTGATAAAATATGATTTCTTCAAAGAAACCATAAAAAAGATCCACAGATCTAAATACAATCAGCTTTTTCATCTTCAACATGATATCTTACACATTACATATCTTACAATCTAAAGGTCATTAAAGGGTTGCATTCATCCACTTACACAGACAAAAGAACAAATATTACCACTGAAGTCCAGCGACAGCCACACCCTGATAGAAAACAAGAGATGGAGAAAGAGATAGAGAGAAGGAGGGAGTTAGAGAGCAAGCCTGCCCCCTTGTGAGGGACACTGACCCAATCAAACACCACTGGCACAACAACAGATCATGAGACTGAAACAATCTGACTAGTACATCATATTCATGAGGGACGTTCATATTGATATACAAACTAAAGACAATTCAACATACTCACATGTATGATAGTAAAATTATACTGGATAAGAAGAAAACACCTGGAAACCACTCAGAATACCCTTGCAACCACATGGCAACACACTAATAGACACTCACAACCCTAAATATGTTTTTAAGATACTGAAAAAAAAACAGAAATGTCAGGGCATGCCAAAACTTCCCCAGGGCCCCAAAACACCCTCAGACCACAGAGGGCTATCCCACCCCCAAATCACTCTCGCACCACATATCATATACACTGAAAAACTGACTTAACCCACCTAAAACCCCTAGCAACACTAAAATACAGTCAAAACCCCTTCACAAACCCTCAACCCTCCTACAGCCCCCTAATATACACTCAGAATCCCTTAACAACCCCCAAACATCCTAGCAACCTCAGAGCAACACTAAAATAGTCAGCACCACTTCACAACCACCCGAACCCTCCAGCAATCACCTAGCACAACTAAAACACGCTCAGAACCGCTTAACAACCACAAAACCCCTAGCAACACTAATATACCCCAGAACCCCTTACACCACCAACAACCCTAGCAAATCACCTATCAACACTATCTAAACTACATTCATAACCTTTAAAACACCCCCCCCCCAACTTCTATCGTTTAGGACCAAACGATAGAATAGAACAGAACAGAATTAGATCGGTAAGTGCTAGTATTAATTGGTCAGGTGATGGCGAAAAATATGTGTTTTTAGATGTATTTTGAAAATGGCTAAAGACTCAGCTGCTCGGATTGAGATAGGCAGGTCGTTCCACCAGCTGGGGACAGTCCAGGAAAAGGTCAGTGAGAGTGATTTTGTGCCTCATTCACTTGCAGAACGCAAGCTTCTGGAGGGCGCATAAGTCTGAACTAGTGTGTTTAGGTATATTGGTGCAGAGCCAGTGGTTGTCTTGTAGGCAAGCATTAGTACCTTGAATTTGATGCAAGCGGCTATTGGCAGCCAGTGCAAGCTTATGAAGAGAGGTGTGACGTGAGCTTTCTTTGGCTCGTTGAAGACCACTCTGGCTGTTGCATTCTGGATCAGTTGCAGAGGCTAGATAGTACATGCAGGAAGGCCCGCCAAGAGAACATTACAATAGTCCAGTCTGGAGAGAACAAGAGCTTGGACAAGGAGTTGTGCGGTCTGTTCTGTTAGGAAGGGTCTAATCTTCCTAATGTTGTATAAGGCAAATCTGCAGGACCGGGTTGTTGTAGCATTATGGTCTGTGAAGCTTAACTGATCATTCATCACAACTCCAAGGTTCCTGGCTGTCCTGGAAGGGATTATGGTTGACGAACCCAGCTGTATAAAGAAGTTGTAATGAAGTGCTGGGTTGGCTGAGACCAAGAAGCAGTTCTGTCTTAGCAAGGTTGAGCTGAAGATGATGGTCCTTCATCCAGCCAGAAATATCTGTCAAACAGGCTGCAATGCGAACAGCTACTGTCGGATCATCTGGTTGGAATGAGAAGTAGAGTTGAGTGTCATCAGCATAGCAGTGATAATGAAAAGCCATGTTTCTGAATGACAGAACCTAATGATGCCATAAAGACATAGATTGAGAGAGAAAGTGTCCAAACCTGTAGCTTGATGCCCCCAGTTCAAGAATTGTGACTTAGAAGCCTCCCCCCTTGGAAGCTGCTCTTGCTAGTCTTAGGGCTTCAACAACCGAGAGCTGGACGGTCTCGGTTGAATGTCCATTTCTGAAGCCAGACTGGTTGCTGTCCTGGAGGTTTTTCTGTGCATAAACATAGAGAGTTGGTGAACACACTAATACTCACTCAAGGTGCCTTTGCAAATGACCGGAAGAGGATTGCCTCTGGAGTAGTCCTAAAAGTGCTGGATTTACGAGAGGGTTTTCTAAGCAGCGTGGGGTTACCCAATCCTACTGCTTGAATGCTGTGTGAAATGTAACCGAGTGAAGCGATATTGTTGATAATGTGAGTGAGGCAAGGGGGTACACCTGAGAAAAGTGGCCTGAAGGAGGTAAGTGGGGATAGGATCATGTGGACAAGTAGTAGGATGATTGGAAAGTATGAGTTTAGAGACTCTCTGCCTCAGAGAGTGGAGAGAAGGAGGAGAGAGAATGTGTTATGAAGTTATCATCAGTTTGTGGTGTGGATAATTGGTTGCTGATGGTTCTTGTTTTATTTATGAAGATATTGCAAAGTCATCAGCAGTATGAGTTGATGAAGGAGGGGGTGGAGGAGGACAAAGTAGAGAAGAAGAGGTTTTGAAAACAATGCGTGAGTCAGAACAGTTGTTAATTTTGTTGTGGTAGTATGTTGTTTTAGCAGTGAGGACACTTGCAGAGGAGGAGGAGAGGAGTGACTGATATACACTAAGGTCAGTAGCTTTTTTTTTATTTGCGCCACTTCCTCTCTGCAGCCCTGAGTCTAGAGCGATGTTCATGGAGAACATTGGACAGCCAGGGGGCAGAGGGGGTGGTCTGTGCTGGTCTGGATGAAGGTGGGCAAAAGTTGTCTAAGCAAGATTTTAGAGTGGAGCAAAGAGTGTCAGTAGCAGTGTTTGTGTCCAGTGCTGAAAACTGAAAGGGATTAAGTGAGGATGAAACCATAGAGGATAGGCAAGAGGGAGAGAGCATAGGTTATGTTGAAAGGTGACCTGCGGAGGAGTGTGTGCTATGTCAGTAGTTAGTGTGAGGTTAGAAGTGATGAGGAAGTTGTCTGAGGTGTGCAACTCAAGTGTCTTGTTGGTGTCCTTGCTCGGTGGAGTCGCACAGGTAACAAGAGTCGAGGTCTTTACATTGTCGGCCTTCCCACGAGGAGGGCTCAGCGAACGTTTCCCGCATGTACTGAGCATAATATACTCTCTTTCCACGTACGTGAAATTCCGCTGGCCATAGCCTTGCTATTCTTAACCGACACTGCAACGTCACGCGATACGGCACGAGAACAGACCGACTTGAGCACGCGTTTACCACTGTAAACACAGTCAGCAAAACAATGTGTCCTAGCACCACCACTGGCTCTAACAATCTTAATGGAGAAAAGATACAAACCACCACAGCCTGCGGGCCTCTTCTCTGCTCGACTGCTCTACTTTGGCAATGGTAGCACTTTGCCTAACTTGCTCAAGGACTCTTCTCTCTGCCAATCACAGCAGGCTTGGCCAACTGACCAATCAGAGCAGAGTAGCTTATGGAAGGGAAGGGTTTGCTCCAAACTTGCTTGGAACTAATCGTTTTGAAATCATTGACAAATGACTCTAATATTAAATGTATATTCTGAGAAAATTACAATGTTTTCTGACCTTAGATGCATTTAAACCTGTTGTAGGGGACTCCAACACAATATTAGGACACTTTAAAATACCACATGACCTGCTCTTTAACAAACACCAAACCACCCTAGCAACCTCCTACAACACTAATCCACCATACCCCTTAACAACCACCCAACACCCTAGCAACCTCCTAGCAACCTAAAATACAATCCAGAACCCCTTAACAACCACCCAAAACACCATAGCAACCTCCTAGGCAACACTAAAATACATCCAGAACCCCTTAACAACCACCCAAAACACCTTAGTAACCACACGGCAATGCATCAAAATACAATCTGAGCCTCTTTGCAACCATCACAACTCCCTAGCAACCACACAGCTTGTAAAACATCTTGGCAACCACATAGCAACATGCTAAAAACACTCATCAGCCCAGACAAGACCACCGAGAACTTTCTTGCGGGGAAAAAAACACTAGTTTTATTAAGCAATTAATCAAACTTTCTGATTAACTCATGCCTTCTCCATCAAGCTTTCGTTTAAAACGCTCTGCAAACCTAACCGGAACTGACAGCAAGATCTACATTGGATGAACGTGTCCTGAATCTCTGCAAACATCAGAAACGTGAACACTCTGGAAATGGCAAGCTTTAATCATAACGTCAGCTCTGTTTCCCACGTGGGATATGTGTCTTTATGAAAAAAGCAAATATAATATATCAGCGGGATTCAGCATATGAAAGAGGAATTCATCCGATTTGTGATATTTAAAAAAAGAACATTGTTCTCCATCCAAATCAGTTCACAGTAATATAATAAAACAGAAAGTGGAGCTGAAGGGAAACACAAGCACACAGAGATGAATAATGGAAGGAGAAGGTTAATGAAACAGGAGCAGGAGATGCAGAATTCGATGGATGGGAGTGCAGCGATGAGAAGGTCATGGCTAATTTGAGGAAGACCTTCTGGATCTGCAACATGCCGACCTGCTGGATAAACTGTCACTTATGATCCCGTTTGCCATGAAAAATGAACTTGCTCAGAGGGGAAGGAAAATAACATGTGCCCCATAGAACGTCTCCGTGTACTGCCCTCCTTATCCTCCGCCAGACCAGCAGTGCTCATAGCCACACAATCACTCAATCGCTCATCATCACATCAATCAATCACTAAAACGTGTGCATGTGTTTTAGCTGCTGTTCGCAGTCAAAATAGCTCTGATGCTGCATGGAGCTAAAATAAACAAACACTATTTCATTCTCTTTTCTGTAGTATTTTTTTTAACTACACTGTTTTTTTTTTTTTTTCCCTTAAACAGTTTTTAATAAGTGTCTGACGTCCATCATTTTATTCAAACTAGAAAATAAGCTTTTTATGGGTTTAAGAAAAAACCTTTATATAAAATGTTTAATGTCTCATTTGAATAAAAATTCCAAGACTGACTTGACAAAAATGAAGGTTTTTTTTTTTGCCATGAAAATAGCTTTGAATGCTGACATTGTGGTAACATAGATTACGATAAATGATTATTTCTCTTTGTCTCTTATTTTACAGCACTATATTACTATACAAACAGTTTTAATGAAGTCTGACTTTCGTAATATTTATTCAAATTGGACCTGAAACTTTTTTTATGGGGTAAAAAACTTCATATGAAATGTTTAATGCCTCATTTGAAAAAGACTGACTTATATAAATAGTGTTGTAAAAAACAAACATAAATGAATAAATAAACAAACAAACAAAAAAAAGTTTTTGGCCATGAAAATAGCTTTGAAAGCTGGAATGGGGATCAGACAAACCAAAAAACACTATTTTCATTTATCAGTTTCTCTATTATTTATTTATTAAATTTTTTGCCAACTAAAGTAATTTCTAATGAAGCCTGACTTCCATAATTTTTATTCAAATAATAAAAAAAAGCGTATTTTATTAGGTAAATCACTTTGTATCAAATGGTGTTTATTAGCATGCATATTACTAGCAAAATGGCTGTTTATTAGTACTTATAAAACACATATGAATAACTTATTCTGCTAACCTTTCTAGATCCTTAACCTGACCCATACCTTAATCCACCACCTACCTTACTAACAAATAGAGCAGCAAATTAGGATTGCATTGCATGAAAAACTCTACAATTTGATAGTGAAAATGTGTTCCCTAATCTAAAGTGTTACGCAGATGTTTAATGTTTAAATGTCTCATGTGAATAAACATTCTAAGACTAATATATAATTAGTGCTATAAAAAACAAAAAAAATTTAAGATTTTTACCCTGTGGTTTCTTTTTCCAGCATGAGCTCAACTCATGTTTCTACACATCAGAACAATGAATACGAGCAGCTCTGATTAAACAGAGTCTAGAATGAGAAATTAAACTGCATTTACCGTGGCGTAAACTTTGCTTTCAGCCAGTATTTATCAGCAGAGTACATAAAGAGAGAGGAAGCACATCACTTGCAATCCCTTAAAAGCAGCTGACGAGCTTCTGGAGGAACTTCACTGCGAGATGAAGCTCTTAAAACAATAAAAACAGTCTTTCCTTTCAAATATTAAGAGCAATTAGTGCCGAGGAGAGGAAGAGCGTGTGTTTATGGGCAGATGAAGAAAGGATGGTGCTAATGTAGAGATAAACACACGCAGAGAGGCAGTAAAACTCATTAGGAAGGACTCTTAAAGCGGCCAAGGTGAACAATGATGCACGAGCTTTAACATAAAAAAACCCTTTAAAAGTCTGCTTTCTTGTCGTTTCGGAGCCCAGAGCATCATGGGAAGTGTTTGCACTGGAGCTCTTTCCGTGTTGCATCAGTCATTGCAGGTAAGAGCAACACAAATGCGGCGCTTCGGTTCCGCATCCATGCAAACATTTGCTGAGCTTTCTATTCCTGGCAGCCAAAACAAGAGCGTCAGGCTGCGAAAGCCCGTTAACACATAAATCAGCAGCATGTAGGTGCTTTACACACCATTACACAAACCGCAAAACGGCCGGTGACTTTGGCTAAGGTAAATATTTTAGTGTTTTAGTGTAGAACTGAAGAAAGTCTGTGCACTTAAACTGAACAAATACTGTGACGTTGTTCATCAAACACATTTATGAATTGCGTTAGATACCTCATCTACAACTGAATATTTCTTAGTACATGAATAAAGCGCTGGGAAATGCATCTTATATGAACACTGACTATAATGAAAGTCATTAGTTACTGTACAAATTACATGATTCAGTGCAGATACATTTAAAAGAAAAGCTCAACCAAAAGTGACAATTCTTTCATCATTTACTCATCCTCATGCAGTTTTAAAATGTGTATGACTTTATTTCTTTATAGAAGGAGATGTATTGAATAGTGCACTCTTCTCCTAAACCCAAATAATGGATTGGTTGCTTTTTTTATACAATGAGAGTGAATGGTGAGCATGTATGTACAATTTAAAGTTAAATAAAATATATTATATTGCATTTTACATTTTATAGTATTTTTTTCTCAATTATTTCATTTTATATATCCTAATATGAAAATACCTCAAATAAATAACACACACACACACCACACAAACAACAATTTTAGGTAATTAATATTTTATATTAATTACTTTTTATTTTTGTTAATTCATTATCATTCAAACCTTTATTTACAATTAATATTTAGTAATTAATATTTTTACATATTTTTAATTGTGTATTAATTGGATAATTGTGTCATATAGTTCAGATATACCTAAAATATCAATGAATAAAATAAATAATTTATAAATGATTACATTCAACATTCTTAGGTACTCATAGTGTATATTACTTATTTTATTTTTATTAAAATCATTTATTTTTATTAAATAATGACATCTACTACTGACGGGGTAATTGTTCAAGAAATAGTGATTTTATTTTACACTTTACTGTAATGCACTGACAGTCACTTACTGTATATATGTATCCTAAATCATATAACCTGCCTTTCACCTAGAAAAACACTTTGAAGCAAACTCCTGAATGTTGGAAAAAAACATCCAGAAAGCTTGTTTAAACTTTTGAAAAAGATTTCTGTATGATGATTATTTTGTTTTAATTCAAACTCGATGGAGGGGAAATTGTTCAATGATAGTGTGTTAGATTACAGTTTACTGTATCGGCTGACAGACCCCCCCCACCTTCGGTGTATAATTCTCCTGAGACAGAGACAGAGAAGTCATATAGTTTTCAGCAACACGAGTGAGTAAATGATGACAGAATCTCTATGATCGGCTGATCTATCTGTTCTCGCCTTCTCCTGCATCTCCACAACAGAAATATGAATCTCAGGAGAGGTCGATTGTTTGCGACCTTGCAGACGCTGCTCTAAGTCCTCCGTTAAATCACACACATGATCTGAAGACGACTATAAGACCTGCGAGTTGCATCAATGAGTTCAATTCATTACCTTAAAGTTTTATTCCTTTATTCCTAGCACTTCAATGCACACAGAATGTGATCAAGCCTTCAGATCAGGCAGAGATTCATCTATTGGCTGAATCCTCACACATATGCTGCACATTTCATGGACTTCAGCGGATCTCCGTGAACACTAATAAAACACTCGAAGCCTCATTCAAATGCAGTAAAGCGCCACAATGTTCCATGAATTTAATGATATTGGCCGCACTTCTGATTCCCTCCATCAGGGATTTCCCACTCCACCAACGCATTTGCATTCAATTACAAAATAAAAAAGGATCAAGAGAACACAATGACTACAACAGTATTGTAAATTGTTTCCTGGGTTTGCAACGAAAATCCAAATTAGTCCACGTGGAAACACTTTCCACCTTTACTGCGGACCCTCGGATTGGCAGAAATCTGCCCTCCTGCTCAGGAGAAAAACTGCTGGAGAGAAATCATGGGGTGATATTTCATGACCGGTAGTTTCATGAACAATATTTACAGAGCAAGGATGTGTGATGCTCAGAACGGAATTGGGAATTACTTTTATATTCCAATTTAGTTCCTGATTTGAGCTGGATATGAATTGTGGCAACAGGATGCAGAAATGTCCACTCAAATTTGAATGCAAGGAATTAAAATCAAAATGAATTTAAATGAAAAGAAAATCATAAAACTGCAATTTTTAAGCAACATTTGTTAAGATTAAGAAATTGTGAATGTTTTGGAAAAAAAATTAAAACCTTGAAATTTGATAGATAGACAGACAGACAGACGTAGATGATAGTATATAGATAGATAGATAGATAGATGGTCGATCGATAGAATGATAGATAGATAGATGATCGACCAGATCAGACAGACAGACATATATAGAAATAGATAGATAGATAGTTAGATAGATAGACAGACAGACAGACTCACAGACAGACTCACAGGCAGACAGACGACAGACAGACAGACAGTATAGATAATATAATAGATAGATATATAGTAGATAGACGACAGACAGACAGCGACAGACAGACAGACAGACAGACAGACAGACAGACAGACCGACAGACAGATAGATAGATAGATAGATAGTAGATAGATAGATAGATATACGTCGATAGACGACGGACGGACGTGACTTATAATAGAAGATAGATAGAGTCGATCGACATACAATATATATGGATGGATGGATAGATGATAGATAGAGAGATAGATAGATAGATAGATGATCAATAACAGACGACAGACAGACGAGAGACAGCCAGATATTTAGCATAGATATATAGACAGACAACATACAGGACATACAGACAGACAGACAGACGCCTGACTGACTGACTGACTGACTGACTGACTGACTGACTGACTGACTGACTGACTGAAGACAGACAGCTAGTAGATAGATAGACATACTGCCTGACTGATTGGGCTGACTGACTGACTGACTGCAGACAACATACAGATATAGAGATAGACAAACAGACAGAACAGCATACAGACATACATATAGATATTAGATGATAGATAGACCGACAGACAGACAAACAGACAGACAGACAGACAGACAGACAGTAGTTAGACAGACAGACAGACAGACAGATTTATAGACAGACAGACAGACAGACAGCTAGTCAGATAGATAGATAGACCGACAACTGACTACGACAAGTACGATGTAATAGACAGACAGACAGACAGACAGACGACGTACGACAGACAGACAGACAGACAGACAGACACAGACAGAGCAGATAGATATAGATAATAATAGATAGACAGACAAGAACTGCGACTGACTTGACTGACTGACTGACAGACAACGCAGATAGAATAGACAGACAGACAGACAGACAGACACATATGATATATCATAGATAGATAACAGACAACTGACTGACGACTGACTGACTGCTGACTGACATCAGACAGACATACACGACCTGTAGTAATGACAGACGACCGACAGATAGTGTAGATAGAGAGATACGTACCGACTGAACTGACTGACTGACTATGACTGACATCTACAGACAGACAGACAGACAGACAGACAGACTACAGACAGATTCTAGATAACAGACAAGACGACAGACAGCAGACATATTGATATTATATAGATAGATAGACATACTGACTGACTGACTGTAACTGACCTGACGACTGACTGACGACGACAGACAGACAGACAGACAAGACAGAGAAGACAGAAACAGACAGACAGAAGAGATAACAGACCGACAGACAGACAGACAACGACTCCGATAGTAGATGGGGATCGAACGACAGACCTACATACTGACTGACTGACGGACTGACAGACAGACAGACAGACAGACAGACAGACAGACAGACCTACAGACATACGCAGACATACAGGACAGACAGACAACAGACAGATAAAGATATATAGATAGATAGATAGACAGACAGACAGACAGACATATAGATATAGACAGACAGACAGACATACAGACAGACAGACATATACTTGTAATAAAAAGCACATTTTAAAAAAACTGTTTACTTTTTTAAGAATGAAAATAGCTTTGAATGCTGACATGGTACTAAAATAAAACAAATTACAATACTATTTTTATTTATCCTTTTCTCTATATTTTACAACACTATTTTACTCTAAAACAGTATCTAATGAAGTCTGACTGCAGTGATTTTTAGGGCTGCCCTCTAATAGTCGACTAAAGAGGCTTGGTCGACCAAAATGTCATTAGTCACTTAGTCGCAGGGGAAACAAAAAAAAAATCCACATTGGCGAAGTAACGCAGATCTTTAACGGCTGGTCTATGGTAATACAGTACATCAGGCAGGACATCCAAACGCTCGCCTATCAATCATCCACCACAAACATGGCTAACGTTACATGTCCGCTCAATCTAATGTTAACTAGAGAAAAGTGTGCTATAGTGTCTGTGCGGAGTGTGGAAGCTACTAGCGCACTCACTGCAGGACAGATGGAGGCACCGGTGCGCTCACTTACTCTTAAAATACTACCGTCATTTGGTCTGATATATAAAAATATAACATCTTTCAAATCTGTAAACTGTATGTTAATTTGTGTGCAACTCACATATCATAACAAACGCGCTTTGTAAAATAGGACAGCAAACAGATGCGCTTTCTGCCGGCCATGTCTCTGTGAACTTGAGCGTGAAACTCCATGTATACTTGCCTTACAGACATAAAAAAAATATATCTATAATGAGTGAAATCTCTACTTTTAAATGAACCAATTCAAAACGAAATCAAATACTCCGATTATGTTATCTGGGACAGGCATACAGGCGCATTCACTACGTGGAGATGCCGAGAAAGCGCTTGGTTATCAGTGGGAATATAAAAGTTTAATGCAGCTTGTTTAAAACAAGCTGATTCTGCCTGAGTTCAAGGCACATATGTAAGAGTTGTTTATTAAATAATCCAAAAGCCACTAGAACGTGTTATATATTTTGCTGACTTGTTCCTTACATTATCCCAAATGTTCGAAGAATTTTAAATCCAGCGAATAGAATTTTATCTAGTGACAACGGACCGGTCATAGTGTCCATTGTGTTCCCTGCCATGAACGTCATAACCCCTCGATTTCCGGTCCTATTTTTTGTATAAACATGGAAACAAACCAAAAGACGCTTTAATATGTTGTGTGTTTTAATAGACCGGAGACGACTGCACAGAAGCATTATAACAACTACCATGTGTCTAGTATGTATAAACTCGCTGCTTTACACCACATACGCACGACCGGAAGGAGCGTAAGCGGTCGACTGTGGCATAATAAAAGCCCCGCTGCTTTACTCCACATATGCATGACCGGAATCAGCGGAAGCGCTCGACTGTGGCATACTAAAAGCCCCGCTGCTTTACCCCACATACACACGACCGTAAGCGGAAGCGGCGACTGTGGCATAATAAAAGCGCTGCTGCTTTCCCCACATACGCACGCCGGAAGGAGCGAAGCTGCAGACTGTGGCATAATAAACGCTCTGTGCTTTACCCACTACGCACGACCGGAAGGGACGAAGCGTCGACTGTGGTCATATAAAAGCTCCGCCTGATTTCCCCCACATAAGCACGACCGGAAGGTAGCGGAAGCGGTCGACTGTGGCATAAAAAAAGCTCCGCTGCTTTACCCCACATCCGCACGACCGGAAGCAGCGGAAGCGCTCGACTGTGGCATAATCAAAGCTCCGCTGCTTTACCCCACATACGCATGACCGGAAGAAGCAGAAGCAGTCGACTGTGGCATAATAACAGCTCAGGTTCAACTCGGCTCTTGAGTAAACCTCCCATACTGCATTTGGTTGCCCTTCAGTTGCAAAGGACCCAGCAGTGACGGACCCCATCTGACTCTTGCCACCCCTTTACTTGGGGTCATCATACAATAAAGCTATATATTTATTCAGAGATAAATAAGCAGTAATTTATCATTAATTCCACCAGAGCCATTAAGTGGTTCCCATAAGCAACATTACCATAGAAATCTCTTCCATTGCTACATTCAGCTCAACAGCATTGCATTTTGCCATTCTGTGTTCATTCCATTTATTTGTTTCTACAATTTATTTGGTATCTTCCTTCATATTTAGTTGTCTATTAGCAGTGCATATTCATTTATTCTTATCATCACTAGTTGTTGCATTTACTCTTGCATATCTATTGTTAATCAATTTCATTAATCTTATTACAATTGTGTTTTCTTTGTGTTGATGATCCGAGGCTCTACTAGCTATCTGAACCACCAATCTTTCAGATAAATCAAAAAAACCAACTCCCTCCAGTTTGTGAATCTCAAATTGTCGAACAGCTTGTGGGAAGCACTCCTAATATTGCCAAATTAACAGTCCTTGACTGATGCACTGAACTAAGCAAGGTAGGAATTGATCATCTGATATACTCATAACTTGAGTGACCTGGGACCCTCGTCACACTGCAAGAAATCACAACATCACTGGTGATGCGAGTCTCACTTGCTACAGTATATATATATATATTTTATTGAGATTTATACATCATCTGAAAGCTGAATAAATACGTTTTCAATTGATGTATGGTTTGTTAGGATAGGACAATATATGGCTGAGATACAACTATTTGAAAATCTGGAATCTGAGGGTGCAAAAAAATCTAAATATTGAGAAAATCATCTTTAAAGTTGTTCAAATGAAGTTCTTAGCAATGCATATTACTAATCAAAAATTAAGTTTGTATATATTTGTGGTAGGAAATTGACAAAATATATTATGGAACATGATCTTTACTTAATATCCTAATGATTTTTGGCATAAAAGAAAAATCAATAATTGTGACCCATACAATGTATTGTTGGCTATTGCTACAAATATCCCCCAGCGACTTAACACTGCTTTTGTGCTCCAGGGTCACAATTGTGGTCACGGGTTGTATGCAGGGTTGCCAAGTCCATGTTTTTTTCGACAGAATTGGGCTACTTTTAAATTGTTGTCGTGGGTTGATTTTTCCCCCGTGGGTTAAAGATTTGAAATATTGCATAAACTATATTTGACTGAAATGCTTGGATTGAAATATTTTGCATTCTACCTATGATAAGACTGCACTAGATGTTATGTTTTGTGAGGGAGGACCACTGGTGTGAAGCCTTTTAGCTGTGTTTATGATCAATCTGCATAACAGTGACTGTAAAATATGGATTTTAGGTATGGAACGGACTTATTTTGAGTTTTATAATTGGGATATGATTATTGTGCAGTTTTTGACTGGCATGGGTTAGTTTTGTCACGCAGACCGGGCAACCCTGGCTGTATGGAACAGAGCAGGCTCTTTCAGTGTAGAACTGTGGCGTATGTTTTCTAAATGAACGAAATGATTTTTAATTCTTTAAAAAGCAAAACGACAATCCCAATGCAGCCCTCTACCACAATTTACTAAAACAAGAGAACAAATGCTTAATTTGGGGCCACAATTTACAAAAAAAATAGGTAAGAAATATTAATTTGTGGGCATGATGTATTAAAACGTCGGAAGGAGCAGGAGTGGTGAGCTTGTGTGTGTGCGCGTGTGTGTGTGTGTGTGTGTGTGTGTGTGTGTGTTCGTTGTGTGTGTGTGTGTGTGTGTGTGTGTGTGTGTGTGTGTGAGCAGTGAGACAGCTGACAGCGATACAAGGTGTGTGTGTGACACCGAGTGTGACAGGTAGTGTGAGGATGAGGTTTCTAAAGCTCAGTAGAGTCCCGTGTTCCCCAGAAGAGCGGGTGTAATTTAAGGCCTGTCACCGGAGCCGCTGTGGGCCGGAGTAGGTGGGCCTGAGCTGAACTTTAATTGGTTGGGAACATCTCTTCCCTTCGCCTGGCAGCGTCATTCTGAGGACAGTGAGGATGGATTCCGATCCCACACTCACACACTTACAGTGTCTTTAAACTGGAGCTGGAGCTTCACTGCTGAGGAACCGACACAAACTACAGCAAGAGAACAAAAAAAAAAACTTCCTACAAACTCTAACAGCATAATGATCCAGACAGAGAACAGATCAGATCAATAACACACGCTAAACACTATATATCTGAACACGACTGACCCGTCAGCATTTTATAAGGCACATCAGACGGTCAGACTGATTTCTATCACACAGCGTGTTATAAACGGATCAGCGCTGCTAAACGTGTGTATGAGTGTGTTTAGCATCACAGACACTTTTACAGGTTCTGCTCATGGTCTCGCTGTCAGACATCACAGTAAACATGTCAGAGTCACTCAGCGAGAGTCAATGTGTTACAATAGAATAATGACACGGACATACAGGCTCTGTTTTGCTTTTAAAGACCAAGGTGACTACCTTTTCAATGATCACATACAAACAAAAATAAATAAACATATAATATAATCACAAAAATTATAAGTCTTTAAATTAATTTGTATTTATGAAAATAATTAAGAAGAATAATATATACTTTTATTGTTTTTATTATTAATAATATGTAATTACAAGTGGGGTCCATCTTGTCTCTACAAGAAAAAAATAAAAATAAATATCCTATATATATATAGATATATAATTTATATATATCTATATATATATATGTGTGTGTGTGTGTGTTTGTGTTTGTGTTTGTGTTTGTGTTTGTTTGTGTGTGTGTTTCTGTGTGTGTGTGTTTGTGTGTGTGTGGTGGTGTGTGTTGTGTGTCGGTGTCTGTGTCTGTTGTCTGTGTGTGTGTGTGTGTGTCTGTGTGTGTGTGTCTGGGTGTGTGTGTCTGTGTGTGTGTGTGTGTGTGTGTGTTTTTGTGTGTGTGTTTGTGTTTGTGTGTCTGTGTGTGTGTGTGTGTGTGTTTGTGTGTGTGTGTGTGTGTGTTTTTGTGTGTGTGTTTTTGTGTGTGTGTCTGTGTGTGTGTGTCTTTGTGTGTGTGTGGGTTCCTTGTGTGTGTGGTGTGTGGTGTGTCTGTGTGGTGTGGTGTGTGTTGTGTTGTGGTGTGTGTGTGTGTGTGTCCTGTGTGTGTCTGTTTGGTTGTGTGTGTGTTTTTTCCCCCTGTCTGTGTCTGTGTGTGTGTTGTCTGTGTGTGTGTGTGTCTGTGTCGTGTGGGGTTGGTCTGTGTGTGTCTATGTTGGTGTTGTGTGTGTGGTTGTGTCTGTGTGTTGTGTCTGTAACCCTGGACCACAAACCAGTCATAAGGGTCCATTTTTCTTCCCCAGCTTATCTACAAAAAAAAAAACAAAAAAACCTGCATATCTGGATCATTATTCTAGCAATTCAAATTCTCCACATAGAAACTGATTTTCAAATTAGTTTCATAACTGACACATTTTGCAACATTGACACCATTAATGAACTGAACTGAATGGGGCTGAATAACAACACTATCTTCAGTTGAGCCACTTATTACTGAATTGAACTCAAATACGATGAACTTTACACTGTTACTGAATTGAACTGAATCAACACTGAACTGATTATTGCTTGTTAAGAGCTGCTTTTACAGCATAATTTGGATTCATCTCCTATTCTTCATCATTGCTTCTGTTTACTTTCCTTTTGTTCTCTGTGAGCTGCTTTGAAAACATCAGTATGTATAAGTCTATGAACTAGAGGTGACATGAATGATTTTAGCATCACATACTGTATGAACTTACTACTCCGTTTTTTTTTTTTTTAAAGATCAATTAAAATCAATCGAGGCATATACCAGCTGTCTGCTTTAAAAAGAAAGAGCTGCAACATTTTATTTATGAAATTAAGCCCATAAATTCTGCTTTCTATAATGACTTTTACATTGAAAAAAGTGATAACCAAATAAAGAGGTGCAGCAAAAATAAACACCAATAAATTGCTTTTCTGTAACAGTATTATTTATTTTTATTAATTTAGTTCATGTTTTTGTTTTTTAGGAATGACTACATTACTTTTTGGCTATTGGTTTGATTTTACGGTACTAAATTATATTTTATATAATTTAATGGTACTACATTATATTATATATATTTTTTATATTTTTATTATGATTTTTTAACCTGCTAACCACACTGTTGAGCGCATACCTGAAAATGAAATCTTGAATCTTTGGAGCCAGACTTACTTTTGTTTCTCTCTTAATAAGACACTTATGCATGAAGTGAAACTATTAAAAGTGAAATTCAAAAATAGTTATAGAGTTATTTTTGATGAAAAAATGCACATATACATAACCACAAAATACATATTTCCACACAAAAAAAACTCTAAAACTGTGAGAAACAAAGCCATAAACCGAAACAGTTGTTTCCAATTTGAGTTTGAATCACAGAAAACAAGCTTTCAGTAAAATATAGTATTCGCTGCCTTTTTTACCCACTGTGATATATTCTGAGGGGACTAACCAAGAATGGGGTTGACTATTTTTTTTTCACGACCATTTAAAACCTTTTGAACATGTCTATGAGTTTGTAAGTATTATTATAAAAAATTTTTTTAATTTTTTTGTACATATTAATTGCCAAGCATTTTGGTAGTTGGATCATCTATGTACCTATCTCTCTCCTCTCTATATATATCTATCTCTTTATATATCTATCTATACACACCACACACACACACACACAAACAACAAACCCACAGACACACCTCACAACACACACACACACACCCAAACCAACACACACACACACCCCCCCCACAGGAAACACAGACCCAACACACACCAGAGACACACCACACACACACACCGACACACAACACACACACACACCACAACACACACGCTACACACACACACACACAGACAGACAGACGCGCACACACACACACACACCACACCACACACATACTCTCAGCCCACACACACCACGCTCACACACCACCACACAACACAGCTCACCGCACACACAAGCCTCACACACACACACAACTGCTCACACACACACCTCACCACACACACACACACACACACAACACTATATATAAAATTTTTCATAGCAGAAAATGATTCCAACAGTTCACTGCACATGAAATCTTACTTGGGTAAACAATAAAAGTACATAATTATAAATAAATACCACTTTAAAATATTCAGTTTTTACCTGGCCTTGAGTTTAACAAACTATGGATCTATTAAAATATTCCAGTCCAAAATGCGCAAACAGCACCAGAGGGTTGAATAGCAAGTTTCTTCAGGTTCTGAGCGTGACTTTGTCTGCTGACCTGTAAGAGCGTGAGCTGCACAAACACACGCGTCTCAGCAGTCTGTGCTGCTCTTCACAGAGCCTCATTTACACAGACGGCTTAACGAAGCGCAGCGGCCGACGGGACACTGTGGTGTAAGCTCTCAATTATCTGACCAGCGGTTAGACGCGGCGGCACGAGCGACAGAAGCTCACGCTGATGAATCTCCACAGAGAGCCTTCCCTTCATTCATCATCATTAACTGTTCAACCATTCCCTTCTGCTCTCAAAGCTGTTGAACCGGCAGGGCTTCTCCGCTCACGTTACACAGCGTCCCTGCGCTCTGATGAACGCTTTCAGAAACCCGTGAGCGGGTTTACATGCATAAGATCATGTAGTGAACATGACACATAAACTGTGAAAAGCTATTGCCTTACTCAGAATTTTCCAGCAGAAATATCTAAACAAATGTCTGCCAGTGGAGTCGGAAGAATACATAAGTGACCCTGCAGCACAAAAGCAGTGTTAAGTCGCTGGGGGATATTTGGTAGCAATAGCCAAAAATACATTGTATGGGTCATAATTATTGATTTTTCTTTTATGCCAAGAATCATTAGGATATTAAGTAAATATCGTGTTCCATGAAGATATTTTGTAGATGTCCTACCGAAAATATATCAAAACTGATGTCTTGATTTGTAATATGCATTGCTAAGACTTCATTTGGACACCTTTTAAAGGCGATGTTCTCAATATTTTGATTTTTTTTGCAACCTCAGATTCCAGAATTTATCTCGACCATATTGTCATCCGAAACACACCATACATTAATGGAAGCTTATTTTATTCCGCTTTCCGATGATGTATAAAGTCTCATTTGTTTAATTGCCCCTTATGACTGTTTTTTGTGCTCCAGGGAACAAGAGTATATTTTGCTGACATCCCATTGGCAGATAATTTGTTCTTTAATTAAACATAACTTTGTGTTTATTTGGACATATATATTTTTTTTTCAGAAACACACTTATACTTAAGGTCCGTGTTGAATCCGAATAAATGTTTTTATTTAAAGTGGTCATATGACGTTGCTAAAAAGAACTTTATTTTGTTGTATTTGGTGTAATGAAATGTGTTTATGCGGTTTAATGTTTAAAAACACATTAATTTTCCACATACTGTACATTATTGTTTCTCCTCTAGGCCCCGCCTTTCTGAAACGCGTTGATTTTTACAAGTTGATTTTTTTCTGAAAAGCAAGGTGTGCTCTGATTGACTGAATACCTCAAGCGTGTGACGGAAATGTTATGCCACTCACCATACTGTTGATTCCTTGTCCCGGCCGGAGCGACGAGACAAAAAAAATTTAAACCCATTATAAACGAGGCATTTGCTGCATCCAGTGGTGACATAATTACTGATTATAATGACTTTCTTTTTACGCGTTGCACTGCATAGCGCCGCGTAACATAAAACTCTGTCTGCAGTTGTGATCGGAGAAATGACAAACAAAAAAGCGCTACTCTACACTGCTCAAAAAACTCGCATTTGAATCATCAGTGGCAAATCCTTTAAAAAAACATAAACAATAAAAGAAAACTTACTTACGTGAGTCAGAACTGCCTTTTAGTCTAACGTTACTCTCCCAGGACAGGACGTCCGCCATAAAATGTGCTGCACACTCTTAATTTGGGTTGAAGTGTTCTGAACAGTGTTGTAAATTACAACTTATTACACACTATTTTCTCAGTCGGGTCCTCTTTTAGAAAGACCAAACAGGTAGTTTTTCCGCTGTTCACAACGAAAAAAACACACAGTGGCCTAGCGTGAATGAAGCCCTAGCTGCGTGCGCGAGCCGGGCTCAGATTGACGCTGAGGTGGTGGGGTCCTAGAACGGTGTGCCGTGTCGACCAAGGACTCAACCACATGTGATGGACCCCGGGCTGTATTCCACTTCGTCCATGGTGAAAGTTTATGTATTCCCTCAGCGACCAGCACAGATCCGCGTCCTCAGTGACGAAGGGATATCGTCCTCTTTTGGAAGGCCATATAAAGTAGTTTCGCTTTCACAACGCAACACACAGCGTCTTCACGACATGGCTGCGGCAGCAATACCAACAAGAATAAATACGCCTTCTTTCTTTGCGTGAACATAAGGGCGACGTTATGCAAATCTTCCCACAAAGTGATGTAGACATGTGGCGTGATTAGGCGTTTTAGGTAGGCGTGGCTGACTGTTTACTTTTATAAAGAATATCTCTTTTGGATTTGAGACTTTAGTCTTTGCAACTTTACAGATTCTTCTTTATGCCCCAAGAGCTTGTAACACTCCAAAGAGAAAAAAAAAATTAAATCGCATCATATGACCCATTTAAAATGTATTTTAGGCTAGACATTTTTACCTGGAAAACAATACAAAACAAGAACTTTTTGGTGGTTTTGACTCCATAACACTCTTATCGGTTTCTAAAATGATTTACCACAAAACATTTAGAAATCATACTTGTCAAAGAGACAATGAAACAAAAACAGTAAATACTTTTGAAAGGTGCGACTCTCTCTTTGAGCGCATCTGGCCCAGACCTTTATGGTTGACATTTATATGACATGTTTAATATAAAGTTAACCTAAAATTCATGCAAGCTTGAATTAATTTCCAAAAAATAGATAGATAGAGATTGTGACATTTTTATATTAAATTAAATTTTTAATGTATTTAAAAATTATTTACAAAAAGTACTTTATCCCTTCCCTGTCAAAATAAAATACTACAAATAATAACCGAATTTTTTGTATTAATTATTTAGAAACATACATTTATATTTACAATAAATGTACTTACTTATTTGTACATTATTTGTAAAGTCAATACTATTTTAATAATAGAATTTAAATAATATAATTTAGTCATTCCCATAGATAAATGTGCCAAAACAATCGACAACAATCCAATGATTTTGGGAAAAAATCTAATAAAATATGCAGCAACATTCAACATGTGGATTTAATATTTAATATTTATCTGGTTCTATGCAGTTCATCTCTTTCTGATGGACAAAAGCTTACAATGTGTAACATGCATCAATAACACAGATATCTAGTGATGCGAATTACACATAAGGAACACGAGTTAACAATCCGAATCTCCTCTGAATAAATCTCAGCCTTTTCAAACGCAACATCTGTATTTCCAAAGGCGTTTTTCACAGAATCAATATTTCATGGGCAATTTTCATACGAGAATGACAGGAGATAATAGGGCCGCTGTGAGAGCAGATAATGGGGGTCATTTCTCTCGCTGAGGGCCGCAGGGTAAACTGTCTCTTCAGACGGAGACGTCTGAGGGTGAAAGCACTGCGCTGAATTTACATGAGCCACGCGTCGCTCTATTGTTCTGGACGCATGGAGACTCATCTACAACAATTCAGCAGAACTTCATACTAGTGCCGGTGCTTTTCTCACACACACACATCACACTTAAACTCAAACACACACACACAAACAACACACACAAACACACACACATTCACACCTAACTCAAACACACACACACAAACACACACACACTATCACACCCTAACTCAACACACACACACACCACACACACACACAGACACACACACAAACACAAACACACACACACAAACAACACACACACACACACACACAGTATATATACACACACACACACACACAACAACACCCACACACACATCACACTTAACTCAACACACACACACAAAACAACACCCACACACACACACACGCACACACACACACACACACACACATATCACACCTAAACTCAAACACACACACACAAACAACACACACACACACACATATCACACCTAAACTCAAACACACACACAAACAACACACACACACACACACACACACTAGCACACCTAAACTCAAAACACCACACAAACACACCCACAACACACAATCACACACACATAAACTCACAAACACACACACACACACCCACCAACACCCACACCCACCACACACACACATATCGCCCAACATCTAACTCAAACACACACACAACAACACCACACACATCACACACATATCCACACCTAACTCAAACACACCACAAACAACACACACACCATTCCACCTACACGCAAACACACACACACACCAACACCCACAAACACACCACACACATATCACACCTAAACTCACACACCCACACACCACACACACACACACAAACACCACATACACACACTCTATCACCATAACTCAAACACACACACACACACACAAGCACCCAACACACACACACACAATCCAACCTAACTCAAACACACACACACAAACACACACACACAACACATCTCACACCTAAACTCAAACACACACACACAAACACACACACCACACCCACCACACACACACACACACACACATCATACACACATCATACACACACACATCATATACACACACACATACATCATATACACACACACACCACACACACACCATATACACACACCTAAACTCAAACACACACACACAAACAACACACACACACACAAACACACAAAAACACAAACACACACACACACACACACACCACAACACACACACACACACACACATATATATATATATATACACAAACACACACACACACAAACAACACAACACACACACACACACCTCTCCCCGCTCCCTAAACTCCACACAAACACCCCCAGACACACACACACAACACACACACACACATATATACAGTATATACACACACACACACCCACACACACACACACACACAATATCACACCTAAACTCACACACACACCACAAACACACCACACACACATATCACACCTATAACTCAACACACACACAACAACACACACACACATATCCCCGAACGCAAACACCCACACACACACATAGCACCCCTAAACTCACACACACACACACACCACACACAAACAACACACACACACACACACACACTGTCTCTCTCACACACACACACACACCAAACACACCCCACACATATCACACCTAAAACTCAAACACACACACAACAAACACATAACAACTCACACAAACTCAAACACACACACACCACACACACATACACACACTAAACTCAAAACACACACCACACACAAACAACACACACACACATCACACCTAAACCCAAACACACACACAAACACACACACCAAAACACACACACACACACAAAACTAAAACATAGCACATACATTAGTGTAGCTCTCCGTTTCTATTGAGGCAGTCGTATACACTACTATTGCCACAGTATTGGGAGACAACCTCCTGCTATGAACCGGTCTGACTACTTTAGTATATCCTGAGTACAAATCTTAAGGGTTAAGCAAGATTAGGATATTCTAATTGATTGTGTGCTTCTAATTTATAGCAACGTTTGGACCGCTGCCTTTTCTATTCAACATGCGATGCCTCTTGTGTAATAAGGCCAGTTCAAAAATCCCCTTGTTTTTAGATAGCCTTTTAACATACAGATTGATGTGCAGTCAGTGTGGAATAAAAAACAATACAATCTCACAAGCAAAGTGGACAAGCCATTCACGGTATGACCACGAAACAGAATTTGATACATTTAGGGCTAGCATGCGCTTTCAGCGCGTTCTAATACACAATACAGAAGGGGAGTGTGTAACAGGGAAGGCTTGAGCTAATTAATATGGGGGAAGGGGGTATTGTATGGCAGCAAACTCCGCGACTGTGCCGGCGTATACATCGCTAAACTGGCACGGACTTGGGCAATGGTTTTAAGCAAGTCACGAGATTAGCAAGGCAACTAATCTACAATGATAAATAAACAGATCCTAGTAAGAATAATCCACAGCTAAATAAAGTATATAAATAGACTGGAAAGTGTAATGTTCTTGTCTAATCACAGACTAAATAAAGCCAAGAGCGAATAATGACATAATGCGTCCATGTACCTGATTGGGCTGGCGTAAAGGTAACATAAGGAACAATGTGTTAATATTCTAGACATTAAGTTGATAAGATATTTAATGAAAAGAATAAACAAACTAAATAGATGATCAGGGAGAAATTGAATAAGTTCGTCCGCAGCCGACCGAGGGTTGGACAGGAGTATGGGGGCTAGGCGTGAGAAGAAAGATAAATCAATGATTACAGCTGTAGGTGCAACTTCAAAGAGACATATAGTATTGAATTGTAGATAGAACTGGGCGACGAGGGGGAAATATCAAAAAGAAGAAAGACGGACAAGGAGAATGAAATCAGCAATCGCAAACGGCCGATTCAAATTGGTTGTTACTGTACGTAGATGAACAGTATGTTGAAGTGGCCATAAAGGACACTAGGTCAGGTGCAGGGGGGGGTGAGAAGAGAGCAAAAAGCATGAATTCCTGACCTCTGGGGAAATACCCGGAGGAGGAAAGGAAGGGAGATATGGTGGGAGTGATAATGTTGAATATTAGGAATGCTAGAGTAAATTTCGAACAACGCAAGAACGAAAAGATAGATCGAGAGGCGAAAGAAGACTAATCTTTGTTACGTAGGATTAAGGCGAAAAAACATGGTAAAAACGAGATAGTAAATCAGAAGTTAGTGAGTAGCGTAGTGTACCAGTTCCACGGGCAGTAAAAGAAAAAAGAAAAAAAGATGACCCAAAGGGCAATTGAAGAAATGAGTAACCCGACTTCATCTAATTACGGGCGAAGCGAATGATCATAAGAAAACTCATGTGCCCATCATGAGATAGCTACTCAAACTCTCGCAATCCCGGAGAGGGGTAGACGGGAGATAAAAAGGGGTGCTCGCAGAGGGCCAGCGGCTCTTTGGATCCGCGCGGGCGCAAAACTACCCCCACTGCACGGTCTGCACAGGTGGCGGGAGCTCGGTCCTCTTCACCCCCAGCACGAGTGTGAAAGTTCCAGCACTCACGGCGAAACTGGTTCGAGTGGTACATGAGCCAAAAGTGCACTGCCCCCAAAAACGGTGACAGCAACAGTAAAGGGGCGGGGCGGAGCGGTCCGGAACGCCTGTCAAGAAGCGCTCGTCCAGTTCCCGGCGGCAGGGGGTTAAAGCCCGGCGGCTCAGGGAATCGCTCTGGTCCCGGCGCGCATCAGGCAGGGGTTCTAACAACCATCGAACAAACCCCCCTCGGACGGGCAACCCACACCAGTCCAAGCAAATAAACGCTACAGAGAAATCTCCCAGAGCCAAAGGCATGCGAGATCCTGACAACATCAGGGGAGAGGCAAAAATAACACCAGGGGCTTCTAATTGCACCCCAGAAACCACTCGGAAGGACAAGGTCGAAAATGGCATAGGGGGTAGGAAGAGAGCGCAACTTTGCAAAGGCTTAAGGTGAGCGCTCTCAAAAGACACACTCGGGGGGGGGTGAAGGGGGTTTGGGCATAGCGCGTGGGGACGAGAGGTATCACGTGGTAGGGTACGGCGGAATCAGTGGAGCCGGAAGTGGGGAACCAGGATGTCAGAAGCACATGTTGTGTAAAATTATCCAGAGGGGGGTATGAAGTGGCCAAAACGTGGGGAAAAATTATGGGGCCCAAGCCACGGTGGGGGGACCGAAGGTGGGTGACATGACAGAGCACAGGGCCAATAGGGAGACCGGACCGGCAGCAAAAGAACTGGGAGCGCCGTGTAGGTTTTGGTCTAGTGCGAGTATGGAATCAATAGAAATGGGTAGGGATGCTGGGGTTCGAGGATACGTAGCTAAGAGGGTTTGAGTAAATGAGTGTCATGGTTGGGCGAAATAGACTGTAAGTTGAGGGGTTGTTCATACTATTGGACTTGGGGAGCAATCGGAGGAAAAGGCCAAGGAAGGGAATGATATGGTGAGTGAGTCCATAGCCTGGGAATCTGCAGGAAAAGTTTCAACATGAAGCACTTTCAACAGAAATTCCATAAATGTCCACAGAAATTTTATAAGATAAGATCTCGAATATAATTGAAATATTTTAATATGAAAACATTAACTACAAGAACTAATATAATGGACAAGGTAAAATATACCCTTAGCCGATATACCAGTGACTAATATTAGGCGGCGGAGTATTACATTTACAGTTAAGTCGAAATGGAAAATCAATCATCACCATATACTAAGACTTAAAGAGTTAGGGTTTTACTACGATCTCGTTAGTCAAAAATCACTAGCAGCATATACTACAGCCGCCTACATAATACTGAAACGTCCGACCACGTCACCGACTCAGAAATGTGGACTAAGAGATTGTAGAGTTCTGTGAAGTCAGTGAACCATTGAAGGGAAAAGGAGCAAGATATCAATAATAGTATCCACAACAAGGGAAAGATAATTAACTGTAATTATATCTAGGTCCTGAAGCAAACAGGGAGTCAAGCGTATTCATGTGGTAGCGCGACTTAAAAAAAATCACATTTTGCTGATCAGATACAATATGGTTTTAGCCGAAAAATATTAAGTTATGCCAGTTTTATTAAATAACAACTCTTCAGGTCCAAATGGACCCGGGATGCAAACAACTGTATGGAGCTTTTGAATGCATTATGAGGGTTGAGTCTGTGAAATCATAAAGCAGCGTCACGTCACACCAAACGCATGAAATATCTGCCCAATTTACCCAGGATGCCCAGCTCCTGCTCCTCACAAAGACAGAAACAAGGGGGATATAAAAACAAGGTGCATATAAAAGGCAAGCGTGTGCATTAGTCACGCGGGGCGTAATAAGAGCGCCGGCTCTATACGAGGCTCAATAAAGCACATAAAGCCCCGCGCCGCGCTTATTACTTCCTGTGGGGCCGTTAGCGCTCGCCAATATCAGGCTGCAGATTAGCGCCTTATACGAGAAACAACGGCAAACACTGTCAGGAGACATCAGCTAAACTACAGTCACAAACTGCACAAAGTGATGCAACAAACACCACGCACATTTGACCACAAGACGACAAATGAAAGAAATGCAAGAAACATACTTGCATTTATTATATTTTACAATGTTCATGTTAAAATATAATATAATATACTTATCAGATAATCCAATTAACCATGTAATATAAAATATGTTTATTATTATTATTGTTAGATGAGTATTATGACAACAGCAGCAGCAGCATTACATCAAAAATAACACATTCATCTCACATCGTCCTCATCCATTGATCATGGAATACAAAGAAACCAATATGGAGTAGTTCAGTATAAATAAGTGATATTAAAAGATACAATTCCTCCAAATAGTCTCTCAGTATCAATTGAATTTTTTTTATTGTTTTCTTAATTCTTACCATTTAGTAACCCCATTTGGGCAAATCTATTATTAAAGTTTAATCTAAAATGGACTCTATATACCGAGACAGATTACTACTGGGGGTAATCATGAGGTATATATGTCACAAGGGATGCATGAAGTAACACAACAATAGTAAAACATGTAGGCCACCAAGATCCAATTTCGAATGGAAATTACTAAGTCAGGAATCATAGAAATTATAAAAATAAAGGATTTTTATTAAAGTTGTAAAGTTAATATATAAATTATAATAGAATAAGACTAACATCATAATACAGTTAGTATTCATTTAATTAATTTATGCACCAAGTAAAATATCCATTTGCCTGTATAATAAATTATTATTCATTCTTTTTAATACATTTAACTATTTATTGAATATTGGCATCTTTTATTATATTGCTGCCGTTTAATAAAAGGAGAAAAAAATACAAGCCTCTTAAAGTAAAGTTTTACACTGGTTTTACCCCAGCCTTTCTTACAATGGTTTTCTCTAATCATAGCTTATATCCAGAACTATCTTTTTATAATAAACATTTGATAAAGGAGAATGTCTGAGAACACGTTCTGAACCGCACAATCCTCGGCTTTGCTTTATTCCTCCTTCGGACGCCACTGAAACGTTATGAATTTCGTGTCGAAAGAGATATTGCACCAATCTTTTTTATGCTGGTTGGTTGTCAAGCTGAAACCATACGAGGACCGACTGAAGCCTCCAAGTCCATTTGTTTTAAAATAGTAAAACCAATAACGGGCCTGTGGACGAGGCGTCACGAATCTCCCGAGAAACACCGTCTATATTACAGCCGACACACACTGCAACATCATTTTATACTCACATCTGTGCCTGTTTTCCAGTACAAGTATCTAAACATTCTTAAATTAAGATAGCTTTACTGGAAAAGCAAAATGACTGATGTTTGATGAAAAACATCACAATTATGCTTAATGTTTGTGTAAAACAAGAAAAAAAATCTGCCAATGGAGTCTTAAAAGAATAATTCAAACTTAATGGATGAAAAAAAAGTGCTTTTCTTACTCCACTCTACTTTTAAGCATATAAGATAATAATAAATAATACATCTGTTAACCATGTAATAAAAATAAATAATATTCAATATTTGATGATAATAATAATAAGAAAAAGAAATAGAAGATGAACAATTCTTCCACCAAGTAATATAGTCCATTAAGCCTATATGATCAATTGAGTCATTTATTTATTCTGTTTATTAATACATTTAACTATTTATTTGCATTTATATATTTATATTTATATGCACATATATATGCATTGCATTTACATAACTATTTACATCTAACTATTCTTTGATATCTACTATTATGCATCAAAATAATAATAATAATCATCATTAAATTATTATTCTAATTAACAGCAATAATAACAATAATTTCATCCACCAAATCAAATAGCCAATCTGCCAATACAATAAATGTAATTATTATTTATTCTAATGGATATATTTAACAATTTTTTTAACATGTGTGTCTTTCATTACATTGCAGTTGCTGCAGTTTGATAAAATAAAAATAAATAATTAATTTGCTTAATTTGAACACTTTCCAGAAAACAAGACTTCAAAGTCGTTGTATGCTGATATAATAATGTTTAGATAGTTGTACTGTAAAGCCAGAGAAACATACTAAATAAGAAGCCAGTTTTTTTGCAGTGCATTTGCTGAAACATGAACTATATAAAATACACTTGCTGAAAAACGCAAGAATAAAACATGCAGAAAATGAAAATCACCTAAAAAGTTATGCGAGCCGTTAAAGTGAAGACATTTCTGAATGTAGATGAGATGCAAAAACAGTGAGTAAAAAGGAGTTTTTATATTCTTTTGTACTGTATGAGAAACATAGTCTAGACTGTATTTACAGCAATGCACAATCCCTCTATTGTATACGAGTCTAAATGAATAAAAGCATCTGAAAGAGACTGAATGTGTGTGTTTATAAGGTCATACGGCACAATAAACTGAGCGTTTCTATGATTGAATATTTTGATCAGGTAGTTTATAAGGACTTTACTGGATGTCATTTGAGACGAGCCACAGTTACTCTGAAATCTCCATCATCAAACTCTCACTTACAGACTCACTTCATATTGATTTCCAGTGTAATCGTCTGCAACTGGAGAAATCAGGAGTGTGAGATGAAGCGTTAGAAATACTCACTCAAAACACTCAGAGACCATTTGACTTCACATACTGTGACTTTGGGGTCGGTAAGATTTTTAATGTTTCTGAAAGAAGTCTCTCTTCTGTTCACCGAGGCTGCTTGTATTTGATCAAATATACTGTAAAAATAACAGTATATTAACAGTCCAAAACAGCTGTTTTCTATGTGAATATACAGTAAAATATAATTTATTCCTGTGATCAAAACTGTATTTTCAGCATCATTCCTCCAGACTTCAGTGTCACATGATCTTCAGAAATCAGTATAATATGCTGATCTGCTGCTCGAGAAACATTTCTGATTATTATCAATGTTGAAAACAGTCGTGCTGCACAATATTTTTGTGGAAACTGAGATGCAATTTTTTCAGGATTCAAAAGAACAAGCAATTTATTTGAAATAGAAATCTTTGTAACATTATAAATGTCTTTACACCTTTATAGTGTACACCTGATGTACTTGTTTTATATTTATAATTTTTATAATATAATATATATTTTCTAATTATACGAGATGACAGATTTGTCAATTTTGGGGTGAATCTGTCCCTTTAAGAACTTTATAACGCATGATAAACACTTTTTCATGTCTTCTGGTTGATGTCAACTGTTGTGTGTTAATCATATTCCAGTTCACCTCTCGTGTAGTAGATGCTCGTTAAATTAGCCCGATGAAACATGGTCTACTAATGCAATGAAATATAGTTTGAGAAACATGCAGCGCACAAGTGAACAAATACTTCAACCAGACTGCAGAGTTAGGCGTGTTGAGAATCTGAAATCTGGCTGATGGAAATCAGCGCATGATGAGAAGGTCTACAGATGAGCGAACGAGTCTCTAAACAGCTCAAACTGTGCCTTTCCAGTGCGCCTGAAGGAAAAAATCACTCGAGTGCATTTGTGGCGTCAATAAATGTGCCCATCTGAAACACACTCACTCCATTACTCAGAAAACGTCACTATTGTCATGTTTTTATGTCCATTAGCGACGGCAGACGCTGAGAAACCGTTATCTCCTCACGTGTTTATTTCTCCCTCCACATCACAGTGATTTTCAGTTTCACATGAGGACAGCGACTCAAACCAGTCTCTTAGCATCGTTATCTTAAACCTCTCCTCCTGAACTCTACGGCTTACAAAAGAAGATAACACACAAATGCACGCGAAGAGAGAAATAAAGAGAGAAATCTGTGTTTCTGCTTCAAGACATTAAATGAAGACCTAAAACAGCATGCTTATCAAACACTAGTCTTCAAAAATCAAACCCTGAATCTCTATTAATATTACCATGAGCAGCATAGACCCAATATATTCAAAATATTTACATTTGCATTAATGCATTTGGCAGATGCATGTATCCCAAGTGATTTGCACTGCATTAAAGCCGTAGATTTGAAGAGTTCATGCATTCACTGCGAATCAAACCCATGATCTCAGGAACGCACATGAATTAAAGAGGGAGCCTGATGCTATTTCATGCATGTTGAGTTATTTACACTGTTAAAGAGAGCTGTCTTTCTTTTATAAATATGATCAAACTAAAGACTCTTTGGTGATATGAAGGATGCAATGCTATACTTTATAGGTACTCAAGATTAACACGAGACTGGGTGAAACTGTGTGTTATGCCCCCTTAATATGAATATACTAGAAGAGGATCATGACCAAGTGTGCACAGCATAACAGCAAACACTGAATTAGAATGACCATAATTTCCATACTAATCAAATCAGCACTTGTGGGTCACAGTACAGCAGGGAAATCTAATAATACCAATAAATGACATATTTTTGATAGAATAATTTTTGGGAAAAAAAAAAAAATAAAAAAATAGACTTGATACATTTTATTTATAATTATTATTTTTCCTTATTATTATTAGAATGTTTTACTATTAAATATTTTTTTATCACATTATTTTAATTTTAATTATTTTTTAATGTATTTATTTAATATCAAATTACTATTATAATCATAATAATTATAATTAATTAATTATTTATTAAACCTCACCTTTATATTACTATAATGAATATTATATTATTATTATTAATATTATTATTATGATGAGCAATTAAATTAATTGCAATAATTACATTGATTAATTTTAATTATTATCATTATAATAATAATAATAATATATGTAATAATAATTTTTAAAAACAAATAATAAAATGTAACCTACCATAGTAGTGTTAAAGGTTCCATATTGTCAAAACTGAAATTTCCTGTTTTTTTTCACGATAACTGGTCTAGGGGCTATTTAACTACCATATATGTTTCAAAACAGTCAGTCCATAGTAAGTAAAATGCACACAGCCTGCTTAAAGTTCTAGCTATATTTCACGAACCGTTGTGACGTAAAAAGTTGACATCAGAACTACACAGTCACCGCCTTCAGTCACCACCCCGAACACCGCCCACAGTCCCACTCTCCTTTAGCCAAACACCCAGACAACATCGCTTCCATGCCATTGCTGAGCAACGACAACACGGAAACATGTCAAAAAGGTTAACTTTAACCACGAAACCAGATCGGCCGACCTGTAACGATACACTCTCACTCAAAGGATGGACGATCTGACAGGATTATTATTATGAGGTGGATCACATCTAACCTGTAGACAAACTCACCGTGTCTAGTCATGATGAAGATGTTTATACACTTCAATTTCAGCAGGCAACTATTTTTACAGCTACATTATTGTTCCAGCAACAATTAATCACAACAATGTATATACAATTACAAATGATTATATATAAATCGTCAGTTTGTTGTTTTACACACATGCACACAGACATTATTTCATACACGACATAGTCGTGAGATGCAAGAAACATAGACATATGGCAAGAAATCTGTCTGCCCATAACAACAAAAGACAATACTTTATTTAACCTTTTCTGATAAGTGTGCGCTGCAAACGGAGCATTTTGACGATCGTTTCTGTCCAGTCCGCTCGTTTTATCGCGTTCAACCACAGCTGTCGTCGGTTTTTTGTCTGGCAGTGGCAGCAGATATGCGATCAGATTTCTAATTTGAGGCTGTATTATGTCGATTCTGGCACCCAACCTCACAACAAGATGATATTTTAAGCTCCTTATGTAGCCGAACCTGCGGTGGTTTGAATGGGCCGCCTCCAGTTTCCCTTTTGTTTTGCTTCCTCCAGCTAGCGCTGTGACGTTGGCTGACTCTAGTTTCCTGTGTTTGGCCTGGCCGTGCGTCACTCAGAAAATAACAGGCCAATCAGAAGAGAGGCTCATCAATATTAATTAGACAGACCAAATCGACCAGTTCTCACTAGAGCTCCTGGGAAAAGAACTGTAAAAATATATTGAGATGGTTTTTGGTACTTATACCGCAAATATATATTCTCAAGGACATCAAAACCTAAAATAAAACACCAGAAAGGTGTAAAATATGTGACCTTAGTCAGACGTCCTCCTGTCTCTGTTGAGTCAAAGGTCTGCATCAATCAAACTCTAATTCATCTGTCATGAATTAGAAGCTCATTGAATTATACTGATGAAACATGCGCGAGTTGTGACAACTGTCAACAATCCATCAACAAAACTACACAAAAATATGACCTGAATTACAGAAACTACAGGGTTAATGACATGCAACAATGTGCTGAAATACTGGCTGTCAAAACATGAAAAATCAGAAATCACAAGAGAGACCAACAGGGTCTGAAAACAAATAACACTTCATGCATTTACAGCATTATGAATTTCCCTATTCAGTCTTCTCATTGGGTCTGTTCAGTTTATGGGAATAATATTGCATTTCAGAAGAGTGCTCTGCTACTTTTGTGCAGTAAATAATAATCAGTGTTGTGTTTGATGGTGAAGGTCACGTCTGAGGTGTTTCTCAGCGGCTCACGCTCTCAGAATACATGACAAATACAGTACACCTGTGATCTGCATGATGATGGACTTCCAGTCTGCGCTGAATACAAATGTCACAAACACATCAGACGACGACAGAATGAGACGTCGCAGACCAGCACACACTCACAAAATGTACTACATCACCATTCAGCTTCTCCAGTAACAAGCTACTCGATCCAAATGTTGCGCTTTTGTAAAATAATTCAAGCAAACAGGATGCGCTTTCTGCCGTCTCGGTCTCTGTGAACTTGAGCGCGTCACTTCGAAACTCCGTGTATTCTTGCCTTATTACAGACATGAAAAACATATCTATAGAGAGCGAAATGTCTACTTTCAAATGAACCAATTCAAATAGAAAAAAATATTCTCAGAATTATGCATCCGTATAAAATGCATACAGGCTCATCCACTACTGCGGAGACTACGAGTCATGCACAGAAAGCACTAGTGTATCAATAAATTATTAAAACGTTAATGCAGTGTACTTGCTGTTTTTCCCTAACACATTCATAATTATTATATTTGCCGGTGCGCTGTGACAAGCCCTTTATGCGTGTGCTTGAGCGCTTATAAGGCTGTGTAGGCAATTAAAGGCGCATTATGATTTAAATGATTTATTAATAAACGTGCGACTAATAGTCGACTAACGCTTAAAATTAATGACTACTAGTCGACCAGAAAAACCCTTAGTCGAGGACAGCCCTAGAAATATTATTAGAAATGTAATATTAAGTAAACATTTAGCATTTCACTTAGGTTTTTGATGTAAAAAAATAACTAAAACTGAACAATAATATAAAAACTATATAGACATTAAATAATTAAAATACAAACAACAATTTGAAATGGGAATCTATCACATAAAAACAACAAATATATATAATAAAAAATTATTAAAAATGAAAAAAAGACTATACAAGAGTGTTTTTTTATGTTTATTAATTATTATTATTTTTGTCACTGATCTGTTAATGGTGTCCCCGTCCTCATTGCTTTGTGCCATACATGAATGAATGAATGAGTAAATAAATAACAGTACAACATAAAATAACTTTAATAGCTTTTTTCTTACTATAACTATTCTTAAAGAGTGGAACTGCTTTAAAATAATGGGAACTTTTTTTGGTCATGTTTGGCTGTATCTAATTGTTTATGTACAGCACGTTACTTGGTGCATTAGATGCATTTGTTATAAATAAACTTTAAATGACAGTTCACATTCCATAATTTCTTCTAATAATGGACAGAATCATCTTTAAGGTCAGATCCTCTCGACCCGCTGTCATGCCACAGAGCGGTGCATTAGTAATGATAAAAACTAATTAAACTACAGCAGCTTGACATGAACACTAAACAGCGAACATGAAAACAGCTCTTAATGGAAGCAGAATGAGAGGCTCTTCTGTGTGTTTTTGTGCTTCAAATGCGCTCTAGCGAGTGAACGTCACACGGTTTGTCCATTTCCTGCGCACTACATCCCGCCGGAAATTACAAGAGCATTATTACTATTACGGCTCTCCATCGCTCCTGTATCTGCTGATAAAACCAGAGAAACAGCAGAAACGAAGAGAACATGAAGACAGCTCAACTACCTCACAGAATTAAATGGGTCATTTGATGTTGCTAAAAAGAACATTTATTTTGTGTATTTTGGTGTAATGAAATGTGTTTTATGCGGTTTAAAGTTAAAAAAACAAATTATTTTCCACATAATGTACATTAATGTTTCTCCTCTATGCCCCACCTTTCTAAAAAAGCGTTGATTTTTACAAAGCTCATCGTCTGAAAGCGAGGTGTGCTCTGATTGGCCAGCTATCCAGTGTGTTGTGATTGGCGGAATACCTCAAGCGTGTGACGGAAATGTTTACGCCCCTACCATACTGTGATGACCTGTCCGGCCGGAGCGACTAGACCAAGCCATAATGCCCATAATGAACACATTTCATTCACCAAATACACAAAATAATGTTCCTTTTTAAGCAGCATCATATGACCCCTTTAATGCTGCTCAAAGGTGGCATATAATAATCACATAATGCTATGAGATGAATGCAATTTATGTCATCCAACATAGTGCTGGGCGGTATACCGGTTCATAAAAAATACCATGTTTATTTTTCTTACAATATGAATTTTTAAAATACCGCAATACCGTGTATGTCGCTTAAACAACGTTCGGAACGCGACACTGTTTTGAAAGGGGTCCCTTTTCACTGTTGGACTGTGGTGAGGGAACTAAGCGTATGCTGTATGTGTTACTAATCGTGAAAGTTCCGAAACTGAAGCTGTGTAGATCTAATAGAACGTGATGACGCAGAAGAACTCGTCCACAATATCCACACTGACCTCCACAAATATCCAGCGCCCCTGCCATCAGCTCCCGCGTCTCTCACACACACACACACACACGCACCACACACACCGTTTGCTTAGCACTAGACTTAGCAACTTTCAGACCCTTTTAGCAGCTTTTTTCCATAGACTATTCATACTGACAGACCTAGCGACTTTTTTTGGATAAACCTTAGCTATGGTTCAGTTGGAGGATTTCTCCAGTGCTGTCCCGCGAGCGCGAGGTCTGACTTTCCCGGAGAAGTGTCGCCTCTCTCGGTGTCTGTTCTGTGCAGTGAGCAGCAGAGAAGCAGTGCATTCAGTCTCCTCAATAAATGAGAACAAAATAGCGTTTCCTAGCACCTGTCGCTTACTGTTTGTTTGGAATTATAAATATGAGCGTATTTCGTCTGTTAATATCACATGCACTTCTTTGTTTGTTGTTGTTTTTAGTTTGCTTACTCAGACGCAGGCAGTGCGCTGCACGAGACAAAAGAGTAATCTAGCCAAAACAACCGCATTTTAGTGTAGATGCATGCTGATTTTATCAGACGATGCCGTGATTATAAATGAGAGTGACACCTGGTTAACATGTATTAAAAGGGGTAGTATTTAGTGTGGTATTTTTTGACAATATTCACTCATCATGACAGTAAAACAGGGCATTCTAAGTCAATATACTGCAGTATTTCCTCTCAATCAGTAGAAAATATGGTTAACACACGCTCATGCATGAAAAAAAAAAATACCGTAATGTACCGTGAAACCGGTATAATTTAAAAAAATACAGTGATATAAATTTTTGGTCATAACGCCCAGCACTACCATCTATTATACAGCTGTCAGAATTGATGTTCTTCTCTCAGTATTTTTGTCTTGTTTCTAGATTACTAGACCTCCTTAAACAAGATACTTTTTTTCTGAAAAAATGCCAAAGTAAGCAAATTTAATGCGTACAACAACAAGAAAGAAAGAAAAAATGTGCCACTTGTGGTCAGAAAAATCATCCTTGTTCAAAGAGAACAAGATTATTTTTTACTGACTCCATTGGCAGATATTTTCTTGTTTTAAGCATAAACTCACTTAATTTTGATACATTTCTCAGAAAAATTCCTTGCTTTAAGTAAATGTATCTTGATTTAAGGATGTTTATATATTTGTACTTGAAAACAAGACAAAATACTGAGGAAGAAATTTTTATTTTAATTTAATCCAAGATTATAGTAATGTTACAACAAAAATCATTGTTGATTATTACTCTTAATATTCTTACTCTGTATTTCTGTCATGTTTTAAAGCACAAATATCTAAACATTGAATCAGCTTGAGAAGCAGAATGATTCAATATCTTGATTCAAAGTTTTTTTTTCTGAAAAAAAAGCATAAAAATTATTCTTAAAATGAGAGAAAATATCTGCCAATGGGGTCATAAAACTAATCTTGCTTAGCCTTTGAATTAAGATTATTTTTCTTACACCATTGGCAGATATTTGTTCTTGCTTTAAGCATAAACTCACTTAATTTTGACACATTTTTCAGAAAACCAGTTTTATTATATTACATAATTTTGTCATTTTGCTTCTTGCTGTAGGTATCTTGACTTATGCATGTTTCGATATTTGTACTGTAAACAAACAAAAACCACCAATATTGATTAATAAAACGTATTTTTTGCCATTAAAATAAACAAAACATAAATTCTTACCGGAATGTCAAAAATATTATTAATATTAATTAATTATTGTAATAATATTATATCGGTTAATAGTCTGTATTGCAAAAGAAAAATACATAAATAAATATTGATGCAATATGAACAGATGCAATCTGAGACTTTGCCTAAATAATATTAATTGTAAATTATATAATAGATAATTTATATTAATTAATATCTACTTGATTATTGCTCTTGATATTGTATTAATGATTATCAATGCTGATTATAAAATCATAAAAAAAATAAAAATGGTTAACACTGCAAAAAAACTATGCATAAAAATAAATAATTTCATTTTCACATTGACTTAAATCGCAACATATGTAACAGATTCATTTTGATTGTGCATTAGATGATTTCTGTCCCCTTTTCTTGAATTTGGAGGTATTTTTGTTGCAATTTTTTTGCCCTCAAGCACTTGTAATTTAAGCGAGAGGCTCAATCCGGCCAAGAACGCGGATGCAAAAATCAACCTCCTATTATCCAACTGATCCAGAGCCGCGCAGGAAACCCAGAGATCAGTCCATTAGCAGCAGGACGCAGGAGAACGGGTGTATTTAGCAGTCCTCAGAGGAGCAATGGTGTTGGACATCGCCCTAAAGTGACCCGCATTAGCCCGCGGAGGCCCGGCGGATCGGGTGTCCAACATTCATCTTCTTTAAACGCTCGGATATTTGGGGCGCATTCCAGGCCGTCATTAGCGTTGGGTTTTGATGTTGCGGTCATTCATCAAGGGCCGAGGGTCGTGGTTACCGTCGATCTGAGTTCTGCTGATGTTAAACAACTGCTGCGAGGAGTTCGGAGCGATTCGCCACATTACTGCGCCACTTATGTGTAATTATCTCAAGTGGGCTGAAATACATTAGCAGCATATCAGACTTCCCATGTGAGGAGCGCACGTGATCCGAAGAATTGTACTGCAATTCAACACTAGAAATACGGCCGGTGAAATACACACAACGGCATGCTTTTTATGCTTTTCCAACTCGATCCAAGCAGCTGAGTATTTAGCCATCTTCAAGACACATCTCTTCCATCTACACTTGACCCTCCAACACTACTCTCTCTATCCTATTATTTATTTCTTAAACTCGTTTTCGTTTATTTTATTACAAAAAAAAAAAAAAAAAAAAAAAAAAAAAAAAAAAAAAAA